>CM031240.1:923833446-924237324 GCA_018340775.1 Taxus wallichiana var. yunnanensis | reverse complement strand
GAAGAAGTCGAGTTTAGACCTAGATAGATCGGATGAAGGGGAGGAGAACATGGAAGAACACGTACTCATGCCCCGAGCAGATCCGATTAAGATAAGTACTGGGATGGGATGAAGTGGTGATTAAGGTATTCCTACCATGAGGAGGAACATATCCAAAAGAAACGTGCAATGAGTAGAGCCGCGATACTCATATTTAAGGTAAACGAGGCAAAGTGAGAACCACACAATTTCAAATCACCACGAAAGTAGATGACTGGTTATTAGGGATGATGGAAGATCCGAGTCATGCGACTAGATTTGTGTAAGAGAGATTTTAACAATAGAAGGGCCGTAAATGCAAGGCATTAAGAGGTTCTCGCCTTGTGGATACCATCCATGGAAGACAAACGATAAGCCCTGCACTCCATATTTATGAGTGATAATGTAGGGACCCATCCAGTTGGGAGCAAACTTACCACGTTGACTCCTTTCGAGTGTAGTGACATTTTGATTTTCCTTAAGAACAAGGTCACCAATTTTGAAGTCACGGTGTTGCACATGCTTGTTCAGAAGCACGCTCGACACGCCGAGATAGACTTGATGATGCTCAAGAGCGCTGAGACGCCGCTCATCTAATAATTCAAGTTGAGCTAGACGATTTTGACGATAATCCTCATCGAGACAAATTCTCCGAGAGAAACACTGAGAGATGGGATTTGGACCTCCAAAGGAAGGACGGCCTCTGCACTCCATGACGAGAGAGAAGGGAGTAGCACCAAGTAGGAGTACGAATGCTAGTCCGATAAGCCCAGAGAGCGAAAGGGATATGTAGATGCCAATCCCTACCACCGACTAGTTACTCATGAGGATATTACGCAAAGTTTTATCGAAGCTTCTACCACCATTAGCTTGAGGATAGTATGGAGAAGAGAAACCGAGCTTGATATTGAAAGTGTTGCGGGCAGATTTTGCAAATCGACGCTTCAAGGATTTACCATTATCCGTGATGAGCTTGTGTGGAACGCCAAAGCGACAAATGATGTGTTGATAGACAAAATCAACTATGGGTTTAGCCTTTGTCAAGAAAGAGGGATAGCTTCTACCCACTTAGTAAAGTACTCAGTGGCAGAATGATAGAATGATGACGCTGTGAAGAACGGGGATTGATGAGACCAATAAGATCAAGGCCCCATTGTGAAAAAGGCCACAAATCCGCCGCAGGTTGCAAAGCCTGACTAGGGACGTGCGTGAGATTGGAATGTTGCTGACACTTGACGCATTTCTTAGTGTATTCACAACAATCTTGATTAAGAGAAGGCCAATAATATCCCAAACGTAAGATGCGCTTAGCCACAGCTAAACCACTAAAATGTCCACCACAGATACCGTCATGGACCTCCTGAATAGCTTTAGATGATTCATGGGTTTTGAGGCATCGAAGCAAAATACCATCAAAGCCGCGTTTGTAAAGAATCCCGCCAGATAGAATAAGCGACATTAGCGCGTTGACAAAAGACCTTCTACCATGGAAGTCGATCTGGAGGAAGCACCGAATGAGATAGATAATCAACTATCTGCTGATACCACTCATCCCGAGTATGGGTTCAGGACAAAGATTGATCGAAGTTAGTGAAGATAAGATGGTTGATCTAATCGCGCAGACACCCACATAAAGACGCGAGTCTTCGCAGAAAAGGCTGGATAAGGGATGCTAATGAGGCCATGGTATCCGCGAATCGATTTGGCAAAGACGAGGAATGGATCGATGGTGAACTTATCGAAAGATTGAGTTGGGCAAGAACAATGTCGCGATATTTTGAAGGATATCATTCTTGCATCGATAGACACCCGTGACCGATTAACGATGAGTTCGTAATCACCAAAGATGTCAATATGACGAGCGCCGAGATTAATGGCATTTTGAAGTCCTAAGACAAGAGCTTCAGATCACCATATTATTGGTGCACTCAAAGTTCAATTTGTGTGCGATCGGGATAGCGCATTCCCAAGGAGGAATCATCACGAAACCCGCACCTCCCTCACGGGCATTTGGATCCATCAAAGAAGAGCTTTACTTTAAATGGAGATAGACCAAAATCGATTTGTTGAATAAATTCATCGGGAATCGAGCAAGGGGGTCTTGAGTGTCCTAAGAGGAGCACTAGCTAGTTGATCCGCAATAACCCGACCCTCGATAGCCTTTTCATGGGATAAACTCGAGGTCAAATTCACGTCATGAGCATAAGCCAACGAGTGATGCGATCATTGTGATAAGGCTTTTGCATGAATTGTCTGAGGGGATTGACATTTGTGACGATGTAAGTTTTGTGATTAAGAAGATAATGACGAAGCTTAGAAGTTGCAAAGAAGAGAGCGCAACATAGTTTTTCAGCCCCTGAGTAACGTGTCTCATACTCATGAGGGTGCGATCGATGTAATAGACATGCCTTGTTCTTTACCACAAGTGTCCCGATGCGAAATCATGGCTCCCAGAGCATGGTCACCACAGAGATATAAAGATAGAAAGGCCCTCTCGCGTGGAGGTGTAAGACGGCAAGGAGAAAGAAGATAAGCTTTGAGATCATCAAAGGCCTTTTGGCAATGCTCATCCCATTTGAAATGAACATTCTTACGGAGAAGATGGTGAAAAGGTTGACAACGGTCCGACAATTGGGAGATAAAACGACGACCGATCAAGACGCCCGAGACTCATGGAGTTGCTTTAAGTTAGACGGGGGAGGCATCTCAAGGATGGCTTTTATTTTTGCGGGGTCCACTTCAATACCCCTGATGGAAATGATAAACCCTAAAAGTTTACCAGTGAGGACGCCAAACACGCATTTAGATGGATTTAGACGAAGACAAAAGCGGATAAGCCTCTCAAAGAGAGGTGCAAGGATGAAAAGATGCTCCTGACGACGTTTGGATTTGCCGAGGAGATCGTCAACGTAATCCTCTACAGTTTTGTGTAAAAGATCATGGAAGATGTAGGTCATTGCTCGTTGATAAGTTGCTCCGGCGTTCTTAAGACCGAAGGGCATGACACGATAGCAAAAGGTCCCCCAAGGAGTTATGAAGGAAGTCTTATGCTGGTCTTCTGGTGCGATGAGGATTTGATTATATCCAGAGAAACCATCCATAAGAGAAAGCATTTCATGACCCGCAGTTAAATCTACGAGTTGGTCGATATTAGGAAGAGGAAAATCATCCTTCGACAAAGCGATTAAGATCCCTAAGTCGGTACAAATTAATCTTCCCAAAGAGCCTTAGTTATCGGTATTACATCGACACCTATCATGGATAATCGATGGGTTGGATGAAGTTAGCCGAGAGCAAGCGCTGTAATTCTTCTTTAACAAGAAGGGCTACTCTAGGGTGCATTTTACGTAATTTTTGCTTGACTGGTTTGATGTTGGGAAGGGTAACGATATTGTGGACTACAATATCGGGATCGAGTCCTGGCATATCCTCGTATGACCAAGCAAAGGCTTGACGATGTTTGGAAAGAAAAGTAGTAAAGTCCCCTAATTCTTGTGGATCAAGGGATTGGCCGACCTTAATGATGCGAGGGTCTTCAGGAGTCCCTATATTAAGGTCGATAGTGGCCTCGTTGAGAAGGGTAGACGTGTCAGAAGGAATGGTTTTGGGAAGATATGAATCCTCCGCCCTAGATAGTGAGGACAGAGTCGCCATCCGCACAAAGGATAGTGTTGATAGTAGGAGAGTCGTCTCCAACTATCTCAGGGAAGATTAATGGTATAGAAGCAGACCGATTGTTAGTCTCATAGACTAAAGGTCCCAAGGAAATGGTATTGATCAAAAAAAAAAGTTAGGTGGGATGGAAATGTCATCGTCCACATCAAGTGATGCTTCGGATTTGGTGGGGGAAGATGGTTCTTCAGTAGGAAGAGGCTCATCAAGAATAGTGACAGTGGCTTTTGAAATGGGTTTAAATCCCAAACCAAACTTTTGGTGTGGCATGAGAGTAGGAATGGATTTGAGGTCATGTATACCTTGTTCATATTTTCCAAGGCCAAAACCTTTCCACGCGCATCGATATAGATAAGTTTTTGCAAACGTGGGATTCTGTAGATAATCAAACCCTGTTAGGTAAGGTTTGGCTCTAGGAGGAGAATCCGGACAATAATGAGGTGTATCAAGACCACCGTAGATGAAATTGGTCTGTTGATTGGGCAAACCAATGGTAACGATGCGCACCGAGACCCGATTGATATTCAAAGTTGCTTTGTCGGGTCTACCATACTCATTAGGTTTGAGATGGGCATCGAAAGAAAAGAGAGGAAGCTCTCCTAGTGAGAAACGCCGTAATGTCTCTTCCAGATTTCGCAACCGGTAGTTTGGTCATGGTGTATGGAAGAAGATGAAGCCCCATCCGGAGAAGATGCATTTTCTTTTAAAGGGCGCACTTGGGTCATGTCGCATTGCGCAGTAAGGAAAAGGATCTCCTGGATGGGTGTAGATTTTGCCCTCATATTGATATTTTAGGCATCGATGGAGGGTGGATGGGACACAATGCATCGCGCGAACCTGTGAGCGCCCAAGGATCATGTTATAGTGGAATTTTCCTTCGACAATATAGAAGAGTTCATGGAGCAGCTTTTTACCTACTCGGATGGGTAAGACCACAGTTCCTAGAGTGATTGCTAGCTGATCGTTAAATGATCGAAGGGCTTAAAGGCGGAGGTGACACCACATTCTTAGGTAACTTAAGTTGTTCGAATGTGTGGGAAGAGATGACGTTGAGAGCAGCTCCACTATCGATCATAACACGTTTTAAGGCAGTGTTATTGACTTGGACTGTGATGAAGAGAGGAGCCTCCAAATCCTCTGAAGAAAGATGAGGAATTTCAATCCTCAAAAGAAATGGCGGTCGATGGACCATTCAATCCAACAACCCACTGAAGGGTCAGCTCATCGGAATTTACATCGCGATGCGACGCAGATTATCGACAGAGCCTCGGCGATGTTGTGGAGAGGATTGGATGAGGTCAAAAAGAGACATTTTGACCGGAGCTTGGGTGAGTTGCTTCATGACACTCTCCTCAACGGATACGGAACTTGAGTCCGAGGTGCAAAGACGAATGGAGACCTTGGGTCGTGGGGCTGATGAGGAAGGAGACACGCCTTCAGGGGCTGCAGAAATGACAACCCGTGGTCTAGATGTTGGAGATGAAGATGGGTTATGATAATGTTGGGTTCTAGTGGCGATATGGATTGTGTCAATTTGGGAAGGAGGGAGATCAAGTGGAGTGGAACCACTAGAGGTCCGAATGGATGGTTGAGGTTCTGATGAGGCTAGGGTAACAGAGGTACTTGTTCCTCCTCCAACAAGAGGTCACTTTCTTCCGTAAGGTTCTCGACAACGGCTTCAAGAGCTTTACATCCTTCAAAGTTGTCATGACTCGGAGTACGGTGTGGTAAGCACAATCGATCGAGTTAAACCGTAGGTTTCACTCCTTTGGGGTTATAAGGCTTAATCGGAGGAAGGGTTATGGCTGAAGATTGGATAAGTTGATGAAGGATTTCGGTGTAGAATCCGGTAGACGAAGATGAGGATAGAGATAATGGAGATGGTTCTTTTACCTTAACCGACTGCCGGGGTAAAAGAACTTGCATGTTAGGTTTAACAGTTTTATTAGGGATCCTCTTATTTGTTTGGACATTCGGAGGAGCAGTCTTGGGTGCTTGGGATGGGAGTAAATGAGACATGATTGTCTTTGGTGGAGGAGGAGCCCCTAAAATAGACTTTGAAGGTGATGGAGATGTGATAAATTTTGTGGTCTTTGGAGACAAAGGGGGTTGTTTGGTTGAATTTACTGATGACTTAGATGATGTCGGTTTAGAAGAGGAAGAAGCCCCAAAATAGGTGAATTTGGAGGAAGATAGGGTGACTTGATTTTTGGTAACAAAGATGAGGATTTTGATAGAAGAAGTGGCATCTTTTGGTAGGTAAGTCTACTTTTAGGGATGTTGATGAAGAAGAAGATGATGACTTTGATAGGTGTGTAGAAGAAGATGCCTTCTCGCCGGGCAAATCTAATCGCTTATGAGGCGTGAGAGAGATTTTTGTGGAAGAACACCGAGAGTTTTGATGGTCCGAAATATGGGCTTCCCCTTTTCAGGATGGTGACAACTTCAACGTCATAAGGTGATCAGAACCTTTTGGAGGAAGCAAATGGGGAGATATTGATGGTATAATGTTAGATTTTGGTTGTCGCGGTTTAGGTTGAGGAATCGAGTGTGCAGTGTTGGTGTTACTTCTTTTGATTTTTCCCGAATAGGTGAAGTAGTATTAGTGATGGAAGAAGTAAGTGATGAAGAAGTTCTCATGCGAAGGGACCACTTTTGGTGTAGTGATCATGGGTGGAACTACTATAGGAAAAGAGATAGGAAGAGTCAAAGTTGAGGACACTTTCGCCGAAGTCGGACGATTATAGGATGTTTATCAAGGGCATCAGTTGTAGCGGAATGGGAGCAAAGCAGAAGTAGATGTGTCTCAAGTGGAAACTCAAGGGATGTAATTGCCTCGAGCATCAAAGGATGTCCGATGATGAGACAGATGAGGAAGACACCTGTCTCGGGTATGGATGGGAGATCGGACAAAGGAGCGGAGAGAGATGACTCCGTGTTTAGCAATGTAGGAATATCCAAAGATGGGTTATCTGAGGATGGAGGAATTCCAGTGATTGGTGAAGTGGAAGAGGGTTCTGATTCGATTGCTGCGTTTGTAGATGATGTGGTTTCAGAAGCGGATTCTTCAGTAGAAATGAAGTTGATAGTGTGGGTGTTTGGTTTTTGAGATTCTGAAGAATTATGATTTGGGGCATGATTGGGGAAGGGTTGTTTGAAAACGTCCCACGCTTGATTTGGGGGAGCATTTGGGTTATCCAGAATAAGCTCGCCTTTATCAATGAATTTTTGGACAAGATTTTTGAAAGTCTGACATCGTTCGATGTCATGACCCTTGGTTCTATGATAGTGGCAAAAATCGCTTTTCCGTACTCACAAAGGACGTTTCGACTTTCATCAATATTCTAATGGGTGGAAGTTCGATCATGCGAACTTCCAACATTTTTCCTAAGATGGAGGCATATGATTCCCCCAATGGAGCGAAGGATCGAGATGATGAAGCCCCTTTCGAAAGCAGATGAAGGGTCTCTTCGTGGTGGTTGATTAGAGTACTATCGGTTCTCGATGTTTTTAATACGATAGCATTGGTGGACCCTTGATTCTTATCTTTAGGAGGAAAAGAATTTGGTTTGGTGAACCGAGAGAAATCGGGTTTAGATTTGGAGCGAAGTTTTAGTTTTCCTTGTTCAATGGCACGAGATTCGAGTTTGCGTGCCATTGTGAAGGCTTCTTCGAAGGTGTGGAAAGTTTGGATTCTTAACGTGGAAGAAATGTGACTAGCGCAAGATCGGGTGAACAGCTCGATCTGTTGTGATTGAGGAAGAGAGAAGGACAATTGGTTGATTATCCCTCTCCAACGAGCGACAAAGTCTGCAATAGACTCATCGTCAAATTGGCGAATGTTGTAAAGATCTGTGATTGAGATCTTATGGGCAATATTTATTGAGAAGTTCTCAACAAACATTTGGGCCAATTGAGAGAAAGAAAATAATGAATGTTGAGGAATATTATCAGTATATCACCCAAAGCGGGACCCGCTAGAGACATAGGAAAGGTACGGAGCATGAGCTCCTGATCTTGGACAATGAGGTAGCAAGCATGTTTGAATGCTCGCAGATGTTGTTGGGGGTCTTCCCGACTATGAAATTTTGAGAATTTGGGAAGTTCCCATTGGGGAGGATAAGGCTTAAAAGCCACCGAAGGATGAATGGGTTCATTGCATACTTCTTCAAAGGAGTATGAAGGGCGGGCTCCTTTTGTGGAGGCTTCCAAGTCTGCAATTTTCTTGAAGAGAAATTGAACCACATCCGATTGGGGAGGAGGTACATTGGTTTGTCCTATATGAGAAGCAAGTAGTGGGTGTTGTTGAGGTGTCGATGGGGATTCATCTCGTTGTTGGATAGATGATAAGAGGAATAACCGTGTGTTCGGGTGACACCGGTGGGGTATTTACGTGAGGCACTTGCGATAGGCAAAGCCGCGAGATAATAAGTGGTCGAGCAAATAAAGGTGGGTGACGGATGGAGCCCGTGATCGTGGACTCTATGTTGGTCGATGGATCGGGATAGATCGAGGAATATGAGTGTTGGTTGGATTGGTCATGTTGGGGAACAAGACCGAAAGGGGCCTTCTATCACTGAATTAGGTATCAAGGGTGCCGATACTAGAGGATGGGCGAATGTCACAAAGAGCTGGAATATGGAAGAAAGACCCCAGAGGACGAGAAGTAGGAGCCAACCGCCTATTCGGAGGGGGGCTCATGAAGAGGTATTGACCTTGAGAAACGATAGAGGGCATAGACGAATCGACGGCAATGTGCGGATGTGCATTTAATTTACTATAGCAAGGGCGTAAGACCCTCTTAAATGGGTTGTGGAATAGTCGAGGTAGCTGCAGTTGTTAGGATAGGTAAGACTAATTGAGAATTAGTCGACATGGTAGGTGGAAGAGAAAAGGGAGGCATAGGGCCTCACCCTTCTCCGTGGCTCGAGGCAAGAGAGATGGTGCAAACCGCTCTAAAGAGGCCTCGGGATGATCCGCGAGGATAATTGTACACTTGTCGGATTGGTGGGTCTTGGCCGATATTTGGATCGACTTGTGTACTAGATAGTCCATGAGGGCTACCGGATTGCGATCAAGGAGAGCCTGAAATTCAGGATCCCCGCGAGGAATAGACTCTGAGTCAGAAGATATTTCTGATGGACTAGGAGAAGCCGGACGTGATGGGATTGTTTTGGCTTGATGGAAAGGATTATACGACCATGAGGGGGAACCCACTAACAAAGGGTCCCGAGGAAGATTGAGGGGTGCCAAACATCCACGCCGGTGGTGATTTCGGAGGAAGAAGGAACTCGTTGGGCCATTTTCCTAGATTGTGAACGGTGATAGCCACATAAACAAGCAAGAAAGAAGATTGTCTTAACTAATGCACAAATAGTTCAAGCAGCAATAAGTGATTATCTCCTTTAAATTTTGATGCTTTTAAGAAATGAAAATGTTAGGGAAGGCTTTTTAGAACAGGAACTACTCAGATAGCCAAACTAGGGATGGTTTGGGTAATGTTTGGTGAGGAGTCCCGAAGGCACTTCAGTAAAAGACCGGTACGTGGCTTGATATAGGGGCCTACCCCCGCACTTCACACACCGCGCGATAAGGGAGTCGGGTGCTTTGCCAATATATACCAAAATCTTTCGTGAATTTATAACATGCCCGAGTACCGCGCAGAGCTCTTCCTCTGGATATCACTTCCAAGTAGGCGAGGCCAGGGAAGGAGTTTTGTTTAGATGCTTTATACCTAGTGATTTTGGCTTTGTGTGCAAGGGTGAAAAATAAAAATCAAATAGTGTCACTACCGATTTTGATCAATTTTCCAACCTAATTAACACTAGATGACAAAGCATGCAAAGAATGAAAAAGAAAGGGTTCTTTTTAAGCACTTAAAACGAAATGTTTGATTTCGATGAAGACAATTCAAACAAGTTCTTTCCCAAATGCGATTAGGTTCTTTTTAAGCACCAAAAACTGAAGTGTTTGGATGTGATAAACAACCAACAAAGAAAACCTAAAAAGGAGAAAACACCGAAAAAGAGGAATACCTGTAGTTTTAGCTCTCCAAGGTGTGTGGACTTCAAAAAGCGCGTTGTTGAGCTCTTCCCCTCGAACAATCCCACGAACAAGCAAAAGTGCTCCGCAAGAAAGGATCAAGCAAACAACAAACAAGATCCGGAAAGATACATCCAGATAATGATTTAAACAAAAAATTTCTATTTTAAGAAAATAGAAAATTTCAAGATAATGATTTCGCCTAAAAGCAAGATTGAAATGATGAACAGTAAATGCTCAAATAGGACCTGATAGAAATCAAGAAGAAAAGGAACAAAGTTCAAAACTAGAAAAGAAATGAACTTACCAATAAAGGACTTTGGTTCGGGTCCCACCGGCGTGCTGAATGTAGATCAAGAATTTCGCTTGTTACTCGTCCAAGTTAATGTACCAAACTAAACACAAAAACCCCGAAAACCCAATGAAATAGATACACTGATGAAGATGTAGATGGATGAGGAAGCCAATGTAGATAAGACGGCGCACACAAGCAATTCGCACAATAGATCCGAATAACTTGTAAAACACCGATGCTTGACAGAAAAAGACCACGTTAAAAGATATTTTAGTGGACTGCCCGAGAAGCGGGTCCGAGAAGCGATAAGCTTCCTCGGCGGATGTCAGTCCACGTTTTCAATAAAGAAAGGAAGCATACATGATAAAAGATGTAAATAAAGACTAGATTTTCGATCAAAGAATAAGATGTAATCTAAAAAACAGACATGATAAAGACGTAAAACAGGAACTATGAAATAAAAGCTGGATTTGTGTTACCTGTATCCTTTTACCTATCTGCAGAGAAAATCGGCGTCGCTTTTTAAAATCGGGCGCCGATCGAGATTTGGTCGGGCGCGATCGAGATCGATCGGCGCCGACCGGGTCAATCGGCGCCGATCGAGGCGATCGATCACCGGTGGATCAAAGGCGATAAGATTCGGGAATTAGAAGACGAATGTGGTCTGTTGGATGAGCCGAAGTTGGCGAGACACGGAACAGAGTCACCGTGATGATAGATGGTGGTGCGATGTTGATATGACAGTGGCAGCAGAGTAACGGTGCTCTCTCTCAGGATTGATTCGGACAGATCTCGCCCTAATTTGATACACTTGATGTCAAGATCTCTCGACCGTATCTCTCTCGCTCTCTCGCTCGTGTGCAAGTGCTCCTTTTTCGCTTGTTCGCTTTTTCGCTCTTGCTCCGATCTCTTTTGCTCGATTTTTCCGCGCCTTAGAAGTTCGACTTGCTTTTATAATCGGCGCCGCTCCTAGAAAATCGGCGCCGACCATATGGGTCGGCGCCGATCGCGGAGAAGACTCCCGAGATGGCTAAAAATGATCGATTCGAGAAAATAAGACTCATCCCGACTACGGGAAAATATCCCGCTTAGGAAGATTAAAAATAGATGTGATACATGGGTAGAATAAATTTGGGGTGGATAAGTGATTAAGATGCATGGGAAGAAGCGTAATTAAATATTTAATACTTAATTACTCATGGGTAAGATGTGATGGGATGAATTAAATTTAGAGATAGGTGATTAAATCACGATTGGATAATATCCCAAGGGGATAGTAAATGGGTAAGACGCAAACGTGCCCCAAGGTTACCTAAGCACGTAAATGGGTAAGAGGGACACTAAATGATTGATGATTAAATTTATTTCTCTTTTAAAATACTAGAACTTTAATATTGTTGATATACGCGAAACAAAAATATAAAAAAATTATACAATAAGTTCCTTGATTAAGAAGAAAATTGATTTCCCTCCACTTATGATTTTCTCTTTAAAACAATAGTTTACCATATATATATATATATATATATATATATATATATATATATTTAAATGTAATTATTTATACAAATAAATTCACCAAAGATATTGTTTGTAAATAAAAAAAAAAAAACAATTATATAATATATATATATATATATATATATATATATATATATATATATATTAAAATAGATAACTATATTTGGAAAAAGTTATAAACACACACACACACACACACATTACTAAATTAAATTAAAAAACAAGAACTTACACTAACCGGCTTGCACTTTTTATTTGAAAAAGTTCATATAAAACAAATATAAATATATATAAAAAAGTTTATTTAAACAAGTTTTAAATATTATAAAGCAAAAAAAAAAACTTAACTTTTTCCCCAAATCGACTGGCTATAGTTTTTTTATTATTGGTAAATAGTTTTTTGAAAGGGACTATACCCTTGTATACAAAAAGGGGGCCTAGAAGCCAGAATAGGAGTGAAAAACATTATAAGAAGGATCAAGATCCAGATAAGACATAAGAAACCAGTGTAACCAAAGAGCAGTTACCCCAAAACATCCAACCAGTTCGAAAACTGCAAAAGAGCAGCAAAAAAATAGCAACAAAACAACAAAAACCACGACAGAAGTCAGCGAAGAAATAAAAATGCGTCACAGATCCATAATTACTTCTTAGCGGCTTTGGCAATTTTGGATTTGATAGTCTGGCAAGAGGTGAACATAGCCAATGCCATCATGTGAGTAGGATCAGTAGTGTCTAGATGTTGAATGGTTTGTTTGCTTTCTTTTTCCGTGCCCCAAAGAGTAGCCTAATGTCACGAGATAAGAGACTCAATGGTTGAAAGCTATAGTTATAAAATATATAATAATTATATTTAAAACAAATCAGTTTAGGTTATTAATAAAATAAAATTTATAATAAATAAAAGAAAACAAAAACAATATACCTTTACTTGGCCCGCATAAAGAAGAGAAAAAGGGTAAAACATACCCAAAACCAAATCTATTTGTTCTTTCAAAAAATAATAATACACTCAATAACCTAGAAATGCAAACCCTAAGTGTGAATAAATAAAAAGGATAGTCAAACAAAGGAAAGCTTCCTCCTAGAGATCCCTGAACAAAAAAAAAAAAATATAAATAAATAATTCCTCATAGGAGCTTTCTTAAGTTTCCATGGCTTCCATCCTTCTTTCCCAAACTTGTAAAAGTGCAAATGAAAAGAAATTAGACAAAAAATGCATAAAAGAATCCCATAAGGATTTTTAGGGCTTGTTGGGTCAAACCTAGATCTAAGGGCCCTAATAGATCTAATCCAATGGTTGAGAATTGTCCCTATAATTTTAAGTTGTTGACATTTTTATGGGAATGGGTAATTTCTTTTAAAATAAAAAGTATGGGTATTGATTGAATGGGGCCACTTAGTGGTTAGGTCAAGTTGTGACCTTTTTGTTATAGGGTAATATATAAATAAATGGCATTGGGTTCGCAATGACTAATTAATTTTTTTTGTGCATTGCATTTTGATAATGAGCTAATGGGATTAAAGCAATTAAAGGGTATAGCTAAATAATTAAATGCTAGGTATTATTGTTAAATTAATTAGGGAGATATATTTAAACCACCTTAGAAAAGGATATAAATCACATATTAAATGTTTTAAAAAGATAAATCTAAATTGATTGTGGATCGACGTATTAAATGACTATACTATTGGTGGTGATAGATGTATTTAATTTAATTTTAATGCATTTAAAAAAATCCCATAAATTCCTAAGTGTTGTAACATCGTTTTATTGTGGTTTTTGAGTGTCAAAATTGGGGGTGTTACAATTTCACTACGAACATGGTCTCCTTATTATGAACCCTAACTTGACCTCAATAACTTGGAACACCAATAAAGATGAATGATTTTAATCAGGGCCTATGTTGTCCCTTCATTATCATTAGACCCCTCAATGTTTAAAAATTTGGAAATCAACCCTCGATGCAAGTGAGTATGCAATCTATTGTATGCTAGTGTCTCATCCCCCATATTTTGAAATAACACTAAAGTAGTAGATGATAGATATAAATAATTAAATTTAATTTTTATGCAAGGAATCTCTTCTTCAAAATAAAAAATTATTGATGCAAGATTATCCAAGTTCATCATCAATCTTGCATCACCAAAACTACTTATCATAGTAATAAGTAGTTGTACACAATCCTTTTATTTGTGTGTAGTCCTACTTGGTTGGAGGAACAAAGAAATATGCCCCTTGCATGTGTTGGGCTTGTGCACAATGTTAAAATTGGGAGTTAAAAACCTTTAACAACATGGTTCATTTTTGTGTATATGTGTATCCACATTAAAGTTAAACAATTTTTTTGTTTCTATCTATGCATGGACCATTATTGTGTGTTTATTGGTTTGTTTACATGAGTACTTAGAGTATTCAAAATCCAATACAGACTTGTTGGTGCTTGATTTGAGCTCGACCAGTTTTCCCTAAAATTTCTTCAATCTACTTGGTTCGTGGTTTTTTCTATCTCTTGAGTGGACGCATGAAATTTCTTCTTATGCATTTATATGCCTTTGATAATCCTTCTCCATGGTCGTAAATCATGCTTGGCCATGAATTATTTGCAAAATTCTTTTTCCTTGGTGAAAAAGTTGATTCTGAGTGAAAATGGCAAAGTTCTGTGTTTTTTGCTATTTGACGGGCGTGTTTCCTATCAAATTCTATCCTCAACATCGGCAACTTACGTGGCCTCCTTTGATTGGTTGAGGGACGGTGGAAAAATTTTATGAACTTGTCATTTTTGTCACTTTTGGCTACTTTGGCAAAAATGATTGATTTGGTCCCAAGGCCCGGTCGAGCTCTGATTGGCTAAATTCAAGTGGCGGAGAAAATTTCCTATTTTTTCCCCGAGGTGTACACGTGTCAACAAGTTAAGCAGTTATGGAATGGTGGACCTTTTTATGCTTAAGGCATTATGGAAAAGGAGAAAAAATGTGAAAAAAATTTCCTAAGGCCCGCGAGAGGACACGTGGTAGTTTCTAAATAAAAATGGAATGGCGGGTTGTCGGGTTCCTTTGAATTTTTTTGACTTTATTTTGTAAAAGGATTAAAGTCACAAAGTGAACCGAAACTCCAAAGTGTGAATCAGAGGTGAACACGTGGCATTTTGAAAAAGTCAAAGGTGGGAAGGCAACTAATGGAGAACTTTGAAGTTTTTGGCCTTCTTTTGGAAAGAAGGGAATAAAGTATGAAAATGGGCCGAAACTCCACCTCCAATCAGAGAAGGACACGTGGCTTTGAAAATTCAAAGTGGGAGGTGGAATGTTGGGTTACTTTGAAGTTTTTTAACTTCAAAAAGATAAAAGTTAAAATGTGAACCACAGCTCTGCTCTAATCAGAGAAAGACACGTGTCATTGAAAAGTCAAAACAGAGAGGCAAAGAATGAAGTATAAAAATGAGAACCGAAGCTCCACTCCAATCAGAGAGGAACACGTGGTAATTTTGACAAGTCAAAGCAGAAAGGTGGATCATCGGGGGAGTTTGAGGATTTGAGCCCTTTTTGGTGAAAAAGGGAGTAAAGTGTAAAAGTTAGGCACGGCCCTGCCAAAATTCAGTTAAGGTTTGCATTGAAAAGTCAAAGGTAGAGGTGTGGGACATTGGGGAAAATTTGGAAAATTTTCTTTTTGCAAAAAAGAGGTAAAGTTGCAGAATCAAGCCGCGATTCCGCTGGGACCCACATTGAGCCACATGTCACGCCCGTTTTCAAAGGGCGGAAGGGCGGAGAAAAATGTGAAAATTTTACATTTTTCCAAAAGTTATAAAATGTTAAAAGGTGATCTCAAGCCTGTTTCAAATCAAATTCTTCCACGTGGATGGCTCAAATTCAAAAGGGGCAGAATCAACGATTGTTGTGCATTGCATTTGATGTTGCCGCCATGGACGTTCAAGAACTATGGAGATGTGATTTTTACATCATTCTTCATCAAATTTTGATGATTTCTTGTCATTTTTAATGGCATAGTGCAATTGAATGGATTTAGAGCTCAATTTGTGAATCTGAGGTACAAATTTGAACATTTGAAGTGGATTTTTGCTTGGGCACTTGAAAAAAATGCAAATTATCAGATCCAGAAATTGCAGAGAAAAATTACAGAGGGAAAAGGGTGAAATGATAAAGGAAAGCATGTTGCAGGCACCAAAGATGAAAAATGTGCTCCCAATTAGAACAATGATGTAAATATTTGAAGTGATTCACCTTTTCGAACACCTGGCAACTTTTGGGCGTGGATCTGTTAAACGTCCCTTTCTAGAAATCTTGGTGAAATATTGCAACAAGCAAAGGTGCTTCGAATATTCTTGTTTCTGGGGGAAAATAAGCTTTGATGTAATGCAAATGTTATAAATAAGCATGCTTGAGTCATGCAAATGGTGTCGGTTGTTAATTCTGTCAAGCAAATTTTGAGAGAAAACCATTTTCTTCCGAGAAGCCATTTGAGAGACCTGTTAATCTCTTTTGTTTTAGATTTGCATCATGTCAAGTTGGTTGCATGAGTGTACAACCATTGACGAGCTCTAAGATTGTTTCAAAACTTTCCCTATTGATGAATTTAATCAATTTCGAGTTAATTTGTGTTAATCTCGGGAAAATTTGTGTCTGCTTTATTTCAGATTGTCTGCAAATAGTTTTTCTTGTTCTTATTGCAATCTTACATTGAAATATTTGTGAATCACACATAATCTCATCCTGTGATAGTTTAGTGGCATTTGCAATCTCATTATCAGAAGAGCTTTCATCTGTTAATAAGATAAACAATTTAAAATCACTTTACCTTCCTTGATTGACATAGATTTTTTGTTATCCTTTGAGGGTATCTTAGGCGTGATAAAACAGAGGTTGATAATGTTTAATTTGGTCTTTTAGCCTTGAGCCTTCATGCTAAACCCCTCAAGATTGTGTGAAAACATGCAAATTTGGGCCTCCATTGATGCACACCTTCTGGTTGAAGGAACATTTGGACTATTCCACGTTTTCTGCTGTTAAGTTTTCCAATTATTGTTAAATCTCTCAAAGATCTGGTAAAATCAACTTTGCCTTGTTTAACTTCCCACCAAAAAATCTCTTAACTGATAAATCCTACCAGAACCACCCCTGTTTGTCCCTGTGTATCCACAAATGAAATATTTCCACTGTCAAAATATGCGAAACAAATCAAGGTTTCAATGTCTTTAGTAACCTAAGCCTTGCTTGGAAAATATCTCCATCCTTTAGAAGTGACAACTCGTGAGAGTTAAATTATGGTGCATTGATCATATTTTCCCAAGTTTCTTCTTTGAAAATTAGTGCAAAAGAAGGATATCTTCATCTCCTTCATCAACAAAGGTTACAAAGTGGGTTCTCTTTCCCTGGTTGAAAGGCACAACCTAAAATAGTGAGGATAGATTAAATCCTTTCAAGGTGCTATCAAATTCTCTAACACCGAGTGACAAAGAGCCAGATGAATCACCTCCCCAACTATAAAATGACACATATTTCAATCTGTCTATCTCTGAGTGTCCTAAGAAATATTTGATGCTACTCGGCTTCCATTGGAGAATCAATTTGGGTACCAACACACTTACAGCACCATTTTCAGGATGATTTGATAAAAGTAAATACCTATTAAACCCTAGTAATACTTCTTACACGTTACGTGTGTTAATACATGTATGATCCTCTATTTTTAGGCTTTGAAAGCCTCACTTACTTTTCTAATTTCATTTCTAATCTATGGGAACATGTTATCCTTTCTTAAGACCCTAATATGAGCTCAATAAATTGGAAGAACTATAAATAAATGAAGTGTGTTAATGGGGTTTTGTGTTATCTGTTATTTATTATCATTTCATTCATAGTTTGAACAGGTCTGAAATAATCAATTGATTCATGTTATCATGAAATCTAATCTATGTAAGTATCCCAACCCTTATCTCTTTAAATGATGCTTTGCAAGTACTAATTATTAGAATTCTCTCTAAATTCTTATAGGTGGCCCAATAAGTGTACTATCTGTAGGAGGTGATGGAGTAGGTGTACCCCACCCGATCTGATTCCCAAAGCTATATGAGAAGATGTTTCAAGTGAGGGGATTCCCATGTAGATGATGTCATAGACACATCCATTTCTTTGTGTAAATAATTTTATGTCCATGTATATAATAGTTTGTAATCATATCGATGAGATCGTTTGATAAAGATTGGTGAGTAGTGAGTAATGTTGAAATGTGTTGTATTGTATTTATAAGAGATATATAGTGGACTAATATTATTTATACCTATGTGACTAATTTGACGAGGTACATCCTTAGTTATGTAGTAGTCAGCAGGGATGATAGATTGTGTTTGATCCAATAGCCATAGTATTAGCCACTTACATTATATTGTAAAGTGAGTAAGATGAGGCTTGAGTCGAGATAACATGGATGTCACATTATCCACATAGGACAGATCTTGTGTAGGAATTAATATCAATATTGATTAGTGTGTAGAAACAAAATTAAAAGGCCGGGGAAAGATAAGAAACTTCATGAGAGATTATGATAGTATAGATCACTATCACACTCTTGTGGTCGGGTAATACAAGGAGGCCTCGAGCTCTCGAGATCCACAATGGTGTTGAGTGTTAGGATTATAACTAGTTATATAGATAAATAAGCATGCAATGAATAAATTAAATAATGTAAAACAAAAAAATATGTAATAAAACAGAGACACAAATTTAATGTGGTTCACCCAAAATGGGCTATGTCCACCAAAAACAACTAATCTTTATTATTCAGGTCCTTAAAAATATCTCTCATGGTGCCACCACTATTACAATGAGCCTCATACATATAAAAAACCTTTAAATATATTAGGGTTTTTATTATTTTGGGAAATATAGAAAACCACCAGTTAGATCTGTGACCTAATAATGAACAGTCCAAATTTCACAATGCATAAATACATACAAAATGTGGCTTTTGGGGCGTTACCCCAAAAACCATACACCGGGGACCATCCTCCTGACCCCTCAAGGGTAAAATCCCCCTTATAACCCCATCACTATTAGACTCCACAACCAAAAATCTCCCACTTGAAGATTGATTACTTTGCAACTCCACCGCTAATGATCCTGCTTGGACTTTTCTTCTTGGCTTGTTTCTTCCACTTCAAGCTCAATCTTCAAGACCCACATAATTTGAATGCAAATCAAAATTCTAATTTTTCATTGGGTTAGTAAACATATCAGAAGGATTATCATCTTTATGAATCATCACCAATTGTAGCTACCCATCCTCCAACACATGTCGTATGAAGTGATATATTAGTTGAATGTGTTTGGTTCTAGAATGGAAGGTTGAGTTATTTTCCGGGGTGAATTATGCTTTGACTATCACTATGAAACTTGAAATACCCTTGATCCTTACCCAGCTCCTCCATGAACTTTCTCATCCATAATATTTCATTATTGGCCTCATTCACCGCAACATATTACGCCTCTGTAGTATATAGGGCAACTATGTTATGTAACTTCGAGATCCAACTCACCTGCCGCACCACCAATTGTAAACACGTGTCCTATAGTGATCCTCTTGCTAGCTAAATATCCTACCATATATGAATCCACAATCCCTATAAAGTATAATCTGACCCTTCTAAGCATAAGTGCCTACTTGCTAGTCCCTCTTAAGTACTTGAGAATCCACTTTGGATTGCCTTCAGTGTGCTTTACTGGATATGCCATATACCTGCTAACAAATCTTTGCTTGGGTAATGTATGGCCTAGTACAAACCATGGCATATATGAGGCTCCTGATTTCTAAAGAATAAGGAACATGTACCATATAATCTTTCTCCTCTTGTGTTGTTGGGCATTTCTCTTTGCTCAATCTAAAATGCCCATCTAATGGTGTACTAATGGGTTTCACATTTTGCATATGAAACATCTCTAACACCTTTTCTACATATTCCTCCTGAGATAACACCAATTTCCTATTTTTCCTGTCTCTCTTTATTTGCATACCAAGGATTTTCTTTGTTGCACCCAAATCCTTCATTGCAAATGTTTGTGCAAGATTCTCCTTGAGTTTTGTAATTTCCTGCATATTAGATCCTGCTATAAGCATATCATCTATATATACGTAAGAATAATGTATCTCCCACTATATAACCTCTTAAAGTACACACAATGATCTGACTAATATATAGTAAAACCATGCTCATGCATAAAACTATCAAACCTTAGATACCATTGTTGGGGAGCTTGTTTGAGCCCGTATAGGCTATTGTTCAACCTGTAAACTAATTTTTCCTTAACCTTCACCTCATACCCAAGTGGTTGTTGCATATAAATTTCCTCCTCCAAGTCACCATGGAGAAATGTCATCTTGACATCAAGTTGATCTAAGTGTAAATCTTCAACGTCAACTAAACTTAATACAGTACGAATGGAAGACATATTTACAACAGGGGAGAAAATTTCATCAAAATCGATACCTTTATTTTGTTCATACCCCTTCACTACAAGATTTTATTTGTACCTTTTCCATCCACCTTCTTCTTCTTTCACATGGTAGACCCATTTTCTCTATAGTACTCTCTTCCCAGCCAAAAATTTGACCAAATCCCACGTTTGGTTCTTCTCCAGGGAGTCCATCTCCTCATTCATGCCACACTCCCACTCCTTAGTGGATTCCACCTGCATTGCCTCATCAAAACTCTCTGGATCACCACTATCTGTTAGTAATAAATAATACAAAGTAGGGGAAAATATTTCTGGAGGTCTACTAATACATTGTGACCTTCTTACCGAAGATGGGGGTGTCATGGGATCATTATTTTCTTGTTGCTCATTGTCTTGAATTTCTGATAGAGGTGCAGATGCCAGGCGGACGTTGTGCTCGGCCTAAAGAACTATCAACCTCGGTACTGTAGGTGGATATTTTCCACCCGAGAGTTCATTTTTAGGAGCTATATCCTCAACCAATTTTTCCTTGGGATTTTTATCATCCTGTACTTGATCCTGTACATTCTACTTTCACGCCAAACAACATCACGACTCCTAATTATCTTAGATTCATCTAGATCCAAAAAATGGAATCCATAATCACTGTTGGAGCCATAACCTATGAATGAACAACATTTGGATTTTGAATCTAATTTCTTCGTTTTTTTATTAACATGCACAAATGCCTCTAAACAAAATACTCTTAAAAATGAAATGTCTACCTCTTTCCGGTCCAGATTATTCAAAAATTTCTCCATCTAGAGCACTCGAAGGCCCATGGTTGATTAAGCGCATAATAGTATCTATGTCCTCTACCCAAAATTGAAGAGGTAGCCGCGTGTAATCTCATTATTATCCTATTTAATTATGCATTCCATAATTAATAAATTTATTAATTATTGTTTTATGGTTATATTTAATTATAACCATCCTTTTGTTTGTATTTGATTATTTCGGGAGTTGTTATATTGTTTTAACAATATATTTGTTTTTATTTAATTGTTTGCTTCGGATGTTATTGGAAGCTAATGTAATTGGGAATATAGTTGCACCTGTGCAACTTAGTCTCCTGTTTGTATTTGGTTGTGCAATATCTATAAATATTGCAGCCCATTCTCTGTAAGTTGGTTGATTGTGATTAATAAAATTTAATCAGGCTTCCGCCCCTGTTGCTGAATCAACATTTGGTACCAGAGTGAGAATCTGGACCTGTGAAGGAGTGGAAGAGAGAGCAGAGAGAGAGAGAGAGGAGATTGGAGAAGAGTATGCAGCAATAGAGAGCCTGTGCAGCCTCTTGTAACCTCCCAACCTCATCCCTGCCTCCCCACATCCCCTAGTTCATTCCAGGTGTTTGGAACGCAATTTTTTTTTTGCACTGGTGCACCCAAAGCACCAGAAAATTTTTTAGTAGTGTATATACATTATAAAAAAATTATTTTCCCCATTAGGGTTTTTAAAGGGTTTTTTCAATCTACATTTAGATTTTATTTCACATAATTATTATTGTATGTTTTGGATCTAATATTGAGGTAAGAACTTCCATGACCCATTGGTCAAAAGACAACTGTAAACCGACATTTTCATTCAAAGCAAATCTGCATCCAAATACCAAGATAATCCACTTTTTTGCAAAGGAGCCATTTTAAACAAGTCACTGAAGCAACATTGGATTTGCAATTGGACCAATTCAAACAACCAAAGCTCCATGAACTCCTAAAAAATCCATCAACATATCCTCAAGTATAACGAAGGACCTCAAAATGCACACTCAAAATCATAAACAATTCTCAAAAAGCCGTGCACATCCCAAAAAAAAAAAAGCAAAAAGCTAAGGCATCCATAAACCAAGTCCATGAACTGCATGCAAAAAGTGTGCACAAAGTGTGGTGGAAAACAAAATCACCTCCTTACGACAAAAAACAATGAAGAAAAAAAAAGAGCGTGAAAATCCAAAATAAAAAAAAATCAAATCAAAAATGTGACTCTCCTACATGCAAAATAGCGGTCACACATCTATTTCTCAAGTGACAAAAATGGTGAAAGAAGCAAAAAAAACAAAAAAAAAAAAAACAAAGCAAAAAAAGGGGAGATCATTGAATAGCGATCAAAAGCAAAAAAAAATCAAAAGGATATACATCAAAAAAAAAAAAAAAAAGGGAAGAAAAAAACAAATTCAGATCCATTTTTCAGCAAAAAAAACCCTAAAATCCAAGCTCAGCTCTCACGCATGGGACACGTGGACCTGCCAAGTCACATTTTCAAAAAGGTAAGTCATTTTACCTTTCATTAAATACAAGTTTGTTCATTTCATATAACAACATGCCTAAGAGCCAAGGTGGATAGACTAAAAAGCCTTAGAAGTGGGAGGTGCATGGTTCAAATCCCACCCCCAACTTGACTTTTTGAATTTGGTGGAAT
Organism: Taxus wallichiana var. yunnanensis; assembly: GCA_018340775.1. Lineage (NCBI taxonomy): Eukaryota > Viridiplantae > Streptophyta > Pinopsida > Cupressales > Taxaceae > Taxus > Taxus wallichiana. Next base: position 924,214,850 of record CM031240.1, on the reverse strand, counting down.
TTTGGTGGAACCACCAAATTTAGCAGAAATTTTGAATTTAGTTATAACTAACTAAATTTAGCAGAGAAATCCCTAATTTAGGGTAAAAAATTTTTTTCTCCCATTCGGCCTAGTTTTTCATTTTAGACATTTTTTGCAAAAGGAGACCCATCTAAAAATTGCATTTTCATTTTTTTTTTTGCAATTTTTGCATTTTGGGTCATTTTGGGCTCAAGAGGCCACCAGGCCCAAAAAAAAATTTTTTTTTTTTTGCCCGCCATTCAAATTTTCAGATTTTTGAATGTAATTTGTATACTTTGCTTTATATTGTACTAATTTTCAAGTTGCCATAGTCAATTGCAAACTTTGTAACTACTCGTAAACTCGGCAGAATTGTAATAAAAACAATAAAAATTGGTTCTCATAACACTCACGAGATCCTAGATCTCATTTGCAGCATTCGGTATATACGGTGCCTCTGGGAAGCACTTACGGGTAAAGCCGTCATGACTACTACTACACTTAATGCCTAATATAGCTGCAACAACGTCTGTCTGGGCATCATCCCTATAAATCGATGGGGAGTAATAAGGTCACAGTGCACACACTATGAACCATCCCATCCATCTGTGAACGATTGCACGACATAAATCCAGATTGAGAAATTATCCAAGTATATAGCAAAGTTACGCGTGCGTATGAGGATATTTCTTTGAGCCAAGTGTCAATAATCACATGACCCCATCGCATACTTGTCTTGGTACCACGTATTGAATTCTTTCACGTACGTTAACGCCTCTTTCACGTACCACCGGGTATATAGAAAGGGTGAGCTTCTTCCACGCATACTCAATGGGTATATCGGAAAGGGCGTATATAGAAAGGTTCAAGTATATATGGACGATGGTATATAGATTGGGAGACCTAATACCTGGAGTGATAAGAGCCAAACCCTGTCAGTGATCTCTACAAAATGGGCACCAATGCCCCAAATTTTTTTCTTCGGATTCACAATTGCTCAGAGGAAGCAACTATGCTGCATGGAAGACAAAAATAAAGACACAACTTGAGTTTGAAGAGATCTGGTCTGTTGTGAATGGTACTCTGACTAGATCAGCCACTGATACAACACAACAGTGGATAGTTTGATAAAGTAGATCAGAAGGCCAAACTCATCATCTTGTTTGGAGTGTCCGATGATGTGCAACCCCACATTCGAGATGCCAAAACAACAAAAGAAGCGTGGGATAAATTGAGCACAGTATATGAGGCCAAGAACAAGAATGTCATACTAAATTTGTAGAGTCAGTTACATACACTGAAGTTCAAGCAGAATGAGAAAATTGAAGCTTTCTTAAGAAGAGTTAGCAGAATTGAGGGCTTCACTTTTAGCCCTGGGAGAACCAGTCACAGATGATGCTCTCATTCCCATTGTTCTGAGAGCACTCCCCTCTTCTTACCACATTTTTGTCACAACACTAAACGTGACAGATATGACAGTTGGTTTTGACAAACTGGTAAACCTACTGCAACAAGAGGAAGCAATGCACAATAAGGATGATGAAGAGGAGCAGGCACTATCTTCACATCAAAAATGGAAAGGAAAAGGTAAAGGAAAACCTAATTCCTATAAGAAGTCCCAACATCAGAATCAGTATCACGGGGACAATCAACAGAAGAAGCAATGTCCTATCTGCAAAAGAGGACATGACTTAAAAGATTGTTGGTATAACACTTACAAGAAAGGTTCATCCAAGCAACTCTAGACCACAACAACAACAATCTTACAAGGGACATTCTAACAACAATCATGGGTAGAAAAAGGGGAAAAGAAGACCCTACCAGCAAGGTAATATTGTTGAGCAACAAGAACAGTCAGACAATGAAGACTTCTTGTTCACTGCTCGATCAAGTGAACCATCCACGTCATCTAGTGATGTCTGGTATGTTGATTTGGGAGCCACTCGACACATGACCAGCCACAGAGACTGGTTTATTTCAATGAGGGACACGCCATCGAAAAATCATGTTTCGTTGGGAGATGATTCTTCATATATAGTTCAGGGGATTGGAAACATTTCTCTACCCCTTGGTTCATGCAAATGTAGACTATCAGATGTCCTATATGTCCCTGGGTTGACAAAGAATCTTCTTTCAGTTAGTCAACTCCTAGATCACAACCTGAAAATTGACTTTGATAGTCAATCCGCAAGAAAACGTGTTTGATTCGAGATAAATCAAGAGGCTTGAAAATAATTGCAAAAGCCTCCAATGTGGGACATGTTCCAACTTGATTTTGTTCACAAAGATGATCAAGCACTTGTGGCTAAAAACTCCACCTCAACATAGTTGTGGCATCGGAGATTTGGTCATGTAAGTTTCAAATATCTCGAAACACTTCACCGGTGTAATATGGTACATGGGCTACCATCTCTTTAGAAGGATACAGACAAGTGTCCTCACTGCCTAGTAGGAAAACAACACAGAGTTTCATTCCAGAGGAGTACATTTTGAGCTCATGGTAAACTTGACCTGGTTCATACCGATCTTTGGTCCGATGCAGCCAAGTCATTCTGGGTTCCAGTACTTCATGCTTTGTGTTGATGACTATTCAGGAAAATGTGGATTTTCTATCTTTGCAAGAAAAGTGAAGCATTTGAAACCTTCAAAAAGTTCAAAGTAGCAGTTGAGAAAGAAACTGGTCGTCACATCAGAACTCTCCACTCAGATCGAGGGGGAATTCACCAATGATGAGTTCAGAGACTACCTACAAACTCATGGGATTCATCGACAAATGCCTCCTCCACACACACCACAAAAAAATGGTGTTGTTGAGAGAAGAAATCATACTATCATGGAAATGGTGCGATGCATGATCGATGATTCCGGACTTGCAAAGACATTTGGGAAAAAGCAAGAAAACAATAGTGTATTTGTTGAACAAAGAGTGCCCACAAATTGCTCTTGATGGAATAACACCACAAGAAGCATGGTCAAAAAGGAAACCATCCATTGCACACCTCAGAGTATTTGGGTGCAAAGCAAAACATGCACATACCCAAACAAAATAGAAAGAAATTGGACATGAAGTCACAGAAACTCATCTTCATTGGGGTAGTGAAGAGACTATTGGGTATAGATTGATGGATCCTAAGACCAGAAAAGTCTACACCAGCAGAGATGTTGAGTTTTTCGAGAAGAAGGAAGCAGAGACTCCTCCTCTAGACTCACAAGATGTAGATTTTTCACCTGTTGTAAAAATTGAAGCTGATGTTCCCTCAAAAGATGAAAGTGATGATGGGGATGATGGTGTTGATCAGATAGAACCACGACCCATGGGAATAGTTCAACGTATGCCTAAATGGTGTACAAGTACATTACGAGATGCAAGATTGGATGCTCCACCAGATACATCCACCCCTGGACCATGGACTCACAAGTAAAGCAAGAGAAGAAGTTAACTTTTGCTTTGATGAGTAGAGTTATTGAATCAGATGAGCCCTCTACATAGTCCAGGAAGCCCTACAGTCAAAAGCTTGGAAAGATGCCATGGATTCTGAATATCAATCAGTGATGAAGAATAACACTTGGCAGCTTGTCGATCTTCCACCAGGGAAGAAACCCATTGGATGCAGATGGATATTCAAAACTAAGTACAAAGTAGATGGGATAGTGGACAAGTATAAAGCAAGACTTGTAGCAAAGGGGTACACACAAAAAGAAGGCATTGACTATGAGGAGACATTTTCTCCCATAGCTAAGATCAAACAATCAGGATGATCTTTGCTCTAGCTACTTAGTTTGGATGGAAAGTTCACCAAATGGACGTAAAAAGTGCCTTCCTAAATGGAGATTTACAAGAAGAAGTCTACATGACTCAACCTGAGGGATATGTTGTACCTGGTCAAGAAGCAAAAGGTATGCAGACTCAGGAAATCTCGTATGGTCTCAAACAAGCACCCCAGGCATGGTACATCAAGATTGATGAGCATCTCATACAACATGGATTTGTTAGAAATCCATATGATCCCAATCTCTACCTCAAAAGCAAGGGGGAGATGGTGATTGTTGTTGTCTATGTCGATGATCTAGTCATCACTGGTAGTTTAGTGAGGATGATCGATGCAATGAAGAAAGATCTTAATCGATCATTCGACATGACCGATCTCGGGCTGATGCACTATTGTCTTGGATTGGAAGTGTGGTAGAAAGAGAATCATATTTTTGTTTCTCAGATGAAATATACCAAGACTACGCTTGAGAAGTTTAGGATGATGGATTGCACACCAATTGCTACACCCATGGAGAACAGATTGCAGTTATCTCATTTAGATCCATCTCCTGAGGTAAGTGCCACTCTCTATCGACAGCTGATTGGGAGTCTCATTTACTTGACCTACACTAGACCAGATATCAGCTTTCATAAAGTGAGAGCTATCTATCCAGGTTCATGCAGAACCCAAAGTTTGTCATTGGAAAGCAGCAAAGTGCATTTTGAGATATCTCAAAGGATCAGTGGATCTTGGTCTAGAATACAAGAAGAATGAAAACTTCTTCTTGACTGGATATTCGGATTCAGATCATGCAGGAAATATTGATGATAGAAAATCCACTTCTAGATTTGTATTCTTTATGGGATCTGGACCAATATCATGGGGAAGTAAGAAACAACACTTTGTTTCTCACTCTTCCATAGAAGCCGAGTATCATTTTACAGGAGAAGTTATGTCTGTGAAGTGATTTGGCTATGTCGCATACTGGAAGGACTTGGAATACCACAGGACAAACCGACCACCATGTATGTTGACAATGAAGGTGTTCTCAAACTTGTTCGCAATCCAATTTTTCATGAGAGAACAAAGCACATTGAGGTTCAAGTTCATTTCATACGCGAACATGTGTTGAAGCACAACATCCAACTTCAATTTTGTCCACTACTGAACAACGAGCAGATATTTTCACAAAGTCACTTGCACGTGACAAGTTCGAGTTGTTCAGAGAGTTCCTCTCCTCATCTCTTCAAACAATGCACAATTAAGGGGGGGAATGTTAGGATAAAATATTATTATCCTATTTAATTATGCATTCCATAATTAATAAATTTATTAATTATTGTTTTATGGTTATATTTAATTATAACCATCCTTTTGTTTGTATTTGATTATTTGTCCAAATTCTTCAAGCTTGAAAACTTACATTTTTCTTGTAGAATTTTCATGCCCTTCTCACTCATATGTCCCAATCTACCATGCCACATGCTGGCATCCTCATCTAGAGTAGAGAATATGGTAGAAGAATTAGATATACATGTAGACAAATAAAGAGTGCTTACTTTATTACCTTGTGCCACTACCAGGGCACCCTTGGAAACCTTCCAAGCATCTGAAGTGAATGTGACTATGCAACCTTCACCACCCAAATGTCCCTACGAGAGATGAGATTTCTCCCGAGGCTGTGTACCGCCTCACATATCTCAATATCCATGTATTTTTGTTCTGTAATTTTAGGTGTACATTGCCCTTCCCAACAATGTTACATGACTCATCATCACCCAAATAAACCTATCTAAAATTTCCCTAGACATACTCTTTAAAATATCCCTTATCAGGGGTTGCATGGAAAGAGGCACCTAAATCTATTACCCAAGATTCTACTCTAGTATCAAGAGAAGTATAAGAGCATCCTGAACAATATTACCTGTTGGATTTTCCTCTTTAATACCTTCAGGATGGTTTTCTTTGTTTTCTTTGAACCAAAAATCCTTTTTAACATGTCCTCTCTTTCCACAATTCCAGCAAGTAATGCCTCTACTCCTAGATTTGGATCTTCCCATCTTCGATTTAGATCTCCCATGAGCCTTACTCTTTGATTTCTCTTTGTTCCTTCCTCTACTCTCCATATTCAACACATTTCCAAAAGAAGAATTTTCCCCGTACTTTTCCCTGCGCATTTCCTCATTTGAAATGACACCGACTACATCTTCAAATTTAAGATAAGTAGATGATGTATTACTAACTGCGATTGCTAAGTTGTCCCAAATTTTTGGCAAAGAACATAGGAATAATAATGCTCTAACCTCCTCATCAAATGGGATATTAACTGAATCTAGCTGATTTACAATAGTGTGGAAATCATTAAGATGGATAGATACAGATCCACCTTCTTGCATTTTTATATTAAACAATCTTTTAATCAAATAAAATTTATTCGATGCACTAGGTGTTTCATATTAATTGGCTATGGTTTTCATCAACTCTACCATACTCTTCGCTTGTAAGAAAATTGAAGCTATGGACGATTCCAGACTCAATCGAATCACAATGAGAGCCTTCCTGTCCAGAACCTTCCACTCCTCATCAGACATGGTTGATGGCTTCATGTTATCTCCTCCCAATGGTAGGTATAGATCCTTTTGATACATGTAATATTCCACCTGCATTTTCCATAGCCGGTAATTATGGACGTCAAAATTCTCAACTCTGAACTTATTCTCCTTTGCCATTACTCGCTTCTCCCACTCAAACAAAATCCATCTGTGAGTATACTACCAACAAAAATCTCAAACGTGCTTTGATTTTTGTTGTTAGGATTATAACATATTTTACATATAAAAAAGCATGCGATGAATAAAGCAAAAAATGTAAAATAGGAAAATATGCAATAAACTAGACACACATATTTAATGTGGTTCACCCAAAATGGCCTATGTCCACCGAGAAAAAACCAATATTGAGTTATTATGATGATGAAAATTATGATATATATATATATATATATATATATATATATGTATGTATGTATATATGTATATATGTATTTGAGAAGAACATGACCCTCATTGTATTTTTATTTTGAAAAATTAAGACAAGATACACACACACACATGTTTTTGTATTGAGCTCATATGGTGTGTCATACGATGGAAAAGTGATAAGTGAGCATGGGAATCTATAAGTAACTCTTCCTCGCACTCGACCTCCCGAGGTCATGTCGAGACAAGTGGTAGAGATGGAATATACATGGGGTATATGCGAAATAGTTAGATGATCTTATATCTTTGACATGCACTAATGGAATATGAGAATCTAAGGCAAAGAAGGCCCTCCTAACCTGAATCGGTGTGATAGATTGGTCGGAAAGGATGACCGCTCAAGGCTCTAATCAATATCGAGCTCGACGTGATCTGGTCTATATAGGTTGTGGGATATGGGGAAATGACCTAGAATTGTTTCGTGTATATCTCTAGATAGGGTCATAGGGTGGATGATGGATATAGTGGACTCTACGGGTGATTTTCTGTCTGGTCCGAAACCCTTAGCTTCGTTAGCTGCCTACGTCTAATAAGGATAAGCTGCGTGATAATGGTTGGTGGAAGTGGAGTGGATCTAAATACTAATGTGCATAAGCCGAGTCGTGTCAATGTTGGATTAACTTTGTGGACTCATTGGGTTGTTGGATTTATGGATCACAACCGTAGATTTTGGTTGTTGTGGACTGCTATGGTCATACGAGGAATAAATCTCTAATCCCTAAGTATCTAGTAGTCATATGCCTTTTCGGGTTTTATATTTAGAACTAAAAGTTGTGCAATATTTTTAGAGTACCTTACAGGTGTTACGCACCCTAAATTCTTAACTGGGTGTTTATGTCGGTGAGAATGTCTCCGCTGCGTTGGTGTTGTGGGACCAAAGGGTCACAATTGAACATTTTCTCTCTTTCAAGCCCTTCTACATGGTCATGTGGATATTTGTCTAGGGTAACTGTATTTTGGCTGGTTTGACCAAAACGTATACGCTTTGTCGTCTTCTACGTTTAGTCCTCTTAGCTGTGAGATGATTTCTTGTAGGTTTGTTGTTACTTGGAAGACGTGAATCCACGAGATTCTCGGGTCTATATCGCTTATTCTTGCTATGACAAGATTGGGTTGATGCACGATTGGCTCGAATACGTATTCTCTCGGGATCTCTAGGTCCCGTGATTGTCATGCAATAAGGAAAAGATATAACTCTAACTAATGACGGGAATAAACTAACTACGCAAGATATATCTATGTATATTTCTAAATTTGATATTTATTGATAAAATATTGAATAGAATTCAAAGAGCAATTATTTAAAATATCTAGAAATTGACAACTAAGCTAATGACGAAATTAAAAAAATAAAGCAACCGAGTATAGCTACTTGCTTGTGCACTTGTGAACCTATTCTAAATAACTAGATAACTGATCTAATCTATTTGAAAGACTCTTAATCCTACCTCAGAAGTGAGGAGTGAATCATAGTTTCTCAGAAACTATCAATCCCCACAGCTTCCCTGGCAATATCGAAAGTAAAATTAACTGAAATTAAATGATTGACTACTCTATTTGATATGCTTTAACTAGAACTTTTGAAAGCTTGTACACTGTAATTTGCATTACATTGGCGAATCTGATGGTGTGTGGCTTTGTCCCCTCAAAGTGTAATCTCCTCATTCCTGCATGCTCATGTGGATCCATAAAAGTGTGTAATGTTAGCATCAACAAGTAAATATTGGAGCAATGGAAGCTTTGGATGCATCGAATACAATGCGAGTAGGAGAGGGATAGCGCAAGAGAACAGAGCTTGGCTTATACAATTCCTAGCGGGATTTATTGAGTCATGCAACACAAAACATCCAGAACCTAAAACTATTCTTTTTTACGAACAAAACCTACAACTTTAATGGCTTCCTAATGAAAATTAAACTATCTACTCCAATTGATTGCATGAAACAACAATAACACTAGCACAAGAAGATTATGTGGCTTCCTAACAACAAAACAACACTAACTATGCAAGTAACAAATAAAACTATGAATTCTTAAGCAAAACTGAAAGACTAAGCTATGAAATGAGAAAATGAGAGGTAAATTTGAGGGGTCACATTTACTTGAGCACAAGCTAGCTATTTATAGAATCCCATTTACCCAAAGGTGAAAACCAATTTGATCTCTTAAACCATAAATAATGCAAAAACACTATTCCAGGGAACCAATCATAAATACAAGCAAAGGCGGTGAATAAAAGTTGGTAAAGCGTTGATTTTTACGTGAGTCATGTTAAAAGAGCATTCTGGAAAATGCGTGAAGGACCGCCGACTTGAGGGGCAGCGGTTACAAGACCGCCGCTCGCTGGCGGCGGTCATTCAAGACCGAAAAGAAAAGGAAAAGAGGGGAAGGAAAAATAAAAGCACGTAGGGGCTAAGCGAGACATGTAAGATGTTAACGTATACTTGGAGAGCATTTCCGGATCCCAAACACCTTTGAGGGGACTGTATCATGATTGCATTTCTAGAATTCTTACCTACTTTCATGATTTTTCTAATGTCATTTGAATACTAACTTACTCCTTTTTGTGTGTTTTGGGTGTATGTAGGAGAAGGAGGAGTATATCCGATGGAGCCGAGAGAGAGAGTGTGATTGGCTTCCAGCAGTATTGGATGCCCTTTCTCAGGATGAGCAGGACACTCTTTAGAGGCCATATATTGCGCATATCACGGGTCCCACATGTTGCACCTTCTAGTCACATACTTTGTGACTTGTTTTCATATTGGGATGTTGATCAAACACTTTCCGATTTCTAGGAGTTAGGGGTGAGTGGACCATCACCTTGGAGGATGTTTACCATATCTTGGGGTCCCGATCATTAGGAGATGACTCACACTTGAGACAGCAGGGTCACGGGCTCAGATAGCACAGTGGGCCTCATATATGGGAGACACAGTTATCTCCACTAGTTCGAAGAAGGGGGTGAGGGTCCGATCTATTCCTAGCCTACCTATCCCCTTGATTTGTCAGGCCATTATGGGGATCCTTGCCTCGATATTGATTAGGGACAAGGAGGAGATACCTTCTTGTATTTTTGGTCCCCCATTATTACACAGTTAAGGGACATGGTCGATTTATGCCTAGGGAGCTGACATTCTTGGGACCACTTATCATGATCTATACCGGGTGGTTCGTTTACAGGGGTAGTCATTGAGCCATCTAACCTTGGTTATGAGCTAGGTCTATGAGCGTTTCATCCCTTATGGGAGAGGTGTAGAGGTGGCGAGATCTTGGAGTGTCAGTGGCAACTAGATGGATAGACATGTCGGTGCTCGAGCACCTCACTCAGCCGATCGCCTCCTTGACCACTAATGACATGGAGGCCACGCCCTATTAGGCCATGGTAGAGTTATGGGGGAGGAGGCTCTTACTTTGATCTCTTGCTCTACCATAGGGCAGCTTGTGGACAGGATGGGGAAGGTGGAGATACATCCTTTTAGTCGAGTGCCTCAGAAATTTGGCCTTCCTTACATGTGTATGCTTCCCCCAGTGGTGCCAGTATACTGAGATCAGTTCGGGAGGCCGGGAGGTCCTAGAGGTCGGGTTGGACCGTTGTTACTCCTGGTGTCCCCATTGCAACTAGGAGGGTAGTATGTGCTCAAGGGAGAGTTGGTGCTCCTCAGGCACCCTTACTTCAGATTGCCACCGGTCCCGCCCACAGCAGTGATGACCCCATTGATATAGACTCTGAGTCCGAGGAGGAGACCGAGGCTGAGGTCAGTGAGTTGGGTGGAGAGGAGGACAGTGATCCTGAGTGACATGAAACTTAGGATATCTTACAGGTAGAGAGGGTGGAGCAGAGTGCGGAGAGGGTGACCCTAGTTTCAGAGGAGCCACTTTCTCAGGTATTGGGCAGAGAGGATGAGTTCGTAGTGGGACGCTATGTCACTCCAACCATGGGAGGAGTACACTAGTCGGCCGGTGGCATCTGTGGTAGGTGCTAACCCTAGGGATCCCTCTTGGAGGATTGGAGATCTGAGTGAGTTATCATCCTTCTCTTTAACATTTGTTTAGGATTGCTTAGTTTCTATCTCTCCTTTTGTTTACTTTTGTTTCTATCTTTTGAGTATTTCTGATTCATCTTTCTCCTTTGCTTGCAGAGACTATTGATGAGTGGCGAGACCTGATTCGTCGGGTATGCACTGATACCCTGATGATCCCCATAGAGAAGACCCATGCAGAGCTATCCGTGGAAGCAGGGGAGCCTTCAGTAGCTGGTAGGCATACCGACATTTTACCCCTTTCGGCATGTGACTAAGATGGTTACTTCCCTCCGCACTTGAGTTGGCGTGGATACAAGACGAGAGAGCGCCGATGAGGAGTCACTCTCATGCGCAAGGCCATAACGCTCCTTGGGACCGGGAGCCCTCGTGCACTCGAGCATTGGCATGGCCAATTGGAGTCCTAGACGTGGGTGTGCACCTTGAGAGGGTCTCATAGGGGTTGAGAGGCCGCTTGGCTTTCTTAGATTGTTTGTATGATGTATTTGTATTTCCCGGGCTCTTTGAGCATTTTGACCATGCCTAGTGCATGATGGCATTGTATAGGAAACTTGATCATATATATATATATATATATATATATTCTTTTTGGATCAGAATCTTGGTATCTATGATTTTGTGATTTGTTTCCGTATGTAAACTATAATGTTGTTTTTATATGCTTTTTAGAATGTATGCAATGGAGAACAAATGACACAAATGCTTTCTTTATTTTTATATTTTGTGATGCTGATATATGATAATGTAGACACAATGTGATCTTGAACTTTAGTTTCTATAAGCAATTTTCGGTACTTCATATTTGTTTTGACAAAATGAGATGATAAACCAAGTATGATGAGCGAGATGAACTTGCCCCGCTCCTAACTCCACGTGACTAGTAAGATGTGAGGGTTCATCACCGAGAGCTAGAAAAGGCACAAGCTATGAAATTTGTTGAATGGTAGTGACGAGAGATAGACAAAGATTTAGTGGAACCAAATTAGGGTGCTACAAACCTACTCTACTCAAGTGACTCCATAGTTTAGAATGCTACTTACTTTGCGGTTTATCTAGACTTAGATCCATAGATTGTCACATGGTAGACAAAATTTGGTTTTCATGGTTTTGAGCTCTCTTGGAATTTTGGACATCTGATTCATTTGCTTTTGACTTAAGATTGCAAAGGTTTACTTGAACTATTTGCTTATGACCTTCACCGTTTATTGTCAAGAAGACCCCCCACACCTTGCCCCATGCCACTAGTAAGAAGCATGGGCTTATCACCATGGACAAGGCATAGGTGAGTAAGGGCATTCCCATCCTTTCCTAACCCTACGTCACTAATAAGAGACACAAGATCATCACCGAAGGTTGGTAGAGGCAAGGAAATGTGTAAAAAATTAAATTTTCTGTTTGATCTATATCTCGACTTGTTTATTTGAGAAAAATGTCAATATGTTCTTACTTCCAAAGAGATATTCATATGGGATAGATGTGACACTATGAAGCTTCTAGAAAGCAGACCATAGGTAAGACACCCATCCTAAGAAGAAACCAAAAGTGAGAACAAGCATGCGAGACCTTGGTATGATTACTATTAAGACTTTTTCATATCTAGCTTTATTTGATGAAATGATTTGAAAACGATTGATAGTGTTATGAGAATGAAGAAGTATGATTGGAAGGATTATGCCAATACTATCAAAAGTTTGTAATGCATTGCTTTGAGAATAAGTTCCTTGATCACAACATTGTATGAAATGAGTGGACAAAATGAACCTAACTACATGAAGATGCAATGTAGATATAATTATACAAATAGTACTGGTTGCTTATGCATAGAATCGTTTAAGGTGTAGGGAATTGATTTACAGTTTCACCAAATTCCTCACCTTCCAAAGTGTACATAAGAGATATGCACCATTTCCATAGTATTTCATGACTGTATGGACCCAACCATTTGGGCTAGAATTTCCTTCCTTCACCGGTCTTTTTATCGATCGCTTATCTAATCGTAGAACAGATCTCCTTCATATATATCTCGTTCATAGACCTTTTTGTTATACTACCGGCACATCCGGTCAGCATAAACTCTATGCCACTATTCAGTGTCTAACCTGGCCTCATCTAGGCTTTATAGTTAGGAGAGACATGCTTCTCTATAAACTTCTTCATCCAGAATCCCTTGTAATGAGATGTGGAGACTGGGTATTTCAACCTCAAGTGAGAGGCTGATTACGCTCACGAATACCAATGAGAAAGGAGGTGCTCTGTGGGTGTTCTTATTGAGGTTTGATGGGCCCACAATGCCGGGTATAACTTTAAATTCCAATCTTGTTTGTTTTCTTTCATCGTTTTAAGGAGAATAGCTTTCAAGGTTTTGTTTGTTGCTTGACTGTCCATTAGCTTGAGGGTAATACGAGGGGGTGTATGATGGCTTATTTTAAATTTATTGCATAATTCACGAACCTCGTCATTCTTAATAGATGTCCCATTATCTCGTGATAATGATTTGTGGGACACTTGTACCACAAATGATCTGGTTCAAAATGAACTTGGCGATCACGGAACTGGTATAGTGGTGAGAGGCATAACCTCTACCCATTTGGTAAAATACTCGGTGGCCGTGATTATGAAGTTATGGCCATCTATAGATGAGGGAGAGAATTTCCCTATCAAATCTAGGCCCACATAGAAAATGGCCATGGAGTAGAGATTGGTGTAGAGCTTGTGTTGGCATGTGAATCTAGTGGGAGAATTCTTCGCATTTATGACACTTGCGTACAAACTCTCTTTGCGTCATGCTCTAGAGTGGGCCAAAAATAGCCCATCCGATGTATTTTGTGAGTGTAGCATGACCACCAAAGTGGCCTCCACATTTTCCACTATGAGATTCAAGGAGGATATTTTTGGATTCTTCTATGTCAACACACCTTAGGATCATTCCATCGAAAGCCTTATGATAGAGCACTTGTTCTATAATAATGTATTTAGCTACGATAATGCGTAACCATCTTATTTGTTATGGTGTAGCACCTTCTGGATACATATGGTCCATGATATAATTAATAATATCAGTATACCAAGGACATTCAGAGATGGGAGGTCTAGTTTCGACGTAATATATGCATTCATCGGGAAAATCTAGATCTACTAGATCGCCTCCGTCTAATGGGTTGTCAGCTAACCAATCTATAATGATTTGTCCCTTAACGGACTTCTAGTTTACAAAAGTTAATTTGAATTCACCCATTAAGGTTATAAAGTGTCCAGCCTTTTTAGACAAGGACCCTTGCATGAGGAAAGTTCGTAAATGGTCTGTTTTTACAATGACCCTTGTTTCTTGATTTAGCATGTAATGTCTTAAGTGTTTGATTGCGAAGACTATGACAAGGCACTCTCATTCTACTTGCGTATAACGTGTTTCATAGTCGAGAAATGTTTGACTAATAAAATAGATTGCACGTTCTCTCTTGTCATCATCTTCTTGAGCTAGCATGCAGGCTAGCAAGACATTGGTAGCTTGCGAATATAAGATTAAAGGGTGGTCTGGATTAGGAGGCATTAGCATAGGTGGTGACAACAAGAAGCACTTAACTGCTTCAAAAGCCTCATTGTAGTCCTTGGTCCAATCGATACTATAATCTTTCTTGAGTAGATTTTTGATTGGATGAATGGAAAAGCTTAAATTTGGGATGAATCTTCGGATTGCTTGAGTTTCCCAAGAAATGACTTGATTCGAGATTCACCCAATGGTGGGATCATTTCAAGAATAGCCGGATTTTGGCTGGGTCCACATTGATCCCTCATGAAAATATAATATAACCTAGGAGCTTCCCTCTATCACACCAAAGACGCATTTTTTTACGGATTTAATGTAACTCGTATTCGATCAAACATGAAAGAATTACGCATAGAACTTCTTGGTGATCACAATGCTTCATGGCTTTGGCCAACAAGTCATCTACGTAGGATTCCACAATTTTGTGAATAAGATCATGAAATATATATGTCATTGCACTGTCTTTGGTATGTAGCGCTTGAGCATTCTTGAGACCGAATGACATAACAACATAGCAATAAGTTCCTCAAGGAGTTATAAATGTGGTTTTAGCTTGGTCTTGTTTGGATATTCTGATTTGATTGTATCCCGAGAATTCATCCATGAGAGACAAAAGCTAAAATCTGGTATTCTGCGTCAACGATGACGTCTATGGATGGTAACGGGAAGTCATCCTTAGGGCATGCCTTGTTAATGTCTCGGAAGTCTATGCAGATGCGTATCTTCCCATTCTTTTTGAGAACAGGAACGATATTAGATACCCACTGAGAGTAATCGACCGGTTTGATGAATCCTACTTGGAGGAGTTTCATTACCTCTTCCTTCACCATGAGAGCTACCTTGGGTTTCATTGGTCTCGATTTTTGTTTAATTGGCTTTGCATCTGATTTGGTGACGAGGTTATGTACCGCAATGTGTGGTGCAACCCCTATCATTTCTTTATAATTAAATGCAAAAGCCTTGATGTTCTTTGAGGATTCGAGTGTGTATTTCTATTTCTTCTGGAGTTAATGAAGATCCTAGTTTCAAGAACTTGGTTCTTCCTCCGTTTCGATGTTAATATCAATCGTTTCTTCGATTAAAGAAGCGTTACCTTCTTCAAACTCAGGCGGGGCTAGAGGTAGTTCAGATCTTCTCCATTCTCTACCGTGTATATGTTGAGTTCCTTTTGCGGGGGAAGCTCTATCATGGGATTTCTGAAGTAGGAAGATGAATGTGGGATTAAGGAAAAATCTACCACGTGATGGGTGAGATGTAATGTTGAATAGGCATTTAAATAATCAAGAGTGGCTCTATCACTATCAACGTGATCTAAGATAGTAGATTTGTTCTCAGCTATGTTCAATAAGAGAGGATTTGACATTTTCTTTACTAATAGTTCGATGCGAAGGGATCTTGTGAAGCGGGTATCCTCCGACTCACCTTGTTAGGGGTGAAGCATGACATTGAGGTTGCTATCGAATCTACAAGAAGATTTTGTTCTCATGGGATTGCTTGATGGATATGAAGTCAAATTCTTTGCTCAAATTTAATATTTGCTACTTTGTAGAGTTTGTAAGTGTTCACTCTAGTCTCATACACCTCAAAGACTTGGTTTCTTACCAATTGTGAGTCTTCTAATACTACGATGTTATCAACTGATCTAAAAATAATCAGATTATTACTACCGATCTCGGACCCTTGTAGGCTTTAATTATTTTACTGAAAATTTGCTCCTTTTAAGTGATCGAACTGTTCCACTAGTCAAAACTTGTAAGTTACAATAGTACTTTCACAAGAAAACCTAATGGAATTTTACTTGCCTATCAGTACACCAGTTCTTTGAAAAACTTCTGATGATCAGTTGAATTGTTCTTCACCTTCCTGATGCACAATCTCCTTCGGCTTTGATCAGCCTTCCCGATGCTATCAATGCGACGCTAGCACTCGGTCGACAATCTAGGATTTGCAAGTAATTGGTGTGGCTCAATGGGCCTATTGGGTAGTTTATAATTTACTCCCAATCACAAATATTTCGTCTACTATTGCCTAAAATAATAGGCCAATAGACAATACTTGTTGACACATCCCACAAATAAGCTTAACAAATAATAAGCTTGGGGTGTGTGTCTATTACAAAGAATGGGTTCCCTATTTATACAAAATTAGGGCCCTAAAAATATGGAATATAATTTATCTTAAGGCTATTATAAGCCTCATCCCGTAAAATGAATGGGATCAAATATTCCAAAAAAAACGGTTTGCATGTTTAATGGGATTAAATCCCAAATGGAGCCACATTTGGATAAGGTCCCATATTTTGGTGGTGGGGGATATTGTTTAAGGCTTAATTAAGCCTTTCCACTCATTTGAAGTGGTCAAAAGACCATGTGAGCTTAACCGCCCCCATTTAATTCTCCTCTCCACATGGATTTCCACGCATAGAATAAGCATCCCCTACCACTGCTTCACTCCTCCTCCACGTGGAAGTATGTTGGCGTAATAATACTAATGTATAAACATTAATATGTATATATGTAGTTTGGCATATATGCGTGCCATTTGGAAAGTGGACTTACCAAGATAATATAATTTCGACCCATACAATGTGGCATAGAAATAATTAACTCGGTAAATAGCATATATTCCACTTGTCGTCTCCCGATAGGTAAATCGATCGTATTCAATTTGTCAAATGACTCCCTTTTCCTTTTCACCACGTGCCATAGTGCCATTGGTCCAATATTGACCAATAGACCAAAGTTGACTTTCCCGTTGACCAAACTTTGACCGAACATATCTAGAGCTCCCGATGTCTGTTTGTCGCGTTCTCATAGTCGTTGGAAATATCTCGAGATGATCTTCTGCACTAAAACCATTTAGGGATGTTTAGGAAATTTTAAAAATGATCCCTTGATCACACCTCCCCACTTAGAAAGGCTTTTTATCCCAAAAAAGCTTCCATCTGTCCCCGAATCGAAAAGCTCTGCTGCCACCTCGAAAGTGCTGCTTTGTAGTAGACCCTTGGGTCTTCTCCTCCAACATTCTCACTTCAAAAACTCGCCGATCCGGGACCTATGGGTTATGGGCCCACGACACTCTTTGTGCCACTCTGATATCCGAAGAAGACCTCCATGCCTCCGCTTTATGGTGCTAAGTTTCTGAATGAAACCTCAACGCTCCTTACTGCGTAATGCTAAGCTTGATATCGACAACAAGGATCTTCTTTGACTCTATAATACAGCTCCTGGCTCCGAGTTGATTCCGCATAATCCAAACTGGTTTGAAGGAACTCCATGTTACATAGAGCTTTGATTGATCTGATGTCAATGATGGACAATGCCTTGTCCCTTTTCAGACCTCAACGCCTCCGATGCACGATGCTAAGACTCTTTCAAGACCTCAAGCCTCCGATGCATGATGCTAAGTCATTTTGCAGACCTCAATGCCTCCGATGCATGATGCTAAGCCTCTTGCAAGACCTTGAGCTTCAATGCATGATGCTAAGTCTGTTGATCAGCTACCATTTGTATACGTGGTCGCGATTCCTTAACACCAAATGACGTTAGAGCTGATACTTTGCAAGCTCGCTTGTTGACATACAATATCAGTACCACTGCGCTACACAATCACAATGCCTCTACACGAATGAAGTTTTGACGACATCAATGCCAATGGTGATTCAGCTACCATTTTGCTGCACGATCACAATGCCTCTACCACGAATGAAGTTACAGAGCTGATATTTTGAGAGATCTTATCTCCGCACAAATGGCGAGATCAATCTCCAAGATTTATATGAGTTGAATCTGTATCAAAGCTATATCGTGTACTCACAAGCTGATTAGGAGATATGTTTAGAGCATTAATCAAATTTTCTAAGTAAGAAAATCCACTTGAGAATTGTAAACCTTTCTCTCGGCATTTCCTCATATAATTTTATCTCCAAATTTAATCGCATACGATTCATTAATCTAAATTATGCAATATATAATTGAAAAATTGTTGACTTACCCATTTTAAAGGACTTTCACTTTTAGGTATTACCTGGTCCTAGGTTGACTTGTCAACTGGTGGTGGAGTAGAAACTTCCTTTACCTTTGCAATAGGCCTCCATTCCATCTTTGGCTTGCCATTAACTCGATGGCGAGATGGATGCAGTTTCTAGCAATTTTCCACCTGGTGCCCATTCCTCTGACAATGAGCACAAAAATTCCTCTTAAACTCCTTTTGAGATGAGGAACTCTTTTTGCCATTTCTCGACTCTGCATGACGAGATTGGTCTTTTTGATTTTCCTTGTTCCTGATGAATGACATCAACTTCTTCATCAGTGTCCTTCTCTTCCAAGCATCTAGCCATTGAATGATTATGCAATCCACAAAAAGTACATGGAAAGGAATTCCACATCTTCTGAAAATCATAACCATACTTCTTAAGCTGAAAAAGTGGATCAGAAGTTTTACTGTGCTTACGATTATGGTAAGAAACTGGAGGTGGAATCTCATTACCTCTTCGCTGATTTCTCTTACCACATCTTTCCTGTGACGATGAAGCACAAGTTTTCTGCTCATAATCTTCTTGCAGGACTAGTGGGGTATTCACTTTGCTTTAAGTAAGCTTGTCTCCCGTCAGCGTTCTTAGAGTATTCTCTAATTTCCATTCCCACACTAGGATAACCCAAACTGTAAAATGAGGATGATCCTCGACTTGTATTGGGTTAGCAATACCTTGGCCATTTTTACCAAGGCCTCTTCCATCAAATCCCATTTTATCTAGTAACTTGGATCCAATGCCTCTAGTATGCTTTTCAAACAAACCAAAGAATTCATTACCTGAATCCGAAACCGAATGGGAGGAAGAAGAAGATTCCTGTGGTGAAAAACTTACAGTGCAATCATCTGCCATGGCCTCTACATCTGAAGTTGAAGGTATTTCCTTCCTCTGATCACCACACTGCAACCTTGCCAAGAGCTCATCCTTGGTTTGCAGTTTTGATTTCAAGCGAGCATTCTCCTCTTCCAAGGAGTAATACATTGATCACGAGGAGACAATTCTCTTCCGGATCTGGTGATTATAAGCTTCAATCTCATCGAGATTTGCCTATTTAGACATCTTGCCCATAGTGCACTTGTACCTTGTTCACACAAATTGAACCAACTACACCAATCTTGAAGCAATCACTTTGTTAATCAGATTTACTGAAAAACAAATATGGAGCTAAACCAACTCTAATACCAAACTTTCTTGGAGATTAGCAAGTTTGAAGGCCAACAACACGCTCTGATACCAAACTTGCTCAGAGATTAGCAAGTTTGAAGGCCAATAACCAGCTCTGATACCAAACTTGATCCGAAAATAATCAGATTATTACTACCTGATCTCGGACCCTTGTAGGCTTTAATTATTTGCCGACAATTTGCTCCTTTTAAGTAATCAATTTAAAAATTGCAAGATAATAATGACAATTTCACATAGATTGATTACGGAGTTCGGAAATTGCATACGTCTCGAGTTCGTGATCAAACCGTTCCACTAGTCAAAACTTGTAAGTTCAATGATAGTACTTTCACAAGAAAACCTAATGGAATTTTACTTGCCTATCATTACACCGAGTTCTTCAAAAAAATTTCGATGGTTAGTTGAATTGTTCTTCACCTTCCTAATGCACAATCTCCTTCGGCTTCGATCGGCCTTCCCGATCTATCAATATGAGGCTAGCACTCCGGTCGACAATCTAGGATTTGCAAGTAATTGGTGTGGCTCAATGGGCTTATTGGGTAGTTTATAATTTACTCCCAATCACAAATATTTCGTCTACTATTGCCTAAAATAATAGGCCAATAAACAATATTTGTTGACACATCTCACAAAAAGCTTAACAAATAATAAGCTTGTTGGACTAATGTGTGTCCCCACAACAAGCTTAACAAATAATAAGCTTGGGGTGTGTGTGCATTACAATAGAATGGGTTCCCTATTTATACAAAATTAGGGCCCTTGAAATATGGAATATAATTTATCTTAAGGCTATTATAAGTCTCATCCCGTAAAATGAATGGGACCAAATATTCCAAAAAATCCAATTTGCATGTTTAATGGGATTAAATCCCAAATGGAGCCGCATTTGGATAAGGTCCCATATTTTGCGATGGGGATATTGTTTGAGGCTTAATTAAGCCTTTCCACACATTTGAAGTGGTTAAAAGACCATGTGAGCTTAATCGCCCCCATTTAATTCTCCTCTCCACGTGGATTTCCATGCATAGAATGAGCATCCCCTACCACCACTTCACTCCTCCTCCACGTGGAAGTATAGTATGTTGGCGTAATAATACTAATGTATAAACATTAATATGTATATATGTGGTTTGGCATATATGCGTGCCATTTGGAAAGTGGACTTACCAAGATAATATAATTTCGACCCATATAATGTGGCATAGAAATAATTAACTCGGTAAATAGCATATATTCCACTTGTCATCTCCCGATAGGAAAATCGATCGTATTCGATTCATCAAATGACTCCCTTTGCCTTTTCACCATGTGCCATAGTGCCATTGGTCCAATATTGACCAGTAGACCAGAGTTGACTTTCTCGTTGACCGAACTTTGACCGAACATATCTAGAGCTCCCGATGTCCGTTTGTCGCGTTCTCATAGTCGTTGGAAATCTCTCGAGATGATATTCTGCACTGACACCATTTAGGGATGTTTAGGTAACTTTTAAAAATGATCCCCTAATCATCAACCCCAATCCTCTTTATGATGAGACAAAGGAGGAGGGCTTTGTACTCGGCGCATTGTTTGTACATTCAAAGTTTAATTTAAAGGTGAATGGTAAGATCTTTCCTTCAGGTGAAGTAAAGATCACACCTGCCCCAACCCCATAATGACATCTAGCTCCATCGAAATGGAGAGTCCAATATTTAGTTGGGAAGATGGATGTTGGGACATTTGCTACGTCAACTTCTTTTGTTTTGGTTACTTCTACCATGCAGAGATCCTCTGTTGGAAGAGAACCAACACCTAGGTATATCCCATGCCTACAGAATCAAATGGTAGGAAAATTGGTAGATCTTGTTCTAGCAGTTAGACTATTTTGTTATAGTTCCTAATGATACTATTTCGACAATATTAGTCTCATCCTCGAGGGTGGGATATTCTTGATTAGGATCATAGCCTCTAGATCTATTGTAGGTACCAAATTTTCTTCCGGTTTTGTGTCGGTTGGTTTATTAAGTTGGTTTGTTGGGAGTTCAAACTCAGAGTGAATGCCCGGTCTTTTCTTTAAGTCAGCTAGGTGTATATCGAATCTGGTTTTGGATCGCCTTTGGCCATGAGTATATTTCATAAGTGTAAGAATCTTACTTCTTGAAATAACGTAGAAGGTATTGACTTCATACGGTGTATCCATGGTCGATCGAGGATCATATTATAGTTGGTTTCCCGATCTATAATATAAAAATCAGTCGAGGATTGTTTTGGGTCCTAAGGTGACTGGTAGTATTATAGTTCCAATCGAAGTGGCCTTAAGGCTATCATAGCCTCTTAGTGTATTCGAGTCATGGAACAATTTGTTTCTCCATACCCTAGATTTTGAAGGAAAGAGAAGGGGACTATGTTAACTGCTGCCCCATCGTCAACCATTGCACGTTTAACGTAATTGTTATAAACCCACACTTGCAAATGTAAGGCTGGATCACCTCTGCGTGTAATCTCAGCGTCTATTGGCATTTTGTTTATTTCAAATATAAACTCGGTATCCCTATCCGGCTGCCCTGGAGGGTGGATATCAAAGTCTATATGGTTTACCTATGTTTCGGGAGGTGGAGTGATGTTAATTAGATGTCCTAAACCTAATGCTTCTAAAAGAGCAGTCCTATAGGCAGGAGAGTTCTTTAGTAAGTCCAAAAAGGAGATGTGAGAGAAGGTTTTTGTTAGGTCATTAATTAAATCATAGACACCTACAGGTTTTACTAATATGTGTTGGATGTTATCTGTCTCTAGCGAGTAACTTGGACTTGGCTGAGAGGAATACTCTCGTGTCCTTATTTACCTCCTCCATGGGTAGCTCGGTGTCTAACTCCACTAAATCGACTATCTTGGGTTGCAGCTGATTTCCTAATTGTGGTGCAACTGGTGGGTTTAGTGAATTCGAGGCTTCATGATCATTGTTTCCTATCATAATGCCCTTGTTCGTCCCATTTGGATTTAATTTGTTGTTATTATGATTTGGGAGCAGATCGTTGAAGATCTTGAGGGGAGCATTTTGAGGAGAGACTGCTCCCGTGAAAGTATTTGGCGCAGGTGATATAGGATCTGCCAAGAACATATCTATGAAAAGTTGTCTTTGTTCTTGGTAGACATTACATGAAATCATTATAATCATGGCACGTTCTAGTGTCATGGCCTTGAATCTTGTGGAAGCCACAATATGAGTTAGGATTGTAATTCCTAGGTTCTTGGTTTGGTGCATATTGTGGTCCAAAACTCGATCAAACTGTTGCCTATTAGGATTAAGGTTTTGCATTTTTGTTTTTGATATCCGTTGACTTTTGGCTTAGACCTTGTGTTTGGATCTTCCGTTGTTGTTGTTGTTGTGGATGATTAAAATCCACTGTATTGATTATTGGGGTAAAATTGTTGTTTTGTTGATTGTTAACCAGTGGTGGAGTATTTACAACATTTTCCCTTTTAGCTTGGTCAGTTACTCCATCTGTTGTTATACCGTGATTTTTGTTAAGGATTTTAGGTCCTTGATTGACATTTTTGGTAGTAGGATAAGTCATGGTATTCGGGTGGGGGTGATTAATCTCCCATTTTTTCCATACATCTTATGACCACTATCTATTTCCGCTTGATCTATTCGAGAGCGCTCTCAAGTACTTCATCGTAAGTCCTTAGTGGGAACTTTTGGACCTCTTCCTTTACCTCTCTCGAGAGAATGAAGGAATAAATCACATAGTTCCATTTGGTCCATGTTTGGAGCACTCGGCCAAGAATAAAGGGATCGTATGCCATCTCTGGATGAAATGAGCAATGATTCATTGTGTTCTTATTTAATGTGTAAGAATTCCCTGATTCCTGTTCTCAACAGTTTGTTCATGTCAAACACCTTAATGAACTCTGAAACAAGTTGTTTAAATGAATGGATGGAAGCTTCGGGTATTCTATAATACCAATCGAGGGTGATGCCCTCTAAGGTTTTGGGGAATATTTTGGCAACAACCCCATCCCAAGGGAGCAGCTCTCAAATGGCTGTGGCATAGGCCTTGATATGTGCATTTGGGTCTCCCTCCCCTTTGTATTTGGGAAAATCGGGAAGCGGTCTTGGAAGCATGATGCTTCGTATGGTGAAGTCTAAGGGCTCTTTCAAATATTCTGAATAAGTCCCTATCGCATAGGTTTTGACCATTGATGGTGCTTGCTGAGGGGGTGGAGGTGGAATGGGTTGTTGATATGGCGTAGTGTATGCATTTGCAGGGGCATAAGGAAACCCCTATGGTTGAGAAAACATGCTGGGAGAGGAGAACATATCTCCTTGTGGTGATTTGGAGTACATGTTTAAGTATGAAGGAGTATTGCCTAGGAATGGATTATTTTGTACTAGACCGGGAGGTATCATATTCTCCACTGGAATAGTGTTAGAACTAGCAGTTCTAGTTGGGGTTTTTGTGAATATTGAGGAGGCATGCCCAACGTGCCTATTCTGTGAGGAGGTCTACTTGGATAGGAAGATGTGGAGGATTGGAATTTCTACCCTGCATGAATTGAGAATTTTGACTTGCCCGAGCAATTTCTAACCCTCTAACTCTTTCTACTAAAGTCAAAATGACTTCATTTGGTGAAGTCATATTTTTTCCTTAGTGGTGTTTTTTGTATATTCTAAGGTTGTATGGGCATGTGATACCCGCTATGAACTGATCATTTCCGCCAAGTTTCCCCAAGGGCATTTCCCTGTAGGTAGTGGCATGGAGATGTTTTCTTGAAATGAGACCTCGGGTTGTATTTGTAAACTTCCTACAGGTGGGTATATACTCCGAGAGCGTTGTTCATTCCTAGCATAATGCACTGAATGTTCATCATCTAAAAATAGATATGGAGATGAACCAGATGGATCTGATTGTCTCGATTTGTGTTCGACCAACACATGAGGAGATGAACTAGATTCTCTAGTGAGCATCATGTTGTTCGAGCTTGAAGGCTCTAGTTTTGGCATTTGAGTGAGCTGCTCTAACTCCCCTATTTGGAAAGAAGAACTATATCTAGTTCTTTGAAGTGGAGTTTGTGTTGAAAATCGGTTAGTTGAATAGTTGTCACCCCATTCGAGAGTGAGGGTGATGGTTATCTATTTAGTTAATCGTAGTATGCTTCAAGACCTAGGAGAGGTTTGCCATATGCATCCTATCCCAACATGTTCGGGGGTATATGAATACCCACAGAATAATGGGAAAGAGCGAAGGTGGCTGGAAGAAGTATGACTTGAACCGAGAAAGTCGAAAGGTTCATGTCGGGTTCACCAATTTTGTACAATGGAAAAGTGACAAGCGAGCATGGGAATCTACAAGTAACTCTTCCTCGCACCCAACCTCTTGAGGTCGTGCCGAGACAGCTGGTGGGGATGGAATATATGTGGGGTATAGGTAAACTAGTTAGGTAATCTTATATCTTCGACACACACTAATGGAATCTATGAATCTAAGGCAAAGAAGGCCCTCCTAACCTGAACCGGTGTGATAGATCGGTCAGTGAGGATGACTACTCGAAGGCTCCAATCAATATCAAGCTCGATGTGATCTCGGTCTATAGGTTGTGGGATACGTGGAAAATGACCTAGAATTGTTTTGTGTATATCTCCAGATAGGGTCATAGGGTGGATGATGGATATAATGGACTCTACGGGTGATTCTCTGGTCTAGTCCAGAAATCCTTAGCTTCGTTAGCTACTACGTCTAACAAGGATAACTGTGTGATAATGGTTGGTGGAAGTGGAGTGGATCTAAATACTAATGTGCGTAAGCGGCGTCGATGTCGGATTAACTGTGGACTCGTTGGGTTGTTGGATTTATGGATCATAGCTTTGTAGATTTGTGGTTGTTGTGGACCTGATATGGTCATACAAGAAATCAATCTCTAATCCCTAGTATCCAGTAGTCGTATGCCTTTTCGGCCTCTATATTTAGAACTACAAGTTGTGCAATCTTTTCAAAGTACCTTACAGGCGTTCTAGCAACCTGAATTCTTAAGCCGGTGTCTATGTTAGTGAGAATGTCTCCTACATCTAGTTGTGGGACCAAAGGGTCACAACCAAACATTTTCTCTCTTTCAAGCCCTTCTACAGTCATGCAGATATTTATCTAGGGTAATCTGTAGTTTGGATGGTTTAACCAAAATGTATATGCTTTGTCATCTTCTACGTTTAGTCCTCTTAGTTGTGAGCTGATTTCTTGTAGGTCTGTTGTTACTTGGAAGACCTGAATTCTGAGATTCTGGTCTATATCAGTTATTTGTGACATGATTGGGTTGAGGCATGATTGGATCGAATACGTATTATCTGGGCTCTCTAGGTCCCGTGATTGTCATGCAAGAAGGAAAAGATATAACTCTAACTAATGATAGAATAAACTAACTACGCAAGGTATATCTATGTATATTTCTAAATTTGATATTTATTGATAAAATATTGAATAGAATTTAAAGAGAAATTATTTAAAATATCTAGAAATTAACAACTAAGCTAATGACAAAATTAAAACAAACAAAGCAGCCAAGTATAGCTACTTTTGCTTGTGCGATTGTGAACCTATTCTAAATAACTAAATAAGCTGATCTAATCTATTTGAAAGATTCTTGATCCTACCTCGAAGTGAGGAGTGAATCATAGTTTCTCGAAACTATCAATCCCCATGACTTCCTTGGCAATATCGAAAGTAAAATTAACTGAAATTAAATGATTGACTACTCTATTTGATATGCTTTAACTAGAACTTTTGAAAGCTTGAACTCGGATTTTGCAGAACATTGGCGAATCTGATGGTGTGTGGCTTTGTCCCCTTAGTGTAATCTCCTCATTCCTGCATGCTCATGTGGATCCATAAAAGTGTGTAATGTTAGCATCAGCAAGTAAATATTGGAGCAATGGAAGCTTTGGATGCGGATCGAGAATACAATGCGAGTAGGAGAGGGATAGCACAAGAGAACAGAGCTTGGCTTATGTAATTCCTAGCGGAATTTATTGCTATTCATGCAACACAAAACATCCGAACACGAAACTATTATTTTTACGAACAAAACCTACAAATTTAATGGCTTCCTACTGAAAATTAAACTGTCCTACTCCAATTGATTGCATGAAACAGTAACAACACTAGCACAAGAAGATTATGTGGCTTCCTAACAGCAAAACAACACTAACTATGCATGCAACAAATAAAACTATGAATTCCTAAGCAAAACTGAAAGACTAAGCTATGAAATGAGAAAATGAGAGGAAAATTTGAGGGGCCATTTTGCTTGAGCACAAGCCAGCTATTTATAGAATTCCCATTTACCCAAAGGTGAAAACCAATTTGATCTCTTAAACCATAAACAATGCCAAAACACTATTCCAGGGAACCAGAATCATAAATACAAGAAAAGGAGGTGAAAAAAGCTGGTAAATGTTGAATTTTTACGTGAGTCACGTTAAAAGAGCATTCTGGAAAATGCGTGAAGGACCTGCCACCTGAGCAGGCAGCGGTTACTGGATCGCCACTGCGCATGGGCGCGAGTCACGAGACCACCACCCAAGCAGGGTGGCGGTTTTGTCACTAAAGACCGAAAAGCAAAGGAAAAGAGGGGGAAGGAAAAATCAAAGCACGCAGGGGCTAAGCGGGACATGTGGGATGTTAACACATACTTGGAGAGATTTTCTAGATCCTGAACACCTTGCGAGGAGACCTGTATCATCATTGGGGCACATGTAACGTTGTTCGGTGGTGCAGTAACCTATAATTTTGGAGTATGCATACAGTGTGATTATGTCTTTGAGATATTTGATTTTTTAATTAGCTATATGTTTTTATATTTATTATTGTGATGAGAGTGAGTACTATAGAATACGATGCAAAACATGTGTTGAATAATAATAATTTCTTAGAGAACCGAATATTTATTAGAGACGTTTATAATGAGTACAATAAAATTAAGTGTTCATGGATATTGATGTTTGATTCATGGTAAAAAATATTGATAGGAGCCCTATCTCGAAAGTATGCAGGAGTAAGTAAAGTTGTGAAGAACCCTATTCTTAAGATATAAGGGTAATCCTCATATTCCCAAGGTAATTGAAAAAAAGAAAATGTGTGTAGATAAAATAACTAGTATGCATTTTATGCATGATAAAGAAGATAAGCTAATTAATAGAACCTAACACCAAGTAGATTCAATAACTAGGCTATTATAACATATACATCAAAATAAAGCCATTACAAGGAAAATCTTAACTAATGCATATAATATTAAAAACATGAAATTAAAACCATACTTTTATGTTTTTGATGGGATTTGGATTGTAGATACTTCTTTAATAAATTTTTATGTAGCCATGCGCATTCAAAGGATTTCTCCAAGGAAAAGGAAGAGATCTCACTAATATGGCTTAATTGCAATTTTTTGTTATCCTCTTACTACTCTTATCCAAGTAGAAAAGGGTGAGGTTGCTTGATCAATAAACCTTCTAAGGTCTTGAAATGCTCTTATCATATGCTAATGTCTTACCAAGGACATGGTGTAAACTAGAAGGGAGGGGGTAAGGTTATTTATATAGTTTTCCAAATTGGAGAAACTATCATCCTCATGAATGTGGGATAAAATAACTTTATGGATTAGAAAGTGATAAGTATGTTTAGGAATGGTTAAGTATGATTAGGGAAGATTAATTAGAATTTCCAACTTAAGTGAGTTGTGTGTGATTTAAATTAATCAATTAGATTGATTAATAGACCAAGTTAGGCTTGTAAAATCCAATTGGAGAGAATTTGATGGATTCTGAAGGATTAGAGAGGGGGAATGACCCAATAAGAGGGTAAATTCTTGTTTAGAGGATTAATTAATCAATATTGTCCTATTAATTAATTAATTAATTAGAATAGGATTATAACTAATAATTAGTGTTAATTTGCATCCAAAATGAAGGGGGAGACTAGTTAATTAACGAAGTGTCATTAATTGACCGAGATGGAAGGGAGTGTTAGATAATTAGTGAGAAAGACACTAATTATAACCAAATGATAGAAAATAGGATAAGAAGTGTAATTTTAGTGTTAAAACTACGTAGCTATATTTAGGTGTCTACATTTTCCCCTCTTTGATGTGGTGTAGCATGAGTGATGCCACTTCAAAGATAGTAGAAAATTATAGAAAATTAAATTTTGTAATGGTAGAAGAAAAATTAGTAGGATGGAGGATGCCCCTTTGAGTATTGATGGGGTGATAGACTTGAGGTTGATGGATGCTTGAAAAAAGAAGGAAACGATCATAAGCGGAGAATAAGACAACCGCAACGGATTGAGAGTTGAGAACTGGTGCAGTTGGCCATCATTCAAGGTAATTGGTTAGAAAAGAATGGATTCCGAGCCTCTTTGTGCAAAAGAAACAAGGGATAGGAGGGTGGGAAGGAAATTATATAAAAAAAGTTAATTTGGAATGATAAATTAGATAGATGGGGAATGGGAAGATCACGATGTAGATGATATACCATTTGGCTCGGAAGTAGATTTTTATTTGATATTAGCACACAAAAAGGGTAAAATGACATGAAAATCCATAATACTGATTTT
The DNA here is from genome assembly GCA_018340775.1 of Taxus wallichiana var. yunnanensis. Lineage (NCBI taxonomy): Eukaryota > Viridiplantae > Streptophyta > Pinopsida > Cupressales > Taxaceae > Taxus > Taxus wallichiana. Next base: position 924,185,674 of record CM031240.1, on the reverse strand, counting down.
CGTTCTATGCTAAACAAAGAACTGAATCAATACAATATATATATATATATAAGCAATGCGATGACGAGAAAATAAAAACAAGAAAACAAGTGTATATATATATATATATATATATATATATATATATATATATATATGTATATGTATATGTATATATAAACTTAAACAAGTAATAATTTAAGAAAGTTTTACCAATTTTTTTGTTATCAAATTTAGTTCCCAAATGTTTGAGTTATACAACATGGGTTAAAATGATGCCCCAAGCAAGGATGCATGCAAGGGAATAAATGGAGGACATAGAATTCTATAAAAAGTAACATACACTATGAAACTTCCTGAGAAACAATATATATAAGGGAAGACATAAATAATAAGTAAACTAAATTTGTTAGTGAAGGAAGATCATAAGATGATCCGCACATCATGTACTAGAACAAACAAGCACTGAAGTAAGATGTTTTGTAGGATAATTTCCAATGTTTAGTGGTTTTTGTATTTCTCACTATTTTTAGATTTTTTGATTTTGAATGTTTAGGATTTTCAAGGAGTTTGTGAATATTTTTGGATTTTTTGAAGGTTTTTAAGAAACTATGTACAAGAAGAACTGATTTCCAAGATGCCCCCAATGATAGGTTTGAGTATACAAGGGTGAATACTATGCATCTATAAGAAGAGGATCAACCGGATCAAGGCCAAGAGGAATGGGTTAAACCATAGAACAAACAAGACAATAATGGGGAAACTAGGAAGAAATTATCATGCCCCAAAGATGAGGTGCTTGTGAACAACAAAATCCTCCTTTGACATCAAAAACAAATTTTCACCAAAGGACATGTCCAAAGTGCCACAATTGCATGGTTTTCATACTTGGATGAATTTAATTCTCTTTATTTATTTTTTTTTTTTCAATTTTAGATAGGTCTTCATGCTGAAGCGCTTGAGGTGCACAAAATTCATGGGATCCCAAAGTTCATCACCATCAGGATAGGCAAGCTTATAAGCACCAGAACCAAATTTAGCCACCATAATGTATGGCCCTAACCAGTTAGGCTCAAACTTACCTTTCTTTTCACATTCCTTAGTGGTATTGAATTAATTCTCCTTAAGAAAAATATCTCCCACCTAAAATTCACGAGGGATGATGTGCTTGTTGTAGCTCTTGCAAACTTGATTCTGATACACTTTAAGATGATCCAAGACATGGAGGCTGTAGACACAAAATCACACACTTTGGGTATCTATCTAGTCCTTATTATATACTACTATTCATATTATTCATACGTAAAAAATTCTTGATTAACCCATGTTTTTGGCCATCGTTTCTTGCTTTCTATCGTCACTTTTAATCTGACACTCTTTATATCCCATTATGTATTTTCATACTTCATAATTTCTCATCCTAGACACCAACACCGGCCCAAGATGTAAATGCCAAGCACTCCCATCCCCTCTAGGATCCCTTGACCTCTTTGTACTTTTTTCATCTCTTTTGGGTTCTTCTAACAATTTTGGGCATCTTATCTCTTTGGTATTCACCCTTTTTAGAGTTAGTTACAAAATTCAAGCAAGGGAATCATATAAATATAAAGTTATGTGATCATAATAAAGGACCAAACACTAAACATTAGCTATCACCACTTAATGTTGCATCCAAAGGCCATTACAAGAGCATTCAAGCATCCATATAACATCCACACAAGGGCAAGGGACTGCATTATTCTGCATACACTTCATAGGAGGGGAAGTTCATTATTTCATGTACACATCTATTTACATTTTTTATATCTAGATACTTTCTCACTACCAAGTGTGACAAACACAAGAGCCACCTAGGGCATAATTATACACACACACACATAGAACTACATTGGGTTCTGAAATGTAGTGCATCATTAAGTCATAAGATCACTTGTTTGAAAGTTGAGGAAAGTATAACCCCTCATTTTCATTCTTTTCTTTTTGGGATTTGACACACTCTTGAGGGTTTTGCGGGTCATTATTTCATTACATGTTATCGGTGATATCGAATATCATTATATGAAACACTAGCGAGAAGAAGCAAAGGACATCAAACATCTCATGACCCTGTGAAGGATATTTCTCAAGGGTTTGAGCAATTACGAGCACCAGAGTAGGTTTGTGGCACCCACATGTTCCCTAACCCATTCCAAGTGCTCCGGTTTAGGAAAATATTCTGGTCACACAATGTTTTGAGGCTCTATGTGAAACTTCTCCTCCTCTGTTCATCGGTCACCACTATGGTACACTCCATATTTAATTGCGAATCAGCTAAGTCTTCTTATCTCCTCTTTGAACTAGGTTTTTATAATTTCTAGATTAGTTTTTTGGGTCAAATTCTATACTTCATTACATATTTAATATATAGTGTTGTTACATATTTAGATTAGGAATTTTATTCTTTTTATATATTTTGCTTAATAATTTTGGTGAACCCAACCATTCACGAGATTGATGAAGAAGGATACTAAGATCCTTTGGGATAATCACTACCAATAAGAATTTGATGCCATAAAAGCCTATCTTTTAAATCTACATGTCTTATTCCCTCCTATGGCTGACTGTCCTTTCTTATTATACATTTCAGCCACGTTTCATGCCTTAGGAGCCCTCTTTGTGCAACATGATGATTCCCAACATGAAAGGAAAATCTATTATATCATTTAGACGTTAATCTCTTATGAATACAACTATAGTTATATCGAAAATCTATGTCTTGGCCTTGTCTTTATAATAGAAAAATTACACCATTACCTTCTTAAAAATGAAGTACATATCATTACTAAAGTAGATCCATTAAGATATCTCTTATCCCGCACACATCTCTCGGGACTCTAGCATGCTATGTCATGCTCCTTATTGAATTTGATTTCAAATTCATACCACGAAAGTAATTAAAGGCCAAGTCATTGTGGATCAATTAGTTGAATCTGCTCTATGAGATGCATCTCCCATCTCTGATTCCTTTTGTGACAATTTCACTACTTATGTCATCAATTCTGATAGTTGGAAAATTTATTTTGACAGGGTTAGTTATCGCTTTGGCTCTGGGGCGGGAGAGTCTTCATCATTCCACATGGTGATACTCTCCCCTTTACATACCACTTAGGATTTTCCTGTACTAATAACATCACTGAGTATGAATCCCTTATCCTCAGCCTTATCACTTATCAAAAGCTCCTCATTCGAAATATATACATAGACAATTATTACCATAGCTTTACATACCACACATAAGAAGAGAACTTAATACCGTATAATACTCTTGTCAAAGATCTCTTGGATACATTCGAGTCTTACTCTATTATTTCCATCCCTCGTAAGGACAATTGTCATGCAAACATTATGGATAGTGTGACATTGCTTATCTATCAAGATATCACCAATGAGAATGCCACATATATAATTAGGAACTTGTGACATTCTTCCAATTCTACTCTCCCTCTAGAATCTTGTGCCATCACACATATTCATGACAACCTCAAGTGGTTTACTTTGATTTATAACTTTCTTTCTTTGAAAAACCATTCTCGATAGGCTCAAACCCCATGAAGCTCATCGCTTGCAATATTAGGAAACCCATTACATCATCATAGGGGTAGAATTATTTAAACATAAACTTGAAAATCATATGTTTATGTATGTCTAGGACTTACCGACATTCCCATTGCTATCTCTCAGATACATGACAACATGTACAATGGCCATTTCTCTGGAAAAGCCATGTCACAAAAGCTTTTACGTCAGGGATATTATTGGCCTATCATGGATTAGGACTATCTCGAATATGTTACACACTGTGATAAGTGCTAAAATAATGAAAATATTCACCATGTGCCTACATATGGTCTCCAACCGATTTCTCCAACATGGACATTATCTCTATGGGGTTTCTATCTTATTGGCATGATAATTCCTGAATCGGTTGATGGACACAAGTTTATTATTACTATTACAGAATATTTCACCAAATGGGTCAAAGCAACATCATTGTGAACTACAACTAGTACTAACATTTGTGGTTTCATCACTAGTCACATCATTACGCACTTCAACATTCCCTCTGCCATTATCACAGATAATGGATCATCTTTCAAAAATAATGAATTTAAAATTTTTTATTCAAAATTCAAAATTAAACAATCATTTTCTACTCCTTATTACCCATAGGGAAATGGCCAAGCTAAGGCCACCATTAAAATGATTTTCAAAATCTTACGTAAGACTATTGCTGCTAGTGGTGATGATTGGTATTATAAACTCCTTTACACTCTTTGGGATTATCGTACTAGCATGCGTACACCCACCAATGCTACTCCTTTTTCACTAGTATATGGTACTGAAGTCGTCATCCTACTAGAACTCAAGATACCCTCATTATGCATTTTACTCAAAGGAATACTTAAAGATGATGAATATCACAAAAAAAACTTACATGAGTTAGAAATGTTAGACTCTTGCTGCATCCAAGAACTCAAACATCTTCGTACACTTCAGTATCGCATCTCCCGATCATAAAATCACAAAACACATCCTCATGAGTTTAATGTGGGTGACCTAGTATTGAAAGAAAATCAGAAAACATGAACGCCAGAGATCCTCTCAAAGGTAAATTCAAGCCCAACTGGATCGGTCCTTATATCATTACTGACAAGCTTAGAGGTGGCATCTATCACCTTGCCACTCTTTTTGGAAATATACTAAAGAAACCGCAATGTTATGCACCTCAAGAGATACTACACATGCACATATTATCCAATGACACACTCTCGTGCTACGGTTCACACTTGATTATTGAGGGCACACACTACACACTACACACACACTACACATTACACACTCATTACATATATTTCTCGTAGCATCTATCGCATCATACACACTGCGTACTCTATGCATTCACAACACATATTTTTCGTATCTACTTCTACATGTTACACTCATCACTCTATGATGAACTCTAGTTCCATGGTTCATAATCAACTGCTGAGGGTCTACATATTAAATAGACCTCACCACACCCATGCGTTCATTCACTCACTCATACTCCATGCTCTACATTTTATCGATCATATATTTCTAGCACACATAACTCAGACCATTTCCCGATGACACACTCTTGCTCTATGGTTAATTCTTGATTGTTGAGGAGGAATGCATAAATGAACCTCATCTCATGCATACTTATTTGTATTCACTTGAGAGGCATGTGGCTCCTATCAAAATCACTCTGCATTCCACTCCATCTCACTCATCCACAAAATATTGGATTCTTGGATACACTTAGTATTGCTTACATTTACTTGTTACATGCACACTTTATTAGACATGTTATACAAATATATCGTATGTCATTATCTCTTTCTATATACACATGCATGTAAATTCATTTCTAGTTGTGATCACATATTTTATAGATCCATATACACGCACAGACAGATGCTTGACGTAATACCTCTAACCAGCCCCACATCACGTCGTGGGGAATCCACTTTCATACACTACATGTACTATTGTTTCATTTTTCATAGCACACTATTGTATAAAATTATACATGTTTTGAAATAATTTCTATCTTTCTAACATGCTAATAGGTGCTTCATGTGCAACATTTATTTTGCAGGTCTATTTGTTTCCATGGTTGTCATTTCATTACTTGCTATTGTTTTCCTTTTCTTACCATTTTATGTAATTTTTTGTGGGATTTTCCTATTTCTTGCTTGTTATCTAATTATATGTATGCTTGTAGCCACTATGGCCTTTATTTTCTTGTGACATCGTGAGTGATGTCTCGTGTTTGAAACCCACTTTTTGCAGTCTACATTATCTTCTTGCATCTTAGCTTACACATTGTCTACATGTTTATTAGCTTACATATTACATGTGTAGTTGTCTTATATGCAAAAACACTTGTCTCCTAGCCACTTTTTTTGTGTGTGCCTTGGTTTCTACCAAGCACACTCCCCCCCTACAGGGAATAATTTCAACACATCGGTTGGTCCTATTTTGAGTTGTATGCTCCTTAGAGATGTCACACGTACCCCAAACGAGGGGGAATCTATCAAGTGAATCAATCACCCATATAGAGTCTTACAGTCACAACAAAACATAGTTCAATACTGGTACAACATAGTTTTCAGTCTCAGATAGGGCTCCAAATCTGATGTGGGTTCTAAACACAGCACAAACACTAGCACCTAGACTCAGACAGTAGTGCCTGGGTGCCCTTGACCCTTCCTGGACACCTGTGACTAAGAGGTAGTTACAATATTTTTTTCATCTCATCACAGTCTACAAAATTTCACACAATGGATTTTACATGGTACATATTCCTTAGCACTCAACATGCATGCATTACACAACATTTTCTACTTTCATGTTAGATCGGAATTGTTCGAATCGAATCAGATTTTTACACACCATATGTAGTGGTGTTCACATTTGTAGGAAGTAGTTAAAGGTTGGAGGATGACACCAAAATTTTATCCCTACACTTCTTATGTTCTTGGCGTGAGATCACCTAAAAACACACACTAAACACAGCTGGCGTGAGATCACCCAAAAAACTCGTTCTTCTACAATATCTTCATGATCCTTTCTATCTATTTTCATCATCATGGATATTGTGCACATGTTCCTTTTTTACATTTTTACATACTTCATTACATAATTTTTACTCGTTTCGATCATATACATATGTATTTAACTACTTTTTCATTCTTCTCTTTTGTAGGTCCATCCTTATGGGAAGTGGTAGTCACATCACATCATCAACAACATCAATCAGATCAGCATTAACATTGACAACAAGTACAATCGTGACATCTACACATACACTCTCTCCATAGGGTCATCATCATCACTTTTACACTTTCTCTTCTCTAGTTTCCACACTCCACATTTTTATCATTCCATGCTCTCTCATCCATCAAAATGATTTTCACCATCGATCTACATGGTTAACAGGTATGTATATCTTATCTACTTTATATTATCGAGCATTCACTCAACAACATAAAGAGGGGAAAATGTAGACACAAAATCATGTACTTTGGGTATCTATCTAGTCCATGATTATATACTACTATTCATATGATTCCTAAGTAAGAAAAGTACTAATTAACCCATGTCTTTGGCCATCATTTCTTGCTTTTTATTGTGACTTTTGATCTTACACTCTTTCTAGCCTAATCTGTCTTTTCATACTTTGACATTTCTTATCCTGGACACCAACACCCAACTAGGACACTAGCGTTAGGCACTCCTGTCCCCTTTGGGCACCCCTAACCTCTTTTTACTTTGTTCACATATTTTTGGTCCTTTCTAGCCATTTTGGGCATCTTATCTTTTTGATATTCAACCTTTTTTTGGTTAATGACAAAATTTAAGCAAGGGAATCTTATAAATATAAATTTATGTGACCATAATAAAGGACCAAGCACTTAACATTAGTTATCACCACCTAAGGTTACATCCAAAGGCCATTACAAGAGAATTCAAACATCCACACCAGGGAAATGGAATGAATTCTTCTACATACACTTCATAGGAGGGGAAGTTCATTCTTTCATGCAAACATTTATTTACATTTCTTACATCTAGCTACTTGATCACTACCAAGTGTGAGGTGCACAAGAGCCACCTAGGGAAAAATTATACACACACAAACATATAACTACAATGGATCTAAAATGTAGTGCAACACTCAGTCTTAAGATCACATATTTGATAGTTGAGGATAGTCCGAACCCTCATTTGTATTATTTTATTTTTGGGATTTGATGCACTCTTAAGGGTTTTACAGGTCATTATTTCATTATAGGTTATCAGTGACATTGATGATCATTGTGTGACATACTAGTGATAAAAAGTGAAGGACAAAAAACATATCATGACCTTTTAAAGGAGGTTTATCAAGGGTTTGAGTAGCCACAGACACCCAGAACAGGTGTGTGGCACCCACAGAACCCCGACCCATTCCAGGTGCCCTAGTCAAGAAAAATATTCTAGTCACACACTTTTTCTGAGGCTCTGTATGAAATTTCTCCCCCTCTTTTCATCAGTTCATCACTGTGGCATAGTCTAAATTTGATTGCGAATCAGCTAAGTCTTCTTATCTCCCGTTTAAAACTAGGGTTTCATACTTTCTAGATTAATTTACTTGGGTCAAATTTTGTACTTCATTGCATATTTAATTTGTAGTGCTAATAAATATTTAGATTAGGCATTTTATTCATTTGTCAATATTTTTCTTAATCAGAGGCATTTTTCATCAAGAATTTTTAGCTCTGCTTTAGCCTAGCTAAGTTTGATAATCCTCATCATTATCTACATAACATTGTAAGGATATTTGAAAATATGGAATCTCGATCTCTAAGGGGATAATGGCTTTAGTGCCAAATATAAGGGAGTAAGGATTTACACCTATAAGTGTGCAGATAGAATTTTTGTAGGCCCAAAGGGAAGGATGGATTTGAAGGTGCCAATTATGACATGTTTTACTAACCATTTTCTCCATTATCTAAAGAAGAGTCTTATTAGAAGCCTCAACTTGTCCATTACCTAAAGGGTAATAAAGGGTAGACCTTTTCGGAGAATTTTAAAGTGTTGACACAATGCTTTCACTTGTTTGTTCTTGAATGATTTTCCATTATTAGATATAATGATAGAAAAGATGTCATTACGATAAATTATATGGTTCATGATGAACTTGGATATCTGAACACCAGTGACATAGGTGAGAGGAACAACCTCCACCCATTTGGTAAAGTATTCAGTGGTAGTGATAATATGCTTATGGCCATCAGAGGAAGTTGGTGTGATATTCCCTATGAGATCAAGTCCCCACTTTGAAAATGGCCACAATGTAGTAATAGGTTACAAATATTGTGATGGAGCATGTATTAGATTACTATAATTTTGACATAGCAGACATTTATATACACATTGACAACAATATGTCTTCATAGTAGGCCAATAATAGCCAACACACAAAATATTCTTTACAAGTACCATGCCACTAGTGTGAGCACCGCAGATGCCTTCATGTACCTCTTTGATTTCCTAGACATCCTCTTCCAAATTTTGACAATATAATAGAGTCCCATCATAGCCTCGACAATAGAGAGTGCCCCAAGTAGGGTATAACAGGCTATTTGTTGGATAAGGGATCATTTTTGGGATTGGGAAATGTTGGGAGGGAAGGTACCATATTGTAAGTAGTTAAAAATGTCAACGTACTATGGGAAAAGGGACCAATAACTTCACATACCAAACATAATTCGACATGTCATATGCAGGTACCGTCAAGTGATCAATAAGGAACTAAGAGTTCCTAATATCTGGAGATAGTCGAAGCAAAGTTCCAATGGTAGAAATGGCATCCAATGAATGGTTTTTGTGTTCTTGAGACCTATTGAAAGGTGATTTTAAAAAATATTCCTTCAGAGTGTCTACCATCCTTTTATATGGGATAAGACTCTTATCTTTGACCTTGTACTCATCATTAACCTATTTGATGATTAGTTGGGAGTCACCTATAACCTTAACTTATCTGATATTCTATCTTATAGTGACTTTCAATTCTAAAATGTGAGCTTCATACTCAAATATATTGTTGGTACATGGGAAGCCAGGTATGAAATCTTAAGGAATAAAATCACCTTTTGGGGGTAATAAGAAAAATACCTTCCCCTAATCCATTAAATGTGAATGAACCATAAAAGTATATCTTCCAGGTGGAATATTATTCAATATATAAAACAAAATCATGTGGAATATCTAGACTTAGTGGATCTATTTCATGTAGAGGAGCTTCAGCTAGTTTATTAGCGAACACTTGTCCTTTGTCTTCTTTTTGTTTGACATACTCAATATCAAATTTGCTAAGAAATATGATCTAATTGGCCATCCTCCCAGTAAGCACAAGTTTAGATAGAAGGTATTTGAGTGGGTAAAATTTGGATATTAGATTGGTTTTATTATTTAGAAGGTAGTGGCAAATTTTTTGAAAGGTAAAAAATAATGGCAAGAAATCTTTTTCAATTTGTGGATAATTGAGATCATAAGAGATCAATGTGTGGCTAAGATAATAGATGGATCTCTCTTTGTCATTTAAATCATATTTAGCTAAGAGCACGTTGATAGAAAATTGAATAGAAAATACATATAACATAAGGGGTTCACCTGGGGTAGGCGGTACAAGAACATGCAGGTTAGCCAAATACTCCTTGAGTAAAGAAAATGCTTACTGGAAATCAAAACTAAATGAAAATAAACATATTTCTTAAGAAGATGGGTGATTGAATGGAATTTATCTACAAGTTAGGGGATGAATCTTAAAATGGGTTGGATATTACCTTGCAAGATGCGCAACTGCTTGAGGTTTTTGGGATGATCTATTTCTGTAATAGCAATTACCTTTATTGGGTCCAATTCAATTCCTCTTCTAGAAATGATGAATCCTAACATATTACCTAAAATAACACCAAAGACACACTTATTTAGATTGAGTTTGACCTTATAATATCTTAGTCGTTAAAAGATACGACATAGGATTTCTAGATGTTCTACTCTAGTCTTAGATTTTCCCAAGATATCATCAACATAGTCCTCCACAATATCATGTAACATGTCATGGAAGATGAAAATCATGTCTTGTGGTATGTGGTGCTTGCATTCTTTAGGATGAAAGGCATGAATTGATAGAAAAATGTACCCCAAGGGGTAGTGAAAGAAGTTTTATGTTGGTCCTCTTCCATAATATTTATTTGATTATAGCCAAAGAATCCATCCAAGAGGGATATAATTTTATGGCCAACGATATAATTTACAGTCATGTCTATGTTTGAAAGAGGAAAGTCATCTTTAGGACATGCTTTATTGATGTCCATGAAATCTATGCAAATTGTGATCCGTACTGGCTTCTTGTGAACATGGACAATGTTGGAGATCCACTTTGAATAATCAATGGGTTTGATAAAACCAACATCTAACATTTTATCTAGCCTTTATTTTACCAAAAGAGAAATATGTGGACGCATCTTTTTTTTTTGTTATATAGGATTTGTAGAGTTAATCACAACTAGATTATTTACTACTAAAGAAGGATCTAAGCCTGACATGTCTGCATAAGACCAAACAAATACATATAAAAATTATCTAAGGAGAAGAGTAAAGTTTTTTTCTCCCATGCTGATAGTGAAGCCCCAAGCTGGACAATTTTAAGCTCCTCCTCTGTACCAAGGTTGACATCAATTATTTCCTTGACCAGTAGTTTATAACCATCTTCCATACACACGTAGGATAAGGAGGTAGAGTGAAAATTTCCTAAAGAGGTGTCTCTATAATATTTTCACCAGTGTGATGGCTATCAAGATTGTCTACTTTGGATTATGCATATTGTTTATCTACAAGTGCCTCAAAGATGTTTTCACTATAGGACTTGGATTTCTTAGTCTTTTATTTTTTTGAAGGTATTTGGACATCCTTTTCTCTTTAATGACCACAAAAATCAGCATCCTCTCCAAAGTAGGCCTAAGTATCAAGGTTGATAGAAAATCCTTTCTTATGATATCCTACAGGAATATCATCTTGGATCCCCATAAATTCTCCAATAAATTCCTCATTCTAAAAAATATTGATTGGTATGTGTCATTGTTGGTCCCAATTAATAAGGGATGGATGTATAAGGATGTATATTCCTCCAAAATATCATGTAATATGTTATGGAAGATGATAGCCATGGCTCATGGTATGTCGTGCCTTCATTCTTGAGGGTGAAAGGTGTGAATTGATAGCAAAATGTACCCCAAGGGGTAGTGAAAGTAGTTTTTGTTGGTCCTCTTCCATAACATTTATCTAATTATAGCCAGAGGATCCATCCATGAGGGATACAATTTCATGTCCAAAGGGTATAATTGAAAATCATGTTGATGTTTGGAAGAGGAAATTCATCTTTAGGACATGTTTTGTTGATGTCCCTAAAATTTTTGCAAATTCGATCCAGATCTTTGGATTCTTGTGAATAGGGACTATGATGTAGATCCACTAAAAATAGTAAATGGGTCGAGATAAAACCAACATCAAAAAATTTGTTCATCTCTTCTTTTACCAAAAGAGAAATGTGTGGATGTATGTTTCTTAATTTTTATTTTATAGGCTTTGCAGTCTTATGCATAACCAGATTGTTCACTACTAAAGAAGGATATAATCCTAGCATGTATGCATAAGACCAAACAAATACATCCACAAATTATATAAGGAGAAGAGTAAATTTTTTCTACTCCTGTGTTGATAGTGAAGCTCCAAGCTTGAGGATTTTAGGATCCTCCTCTATACCAAGGTTGAAATAAATTATCCCCTCAACCAGTAGCTTAGAACCATCTTCCATACATATAGGATCAGGAGGGAGATTGAGCTCTTCCTCAATATGTATCTCTATAATATTTTCTCCAGTGTGATGGCTATCAATATTATCTACTTTGGATTCTAGATATTATTTATCCATAAGTTCCTCAAAGAGGTTTTAACTATAGGACTTGGATTTATTAGTCTTTGATTTTATTAAAGGTATTTGAACCTCCTTTTCTCTTTAGTGACAAAAAACTCATCTTCCACTCCAAAGTAGGTGTAAGTATCAAGGTCAATAAAAATGCTTTCTTATGATCTCCTACAAGAACATCATCTCATATCCCCATAAATTCTCCAATATCTTCCTCATTCTCAAAACAATCGATTGGTATGTGTCGTTGTTGGTCCCAATTAATGAGGGATGGATGTATAAGGTCTACTTTGGGGTTAGAGGGGGATATGGTTAAAATAGCCATATCAAGAAAGAATTCCATTGAAGAAACGTCTTCATAAATACTATAAAGGGATTCTATTTTACTCTCATAACCAGAAGAACTATCCTCACATTCAAAAGAGGTGATGTCGACTTATCTAGGATGAGACTCATAGGGCCAAATACCGATGTCATATCATTCCATCTTCTCATGTACAAGAAGAGGTTCCCATAGGCCTTGTTAATTGATGTTGCATCTATATCCTTGATATCCCATGGCATACATCATCTTGTTAGGGATGACATATTCAGGGGATTGATAACAAGAGGCCATCCTTTCATCAGGATATTGGGATGTGTAAGTAGTGCCCAATATTTCATCAGCCAAGAGACCAATAATGGTAAATATGTCAAGAGTTCAAATAATCTGATATCTCTGTGGTCAAAAGTTAGGCCTACCATGTGTTTTAGGAGACAATGGAAGATTAGACACAAACATAGCTTATTGAAGTTCATATTCTCCACAAATGGTATGAAGGATTTTCATTTCCCATGAAGCAAATGGGGATATAGAGGTGGAATTACCACCCTCATGTGGTTGAAGTGTATCTGGATCTAAACGAGAAGCGAGTGCTTCTAATTTTAATTCAACAAATAACTCAATGGAAGAACATTCATATGTAGCTGATAATAACATGCTAACGCTATGCAATGAGAAAATGGTTGTGAGTCACCATGAGTGGTAAGTTCTTGTCCTTGGAAATGGAGCTTTACACACTGATGAAAATTTTATGGAATGGCTTGCATGGCATGGATCCATGGGAGAACAAGGAAGATATTATATGGAAGATCTAAGTCAATGATGTGGAATATTGTGTCCTGCGTGATATGACCAAATTTCATAGGAAAAGTTATATTTTGAGATAAATTTTTCGATTTGATTAAATTTTTCGATGACCTCTTCAAATGTTCCAACATAATGCATTTGTAATTGGAAGGATATTTCAAGGTATAGGATGAGTACAAAAATACTGACAAGTTGTTTCTTTGGGATAGAGCAAGGGAAATGACTAGTTAACCCTCGCCATTGTTGGAAAAAACCAAGTGAAGTTTTCATTGTTTCTTTGTTTTACGTTACAAAGGTCAATCATAGTGACATCACTTTCCATGTTGAATGAAAAGTGGTGAAAAAAATTCTCAGCTAAGTATGAAAAGGTAGTAATGGACCCCTTAGGGAGATGAAGAAACCATTCAAGTTCTTGGCCTCCAAGACTCCTAGGAAATAAGCGAATAAGATAATTATCACTATATGCCACTTCTTGGTAAGCCATGAAGAAGTATTTGATGTGATCACAAGGGTCACCTTTTCCCCTATGTTTTTGAATTTATGATGATGAAATCTTAGTGGGAATTATGTATGCAACATTTCTCGATCGAAAGTGTAAGGATATAGTTCTTCAAACTAATATTTCTTATTAGGCCCTTAGTTTTATTCCTGAAGGTTTATGAGGGAATATTTCATAGAGTATCATTCTTGGTCAAAAAGTTGGCCATGTGATGGCATGGTAGGTATATACGTGTGGTTAGATTTAGAGGTTTTTCCATCATGGTTTTCAATATAGCTTTTAGCATATGTGACTCTAGGTTTTTCATTCCTAGGATCTCTACCTATGTCTTGATTGACATGAGAAGCTAACTTTGATATTTTATGACTAAGGGTTTCCAGTTGTTATTTCATAGTGGTGTCTGCATCCCAAGGCTCACACTCTACTTCCTTGTGTAGGGGGACTTTATCCTCCACTTTATCAAAGGGATTCATCCTAACAAAGGGTATATGATGATGGGTTCAAGTTGGAGACATATCTACATCCTCCTCATGACATTTAGGATGAGAAGATGTGGAGGCTTGTTCACGATTTGAATTTTTTTAATCACCAAATCACAACACCCTCTGATTTTTTATCATGTGAATGTGTTAAGGAAATCAGTGTGACTGGGTAACATGGGTAATATCTCCAAGTTTGGGACTTGCTTCTTGAGATAGACCTCCAAAGAAGGTTGGTTCCTCTTCCTAATCTAGTGCAAGCTAACTCTAATGAAGGAAAACTATTGGCTATCTCTATCCTATAATTCTAAGGGACCAGGGAGAGATAAATATCATAAAAGTAAAGGAAATCTACACTACAGAGGTGATGCACCAAAATAAGGGTGTGAGAACAACTCTCTAATGTGTGAAAATGGGAGAAAAATGCAGATTAGAAAGGGTGATGACAATTCTCCACAATCTAACAACAACATTCACAACATCATTTCCATAGAAACACAAGTATAATGAACTCTAAACAACTAATAGAGAGACTAAATACACCTGCAACAAGAATAAAGATGCAAGAAGAATGAAAATAAACACAACAAGGGAAGATACATCCACAACTTGCATATATTTCTTCATTGATATGCACAAATAATTCTATTACAAGAGAAAGGACATGATCATCATGAAATAATTTCTCTATAAAGTCTTGTAGCACATTGGTTTCACAAAACAAAAATGGCAGAGTTTTTCTACTAGAATTATCCCCCTTGCAAATGAGAGAACACCTTAAATTATAGATAATAAAGGAGAGGAGACAAAAACAAGCACACTTAAATTTTCCCTTTGCATCAATTACAAGGTACCCAAAGTGGGTGAAAATAATAATATAAAGTCCTTGAAATTCATCTTTGATTTATATGCAACTTGTAGTGAGATAAAATTGCTTCCCATGCCCATTAATTTCACTCCTAACCACTTTGAGGATCCTTGTTTAGAACTAGAGTCTATTTCTTGAAAAATTATCCATCAATTATTCATCAATTCCATAACTTATTATTCCTTGTGTGAAGGTCTCAGAACCATGACTCTAACAAGACCAATTTTGTATAATTCCGTTGAGAAATTCTCAAGTTATGAGCTTCTGAGAAGAGGCAACTATTTTGAGATTTTACCAAGGCTTGCTTTCACTCCACGGGCTTGTGTATTTAAAACTTGGGATGTAAATAAAATTTTATATATTTATCCTCTTTTCTAATGTTCTTTGGTATTATTTAAATGTCTTGATCATTTAAAATTTGTGAGCCCATTTTATATTTCCACGCCTTGCATTTATGTTTAGAATGGGGTGGTTAAATGTCTAAATCATTTATATTTAGCCGGATCGAGCGAGTGGCTCTTTTTGTGCATTCACCGACCACTCCTTTTTCCACCTCGGTGAGGTCCAATCATCAAATATCCATTCCATGCCTCCATAATACCGATGAACCCATGTCGTATCACACTGATCCCATCACTCCAACTTGACATGCATTGAATGTATCATGTTGAATTGGTGGTTTCATTAACCTCTACCACCGAGTTCAACATTTGCGTCGGGATTTTCCACTTGTCAGCTCAACCCACCCTCGAAACCAAATCTAATATTCTTTGGGAATTATTGCTCCACAGGGAACCTCTCTTCATCTAGCATTTCATGCCCATAAAGAATTATGCATTACACGTTGGGCTCGAGCTCATTCTCGTACCACTTTGACCCCATGAGGTGCCATTGACCCAACCCTACCTGTTTTTCCTTCTCCATGGCCATTTCAGATTCTCGGGCCCATGTTGCACATCTATCCCGATGCCCCTTGTGTCGACCACCCCCGACATCCCCACACACACTCTTCCCATGACCATTTTAGGTTCTTGGGTCCGAGTCACACATCCATCCCACATGTCCTGAGTTCACATGGGCCACATCGGGCCCGATCACACACATTATATATATACACTCCTCCCACCAAGCATCGAACTTTGGCTCACCAAGTTGTCTAATTATTTGGCTAAGCCCCTTGGTTGAAATTATACTTGACATATACACTACCACGCCCACGCCAAGCTCGATTCAATCCTCGGCATGAGATGAATTGCATGAAAATTTATGACATGATTTGAGCTAGATGAGACCTCTGCCATTATCACGACGTATTAAATTGACTTACCCTGAAAGGGCTCTACATTATATGGCTCGATGGTTCATTTTTGGCAGCTTGGCATCTGTGATGTAATCCCTCAACATTTTTCTAAGTAGAGCCATTTTGTTGTGAACCCAATCCACCATTTACCTCTGCACTAGCCTAGCTCACCTTTCATCCACTTAAATTCTTCTATATCCCCCACAGTGCCTCTGATTTAGCTTGATTTCCATGCGAGTCCCTAATTCACTATAGCTTGATACAATCCTTAAGATCTCCTAGACATAGCTCATTTGGGTTACATCTGTTTCCATGTGCATCGAGCCATCCCATTGAGGACTTGCCAAACTCTCACCATTTTATCCACTCCTTGCACTATCCTAGCTTGCCATGCTTGGCCTAAGGCATAACTAGATCACCCTTCTAATACAACTTGCCAGGATAAGGAAACTCGATAACGAGCTCAGTTAGCTCCACAAGGGTCAAAGATGCAACTTTTAAAAATTCTTCCAACCCTCTCTAGATTTTGTCAATTTTTGGATTCCTTTAGGTGCATTAGGGGCTAAGTAGAGTGTTGGAGGTATTTTTTATACTTTTTAACTGATTGGGCCCCTCGCTAATTTTCATAATGCAAGCTTTCCGGTTGTCCAATTTCGCTAGGTGAAAAATTAGATAACAATGTCCTCATCAGTTCTAAGAGGTGGAGGAGGATTTATTTTCTTTATTCCAATCATATGAGAAAGAAAGGTAGGCTTGAAATCAGAGGGAAATTTAGCCCCCAACTCAACGAGTCGTAACAAAACTTAATCTCTATTTTGAAATAAATAGTTTTCTATATGAGTGGAGGCATCTGTAAAGAGATTTTGAGGTATCTCCCACTCACTAGCACTATGGTCAACAAGGTCTTGTTTCTCATCAAAAGAGGAAAACATAGCATTTCTAAGGGGATTGGAAGTACACTTCCTATAACTTTCCTAGTTTTGAGGTGCCATGACACATAACATATCTTTGCAAAGATGTTCGAATGTCTCGCAAATGTCATAAGGAATGTGTGAAAATGGTGCTAACGTGATAAATATCTAAGTATATGGGATATACAAGAAAGGAACACCTAAAGAGATCTATGCCAAAGTGGACCACATAACAAAACATTATAAAAACTCAACTCAAGATTTTATGAAAACAATATCTAAGTACCCAAAAAAGTATCGATATAATACGAGCAACGTAACAATACAATGCCAATACCTAGATCAAGTTTCAAGGAAACAAGATGTAAGTATCAAAAAGGGATTGGTACAATGTGAGCAACGTAATGACCATGAAAGGAAACTATCCTAGGGGTGAAATGTCCCAATTTTGGTTTAAGACTACCACCAAAAATATGAATACGTACCAACACACTTTCAACACTTAAATCAAGTTTTTAAAGAAAAAATTATTTAAATGGGTACAAAAGTGGTGGACATAATTTTGGAAGCACTTTGAGGTGTTCTCTTTTGACCAAATAATGTCAAAATAACAAGGGAATGTATGAGTGGTGATGAAAAGTACTTGGTGTAACTTTGGTAAAGTTTCCCTTGTTCGAACAACAAGGTTTTAACTTCAAGGAAGTTTGGCTAAGTATGATTTGTGATGAAATATATATGAGGAAAAACTTCAATGGACTCTCGCCTTGTTCAAAAAATAAGGTTATGACTACGAAGAAGTCTTTCTTTGTAATAGCTCTTTGAAACATGATTTTGGATATGGTCAAGTTGGCCCCAATGCCAAATGGCTCCCTAGGATTTTGTTCTCAACACTTGCTAATAACTTGTCTAAGAGAGGTACACTTTTCTAGAATAAATCCTAGAAAAAGGACCATTACCCCACAATAAAATTAATGAAAGAGGCCACACATGCAGACAACATTTAGCACTCCTCACGGGAATTTCTAGTTAAGTAGGTGATGGGGAACTTCCCATTTTTTCAACCATTTCTCTTAAGGTGTTGACTACTTTGGGGTTCTTATGGTAATCCTCATAACAAGTTTCATGGATTATGCCAAGATAATCCCATAGTTAAAGCAATTGGGAAATAGCCTTCTCAATCGCACATGTAAATACAATGTCAATGAATGGTGTGTTTTTAATCTTGATCTTAATGTGGTTTTGCATGCTTTGTTGGTCGTCAAATAGGACTTTTTAGAAGAGCAACAGTCAGGGGACAAAAAGTCCCTCCTCTTTAATGGGAGAGGTTCCCTTATTCAGAAATGAACTTATTTACAAATGTACAGAACATTGTTTTATGGTCAAACTTGGATATTACGAAAGTGTTTTCCACAAGGCTCACCAATTACACAAGGGATGAGGAAAGGGAATAAGAAGATGAGCAGAATAGCAACATTCAGAATTATAGATAGCAGAATAATTCTTTATGTATGCGAAGTTTCAAGGAATTTAAGACAAGATCGTTTGCATTAGACGAACAAGATGAGATTTCCAGACACAAAGTTCTGTAAATAACCTTCTTCAGATTCATCAATCAAGGACGCAAAGTTCCTTCTTGGTTTGCAAGATCACTATATTCGCAATATTTGAAAAATCATGCAATTAGTGAGACTAATGAACTAGAAACAAATGATCTTCACGAGATTAAACGAAAACACAGAGATAACAGAAACAGATAGACGATGAATGGAAAGCCCTTTTGTATTGATTTCTTTCTGATCTATTTACACTTTCAGTAAGTATTCCAAGTTCTTCCTCTTTGTTTTCTTGATTTGTGATTTTCTCATGCTTTCGAATGGCCTAAGGAAATCCATTATGTAGCTTACAATTCGGTTTCTCCTTGTAACGCGTTTCTTTTAACTAGAATAATTAAGGAATGCTAATCGCAATACCTCAACTAATTACATGGAATACGAAAGAGTGGGGAGAAGAGAGAAGAATGGAGAAGGAGACAGTGGCCGGTTCCGAGAGGGACCCACTGTCTTTAGAAACCACTGCTTGAGTTTCTTCCACGTCTCGACCATATCCTTGCCACGAGGGTGCACCGAGAATCTTCGCCGAATATCTTTGAAAAACCCGATGTAACCGACGTCTTGGAAATTTGTTCTTTCGTGAATCGCTTCTTTAGTTTTCCCACACCTCCTCCACGATCTTGATCTTCATATGGATAGTAACAGTGAGCTGCAAACCGAGCTCGCACGGGTTTCCAAATTGCAAGGGTTCGGAACAATGTAAGAATAGCCGTTGAGGAGAGAGAAGGATAATCAATGCGCATTTGAATTCAGCATATTTGGGAGCATATTTGGGTAGAGCGGGAAAAACTAAGTATGAATTACCCTTGGTTCGCTTGGGACATGTGAGACGCGAATGCGCGAAACACGCGGTTCGGCCGGTTGGTCGAAACAAGAAGAAGATGCACAAATGCATTTGGGACAATTGGGACGCAAGCGCGCGAAGTACGCGATCCGGGTGATTCGGCCGAAAATGGGACAGAGCGCACTTTTGAAAATGGGACAATTGGGGGACAGAAAGTGCGAAGTACGTGGTTCGGGCGGCAAGAAATTGGAACAAAAGGCCCGTTTAACTTTGGGACATTCGGGACAAAAAGTTCGAGTACGCGAAGTGGCGGTTCGGGTGAAATTAGAACAACTTGCACTTTTTGATTTGGGACATTTGGAACAAGAAAGTGCGAAGTACGCGGTTCGGGAGTTTCGCCAAAAAAAAGGAACAACACGCACTAAAAGTTTTGGGACACTTGGATCAAAAGCTGGCAAGCGCGACTTAGGTATTTCGGGTGAAAATGCAACAAAGGGGCCCGATTGAAACTAGAACACGAGGGACAAAACTTCCGACGGGCCCGAAAAGGGACAAATTCGGGGTTTCTGGCCGATCGGGAAAAGAATGCACTTTTGTACTTGGGATCGTTGGGACAAAATGTCCGACGGGCCCGAAATACTTTAAAAATGACCCAAGACTTAGATTTTTTCCGACTTCATGACTTTTTCACACCACTCGGCGAAGAAAAGACACTTAGACTCAAAATTTTGAAATTTTTACTTTTTGACAGAGCGGGAATTTTGAGTGGACAAACTGGCTCCTTCTCAGGGATGACTTGGCATAAATTCAAGGAATGAGACAAGGCAAGAACTTAGACAAACTTGGTGAAGCAGACCATTGCCTTATCCCTTGGGCAACGGAGTCAAAAACAGACCAACACAGAGGGCAACACACAAAAACAACAGAAGGGAAACACACCAAAAGCAGAGAAGCAAAACAACACTGTACATAATGTACAAAGGGACTCCCTAGTCACCGAATCCCAAACCGATTCCGGTAATGCTTCAGCCTCCCATTCTTTACTTGAAAGAGGTTTCGACTTGCTTGACAATCAGCTCTTTGCATCACCATGAGCCGTAAGGTTCTTCACACCTTGTTCTTTAGCCACTACTTGCAAACCGAGAATGAGAGCCTCATACTCTGCTTTGTATTATTAGTGTTTTCGAACCGCAACTTAAATGAAAATAGATGTAGGCATCCTTGGGTGACACTAGCGAGACACCAGCTCCAACCAGCCGAGGAACAACTTCCATCAAATTCTAAAATCCAAACACCATTGGGATCTTTAGGTGATACTTTAGAGGGTTGGATTTCATCAGAGACATAATCATGTAATTGCCATGACCCATATCCTCATAGAGTATTTGTGCTTTAGGATCATCCGTTTTCGCACAATATACTCAGTTGCTTCTCAGTAGTAACTCTTCATGTGTCCATTGACAGAATGAGTGCATGTGACCAATCCATTTGAATTTCTCCACGCACATCTTTGCGAAGTTCCTACTTAGCAACATTCCATATGAAGGAGGTATGTCTCGCCACTAAAATGGTAGCTAACACTTTCTTTTCAGCAAGGCAAAGCAAAAGCTACTTGTGCATCTTTAATCCTTCCAACCAAAGGCACTTCCTTACTTTCCATGGAGTAGCAAGACCCATAAGTACGAGTGAGGGTCAAGCCAGAGCATGAGCTACTTTAGCGGCATGACATTGTCCGAGGCTCAGTAATCTATGACACAATTCCGAGCCTATGGCCATGGCTATGAGAAGTGTTACATAAAATGGTTTAATTTTGTCACCAAAGGCGAGGTGATGCAAAGTAGCTACCTGGGAGACTAGGCGTGGTGCAGAGGGGAGGAGTGGGCAAAAGGCCTTTAGAGGTGGACGGGCCATCATCATTTGGAGTTCTAGGCTTATCAACTTTAGGAGAAAAGAAGAAGCAACTTTGGTAGCAGGATTGACTGTGACTCACCTTTGACGTAGATGTAGTAGGGATAGGAGATCCTCTTTTGCAATCACATGAATAGTTGTCATCGCTCCTTAGATTTCTTGATAAGGTCGTGTTACTTTCTCCTCATGCCTTGTCTGTTCTCGAGTCATGATAGCAAATGATTCACTATTCATATCTCGCTACCACTTCATCATGGTCATCTCCATCATCTGTGCCCTCGGTGGTAAAGAAATTTACTCGAGATCCTCAAGTTCTTCGCCTCATCATCAAATTCTTCCACAAACTCTTCACAAGCTTCATCATCATCCGGCTCTTCAACTTCACAGGTCGTTGCATTCACAGGGGAACCTTAAGAGGAGGTCCTTCAAGTGCTAGTCTTGTGTGAGGAGCGAGCAAATGATTCCTGGCTGGAAATTTCTTCTTGGAACATCTCGCATACGGGGCATGTTGAGCCAATTGTTTCTTCATGGCAAGGAGATCGTTCGCAAGCTTCGAACTAAAGGATCGAGTGTTAGGTCCAGGAGTGGAAGAGGAAGAAGCAACAGACTTAGATTTGAAAGGGTCTCTCCTCAACTTTCCGACATGATCGGATCATCTTCGACTCTTCGACACCCAAATCTTGATCCAGAGCCAACGCTCCGAGATTAGCCCTTCTTAGTGCATAACTCGACTTCGGATGATTGGGCATTTAGAAAGAAACATTTCTGAATTTGATCAACCGTTCGAGTATTTACAGGAATTTTGTTGATCGGTCGTTGAATCGAGCCACAAATTCTCTCATGGGTTACGATGGATCTTTCTTTATCGAGAAATTTGGGCAAGCAAAGCATGCACATCTTCTCGCCGGCTTGAAATGGTTCTCAAAACTAGTTCTCATTGTGTCCCAATTGGTGATAGCACTACTGGAAGGTGATAGAACCAATCAGCAGCATTATCTTGCAATGTCTCAACGAAACGACCTCACAGAGATGTCTTCATGTTCGACTTAACTCCACATGCAACTATGAAGGCTGCAATATGTTCGTCGGGATGTACCTTGCCATCGCCTCTAAATTTGGGGAAGTTCTTTAGGTTACCTCTGGGTAACTCATGTAAGGGCTGAGTAGGGCTAGGGCCCAACACGTTGACCCCATGGCAAATGTGCCGCCATTCCTAGAAATATGGCTTGGAGAGGAATCAGAATACCGGCCCGAGAATCAAAGCTCGCAGATTAGGGCTAGCGGGCCGTGAAGGAATACCGCCCGTAGGACTTCGAACAGCGGAGTGCTTGTTGAACGAGTCCTTCTATTTCTTGTTGAAGGAAGAGGAAAACCCCTGCTTTGCTCCAAAAGCCGGAACCGAGAATCTTCTATACCAAGGGTCCTTCTCCCTCGAGTAAAACGTGGAGTCGCAGGATCAATGGATGATCAAAATTACAGAACTCGGAATATGATTCCCAGTAATTTGGGAATGCAAATTTCCTCCCAATGAGTCGCCAAAAACTATTGGTCGTCAAATAGGACTTCTTAGAAGAGAAAACAAGTCGAGGGACAAAAAGTCCCTCCTCTTTAATGGGAGAGGTTCCCTTATTCGAAACGAACTTATTTACAAATGTACGAGTAACATTGTTTTATGGTCAAACTTGGATATTACGAAAGTGTTTTCCACAAGGCTCACCAATTACACAAGGGTGAGGAAAGGGAATAAGAAAATGAGCAGAATAGCAACATTCAGAATTATAGATAACAGAATAATTCTTTATGTATGCGAAGTTTCAAGGAATTTAAGACAAGATCGTTTGCATTAGATGAACAAGATGAGATTTCCAGACACAAAGTTCTGTAAATAACCTTCTTCAGATTCATCAATCAAGGACACAAAGTTCCTTCTTGGTTTTACAAGATCACTATATTCGCAATATTTGAAAAATCATGCAATTAGTGAGACTAATGAACTAGAAACAAATGATCTTCACGAGATTAAACGAAAACACAGAGATAACAGAAACAGATAGACGATGAACGGAAAGCCCTTTTGTATTGATTTCTTTCTGATCTATTTACACTTTCAAGAATTATGCCAAGTTCTTCCTCTTTGTTTTCTTGATTTGTGATTTTCTGATGCTTTCGAATGGCCTAAGGAAAGCCATTATATAGCTTACAATTCGGTTTCTCCTTGAATCGTTTCTTTTAACTACTGAGAATAATTAAGGAATGCTAATCGCAATACCTCAACTAATTACATGGAATACGAAAGAGTGGGGAGAAGAGAGAAGAATGGAGAAGGAGACGGTGGCCGATTCGAGAGGGACCCACTTTGTCTTTAGAAACCATTGCTTGAGTTTCTTCCACGTCTCGACCATATCCTTGCCACGAGGGTGCGCGAGAATCTTCGTCGAATATCTTTGGCGATGTAACCGACGTCTTGGAAATTTGTTCTTCGTGAATCGCTTCTTTAGTTTTCCCACGCCTCCTCCACGATCTTGATCTTCATATGGATAAGAACAGAGTATCGCAAACCGAGCTCGCACGGGTTTCCAAATTACAAGGGTTCGGAACAATGTAAGAATAGCCGTTGAGGAGAGAGAAGGATAATCAATGCGCATTTGAATTCAGCATATTCGGGAGCATATTTGGGTAGAGCGGGAAAAACTAAGTATGAATTACCCTTGGTTTTCTTGGGACATGTGAGACGCGAATGCGTGAAACACGCGGTTTGGCGATTCGGTCTAAACAGGGAAGAAGATGCACAAATGCAATTTGGGACAATTGGGACGAAAGAGAGCGAAATACGCGATCCAGGGTGATTGGCCGAAAATGGGACAGAGCGCACTTTTGAAAATGGGACAATTGGGACAGAAAGTGTGAAGTACGCGGTTCGGGATTTTAGGCGAAATTGGAACAAAAGGCCCGTTTAACTTTGGGACATTCGGGACAAAAAGTTAGAGAGTACGAAAGTGGCGGTTCGGGTGAAATTAGAACAACTTGCACTTTTGATTTGGGACATTTGGAACAAGAAAGTGCGAAGCACGCTGATTCGGGAGTTTCGGCGAAAAGGAACAACACGCACTAAAAGTTTTGGGACACTTGGATCAAAAGCTCACGGAAGTCACGCGACTTAGGTATTTCGGGCGAAAATGCAACAAAGGGGCCCGATTGAAACTAGAACACGAGGGACAAAAACTTCCGACGGGCCCGAAAAAGGGACAAATTCGGGGTTTCACCGATCGGGGAAAAGAATGCACTTTCGTACTTGGGACAGTTGGGACAAAAATGTCCGACGGGCCCGAAATACTTTAAAAAATGACCCAAGACTTAGATTTTTTCCGACTTCATGACTTTTTCACACCACCAGCTCGGTAGAAAAGACACTTAGACTCAAAATTTTGAAATTTTTACTTTTGATAGAGCGGGGAATTTTGAGTGGACAACACATGCCATTGACATCCCGCACACAATGCAATTAGTGATTGTTTTGATTCATTTATTTGATGACCGATTGGTCACGCACACAAATTTTTATTAGTTTTTCCATGTAAAAAGAGGATCATGGTTGCTTTTTATTCTCAAGGTCGCTCAAAAGCACAAGAGAAGAGCATACACAACGTTGAATCCAACTAAGTAGAAATGGGAAAAACGTAACTAAAAAAAAGTAAATGCTTTCAAAAATTGATTTTTAAATAATAAGTCAAATGATTAGTTTTATCCATGTAAACCAAAATGTTAGAATGAGGATCAAGTTCATTTTTGATTCTCAAGGTCGCTCGAAAGTGCAAGAGAAACATACACAATATTTGATCCCACTTAAGAAATGGAAAAAACTTAATCAAAAGATTTTAAATGTTAGAAACCATTTTCAAATAAAAAATGTAAGCTATAAACCTAAAAACCTATTAAAAAACAAGGAAATACAAATCGAGAATATGAAAAACTCGGAAATTTAAGCCAAAATTTTGGGGAAATTTGGAATTTTTGGAAAATTTGATATTCTAGAAAATTAAGTAAATTTTGGAAAATTTGGAAAATTTAAAAAATATGGAAAACATTGGGTACATTTAGAGCAAGGTCATGAACCCTAGCAGCCAAATATCAAAATCTGAAACATAATTTTTGTTCACTATACCCAAACTGTACCATTAACTCAAAAGCTTAATAAGGATATGTAAATGGAGTATTTCCAATTTTTTCAATGTTAGAAAATCATTAAGTATGATAAAAATTTCTCTCAGTTTATCTCATGAATCTGAACTCCAAACTATTTAAAGCTACACAAATGGGAAAATATTTCTTTACAACAATACAACAAGAATCCCATAACCAAAATATTTGAATTAATTGCATGCCATTCAACATTCAAGAGCTATGTAATATATAATTAAAAATTATTTTCCAACCCATTTAAATGAATTTTCATTTTCAATTATTACTTGATCCATGTTTTTTTATCAACTAATGGTTAATTCAAAACTTCATTTACCTTTGCAATAGGTCTGTATTCCATCTTTGTTTTATCATTACTCTGATGGTGTGATGGATGAAGTTTCCAACAATATTCCACATAGTGCCCACTCATATGAAAATGAGTGCAAAACTTCTTGGGACAAGAGAAATACTTTTTCCATTTCTCTCCTCTGAATAACAAGATTTGTCTTTTTCATTTTCCTCGTTCTTTTCAAATGACACCAACTTCTTTAACAATGTCCTTCTCTTCTAACATATGGAAACAAAATGGTTATGCAATCCACAAAAAGTGCAAGGAAAGGCATTCCAAATTTTGTAAATATCATAGCCAAATTTATTAAATTGGAAGAGAGGATAATAATTTTTACAATTTATTTTTTGATTATGATTATGATAAAAACAAGGAGGTGGTATTTCATTACATCTTCTCTATGTTATCTTACCAAATCCATGTGACGATGAATCACCAATTTCCTATATCGAATATTTTTGTAGGACTAGAGGAGTATTCACTTTGTTGTCGAAATCTTGTCTCCCTTCAGAGTGCTTGGAGAATTCTCCAATTTCCATTCCCACACTAGGATAACCCAAACCTGAAAGATGATGAAGATCCTCAACCTGTATTGGGTTAGCAATACCTTGGCCATTTTTACCAAGGCATCTTTCATCAAATCCCATTTATGATAATAATCGAGATCTAATGCCTTTAGTGTGTTTTTCAAATAAACCAAAAACATCATTACTTGAATCCAAATTCAATTGGGAAGAAGAATCACATGGAAAAAATTACGATTGCATTTATTGGTCATGATTTCTTCCTCGAAGTTGAAGGTAATTACTTTTCGGTTCACCACATTAGAAGTTGATCAAGAGCTCATCCTTGGATTTGAGCTCGGATCTCAAACATGAAATTTGTTCTTCTAGTGATTAGAGCTTGCATTTCAAGAAAGTATACTCTTCTTGAATTTTTGTGTAGATACTTTCCATCTCTTTTAGCCTCTTTCTTTTCAAGGATTTCCCCATATTTATCTACAAACAACCTGTACTTCCCAAACACCACAAAATATAAAATGGAAGATCAAGCCATAAATTCTACAAAATATGATGAGATTAGAAAATAAAAACTAATATAAAATGTAACATGAAAGCAACAGTGGATCAACTAGCTCTAATACCAAACATGATCCGTAAACAAGGTATTTTTTATCTACTCAATAACTTTTAATTCCGGATCTTAACAAAATTCATCAACTTGTATGATTTAATAACCCCAAAGCTGATCCGAATATGACTTTAAACTGAATTAGGACTGATCCAAAACTAATTTTAAGTTTCATGAAATCACTGTTTGATCAAAGCCATTCAGAATCAAATTTACCTAGTTTTATCGATTTTTGTGAAAATTTTCATGAGTGATTAAACTTGCATTCAAATAAATTCTAATTTAATCTTTGAAAATATTCTGTAAAACTGAATGTAAAAATCAAAATAAACACGACACATGTTTTTATGGGGTTTGGAATTTCCTACATCCCGGGTTCATATGAACCGACCTATTAAAATTTTCTTAAATTGTAAGTAAAAACAACTTATAATTAACAAAAATAGACCCAAACCTTGTAGTTTTGTGCCTTCATACCTTTAAAAGACCACGCCAAAGCTCAATGTTTTCTTCAACTTTCTTGAAGCACTTGCAGAGGTTATTCCCTTTGGTTGTTTGTCTTCCAGTGACTTCCGCTGCATAAAAAAATTCATAAAAAATCTAAAATGAGAAAATGAATATAATAACAAGAGCATATCTGAATTCTAAATAACTTCATAGTTCACTTGATACATGAAAAATCTCCTAAGTGGCTCAAAAACACTGATTTCTATAATTACATGCTTATGGCTTTTACACAGGTCTCCTAACTTAACTTGTTCAAAAGTTAATTATCTCTTTTATAAGGATTTCTAGCCCACGCGGTTTGGCGGTGGGTTCATTTTTTATTAAATCAGTGGTTGGAGGTTTGAACCACCCCAACCACCCACCGACACCTATTTGCAAAACTTGGGATTAATATCCCACATGCTTCGGTGTGGGTTTGTTTAAGGCTTTATTAAGCCTGTTGGGAACCGACTACATGGTAGTTTGGGCCACTCATTGCCATGTCCATTGAGTATATGAAACTATCAGCATGGCCGATGATTATGTGGCTTATTTGGAATGTCATGTGAGGTTCTTGGAAATATATTTTAGGCCTTAGTTGGTCCAAGCTAGATGTGGTCTATTTGGTTGGCGGGTGAGTTGACCGAACTATGTAGAGAGATGTTTATTTGATCCACCAATGTTACACCTAACATAGTATGTGGTTCGGTTGGTAACTCGTGAGATGGCCCTGGTAACTCACCCTAAACTCAGTCCTATACACAACATTGTTAAAAAAAACCAATATATCTTCCACATTCTCAATGTAAATACACTTAGAGGCATATATAGACAATAAAATGGTAACGGTAAAATGAAGTAACAGAGGCCAATTCACCCCTCCGAAAAAAGAGTGTGTTGACCTTGGATGAGGGCCCTTAGCCAACAAATAGTGGGGCCGACTCATCTAATTATGAGTGTCAAAGACTAGAGTCAATTTTTTTCTCCATACCATATTGCCACTTCTTGTTTCCTTGGTCCACATGAAAAGTGTGAACATGTCCATGTCATTTTTAACTAAGCGCCACGATCACTTAATTTTTTTGAGATTGCGAAAATTTTAGCGAGCCATTTTCTACTGCAGAATGGTGTTGGAACTAACTTGCAATTCAACATGTTAAATATTTTCAAGATGTCATTAGCATACTTTTCTTATGAAATAAAAATTTCAGCTTCTAATTGTTGAACTTCAATGCTTAAAAAATAGTGCATGGGACCTAGATCTGTCATCTCAAATTATTTCTTCATGGCTGATTTGAATGAATATGTATATATGTCTCCAATAATGATTAAATCATCTACATATAAACACACAATTATAATCTTACCTTGTTCATTTATCTTGATGTATAAGGTACACTCACATTTGCATCTATTAAAGCCATTTTGAATCAAATAAGACTAAATATTTTTGTAACATGATCTAGGAACTTTCTTTATTCCATAGAGTTTTTTTCTCAACATGTACACCTTTCCTTCATGGCATTCAACCTCATAACCTTATGGATATTTTACATACACTTCCTCTTCAAGGAATCCATTCAAGAATTATGATTTTATTGGGAGCATAATGGAATGAGGGGAGGGGGTGAATCAATCCTATAATTTATTTAATTCATTTACCATTAATTGTATCATACATTAGCATCCATCCATTCACATATATTCAACCATATCTTATTAAGTGTGCACAATACATTCAAATAACCATAACACATGCAAGAGAGCTCATAGAAACAAGATATAAGTGGGAAACCCTCATGGGGAAGAAAACCCAATAATTTTTTCTTATATTTCACAAAGCAAAGAGATTTAGTGAAGCACTAACTTCACAAGGAGCACAAACCTACGAGTGACACCAACCCCTAATTTAGTGAAGCACCAAATCCACAACGAGGATACAACCCCCAAGGATGAAAAATAATCAACTTAGCCACCTAAAAATGTTTGATTTCTTATTTTTCTACTGCTACAACTAATGGAGATCACTTATTCAACTCAAAAACACTGGGTCAAACCCTAGGTCTTTAATCTCACTCTATCTTATTCCTTCTCACCTTTTATTGCTTCTAATATCTTACATACATGTTTTATAACATTTCTCAACCTGAAACACATCTGATAAAATCTAAAAATCTTCCCTCATACCTACAAAACACTTTCCTCTAGGTCGCACTCACTCCCCCATGCAAGACTAGCTCTCAAAATGAGCTAAAACTTCACTTTTATATGCAAATCAACTTAAAAAACCAAAGGAGGTCAGTCCCTTATGATAAATTCGACCCATACATCATTATAAAATTCAAGTAAATTCATTACAATGGTAACATATTACCCAAATAGGTCGACCTATCTAAAAACATCATTCCATGCACCAAAGTGTCCAAAACCCTTGCATTGAGATGAAAAAATCTCCTAATCCCAAAACCATACTTGGTAAAGATTCTAAATTCACCACACATTCTTAAAACAACTTTTGATATTAATACCTGGTCACAATTTAGCTCAACCAACAAGATTATTTCATTTAACAAGCCTAGTACTCTTTGTTCATCTCAAAAATTTTGTTTCCTACACCCTTCAGGACCCTCGAAACTTCTTTATGCTGACACTAAATAAGTTCAAAAATCAAAACCATGCCATTTAACCACTTTATGGAAAATACAAGACCTTTATAACACTTCTAAGCAAGTTAGAAGTCTTAAAACAATCACCTACTAAAACCACAATCACTTTTGTCTTCACCAAAACAAACTGCCCAAAAAGTTATTTTCAAAGATCAGCTAGTTTGCAATTTTCCAAGAATAAAAAATATCTATAAATGGATAAATTGGATTCCAAATTCATCATATTCACATTCCAGGTGATAGAAAACATCAACCAATCCATCTCATGCTTCAAACAACTCAAAACTTTCAAGAGATCATGTCTTGTCCTACACTGGAAAAAATATTCTTGTCCAAAACATGACTTGGAAACCATAGAAAAAATATTCATCATGAGATAAACCTTATATCACTTTAAATATATCTTAATCCTATTTCCAACATGACTTGAAGTATCTCAAAATTCAACATGTAGCTCTTGTTATGCTCATTTTAATGAAGACTACGTTTTATGGTCTCAAAACTGCCCTTTGACCAGTCAACCTAAATGGAGCCCACTTGACCATGTAACTGTATCACCTTGTCCTGAAAAATCCCTATAAATCAATAAAAATCACATACATACCACAATGTCAATTTAGCATGTAATTCCTTTGGACAACCTTGTCCCAAAATACTCTTCTTCATAAAGCCCGACACTGTTTGAGTGGGGCCCACTCATCACCATGACCTCTACCATACATTTATGGAAATATTAAGGATTCCTCTACATGTTCCAATCATTTTCCATGCACTAGGAAACAAAACTGGCCACTTAGGAAGCATTTCTTTCATACCACTTTCAAGATAGGGTTTCAAACCCAGGCGTTTCTAACTAATTTACCTTCTTAACATTCGTTCATAAATAACGAGGATGAAATGACCTAATTATTTTTTAAAAACCTTAATATGTGACATAATAATATATTCCAAATATATCAGGTCTCCATGAAAATCTTATATCTCACAACGAGCATCAGAAGGTCTAAATTTTCTTTAAAAACACACTGCAACTTACCTAGTTTTTCTAAAACTTACATAACTTAAAAATTCTTCATCACTTTGACCTAAAACTTGAAATTAATAACCATTAAAACATTATATAACTCTCCATGATCATCTTGTATCCCAAATATGCCTCAAACTCTCCAAACACAATGAATTACCAATGCTTATTTGTCTATTTTTCACTGTTTACTTCCCAAGGATCTCATAGAAGTATCAAACCACTGAATGCAGACATGAAACTAACCATACATGCCATGTATACAATAAAAATGATCAAAAAATTCTTCAATATGAAATATTATGTCTAAATCTCATTTCTCCACTTCATTTTGCATGCTCTAGGGCTAGAAACAAGCTGGAATGACCTAACTCAACCATGAAACCTCATGACCTGACCGTATAGACATTTTGTAGACTCAAGAACACATCTAAAACATATCATAGACCATGTATGACATCATAAAAATTTCTAAATTACTTGGGAGACCTCAAATCATGACTCTTCCTATCAAACCAAGATCTCAGGACCTCATAATACTTCACCAAACTTGACACAACCAACATGCTTGACACACTAAAAAAATCATACGAGGACTCACATGACTGCATGGAACCATTTTCCATCAATGGGGTTGACATAAATGAAAACAAAACCATAAAAAGGCCAACAATCTACCCCTTTGTTATTGATGACAACTATCTTCAGAAACATTGATGGTAACCATATGACAAACACACCTACATGACCTCAAATCCATGTTTCGATGCTTCTCTCCCCTTTTCCATCTATGAAAAATGCTACACAAATTCTAAGACATGAAAATTGACAACACAAGACTAGAAACATGGACACCAATGTAAAAATTGACTTACTTGACTTGAGTCCCCTTGGGACTGAATTCTCTTCTCTTTGGCCCATTCAACAATATGTAAAGATCATATAGACATGTAATGAGATCAAAATAGCTCCCTCTTAGCTAATACTCTCCATACATTGGCCTTAAGTCATGTCTATATCACTTTCTAGGTCATGGTAAAGCACAATAACACTAGATTCTAACTCAAGGCTTACTTTTTAGGACTCTTGTCTCTAATCAACAACTTCATTACAATTTTAGCCATATTTTCAATGTTCTACGAGCCCAACCTTATCATGACATGCCTTCCTATAGTTGTCCCTAGAGTCATTACATCCATTTCTAACAAAAATCAAAAAATTAGACGTTCTTACCTTGCTTCCAAACTTGTAGATGGGACAAATACTTTACCTTGGTTCTGAAACATCCTTTCAGTGTTCTCATCCTTCTTTACTGAAACTATCCTTGTTTGAGTCATATCAATATCCAATCCTTCTTCCTAGCCTTACTAGGTCTACTTAACACCTTTTCCTTTTTTGAAGTCAACTATGGGATCTCTTGAATCTCCCCATGACTTAATTATCACTCTTAGACCTGTACCTTACAACCTTCACCTTGAATTTGGACTGAAATTATAACTGTTAAACATCTTTGAAAGTCTTGAGAAACCACTCAATTTGAAACATGAAAAACCTTGCATCTGTACCTTTCATCTTAGACATCTAGATACATATTCATTTACCTCCACTAATTGTATGAATTCCTAATAGTCTATGAGTCACATCTTTTGACATCAAACATGAATAGGTAGACCTTGAACCATGACATGAAATAATGCTACAAATAGCTCCCTCTACACTCCTCATGTAACAACTACCAAGCTTGAGTAACATTTAAGACACCATCCATCATAATTATGTAAAATCAGAACTTCCATGACTTTATTAAACCTCAAATGACTAATATAAATATGTATTTTAACACTTCTTCCTTTTACAGTACTCTATCCAAGTGACTCATACCTTCACAAATTGAATTCTGAAATTTGAGAATTCTTTGCACATCTTAAAAGGCTTGATACAAACATTTTCAAAAAAATTGGATTATTTTGGATAAAGAAAACCATTTGATCCCTTCTGACCTCCATAGATTCCTTTGGTATGACCCAGGAAACATAACTTTGACTGATTTTTAACGTGGAATCATGACTAGAACAACCATTCCTTTTGTGTTTAGACCCTGAGCATCACACAAGGCTTATCACATCTTTAATCTGAAGATAGCTTTGAAATTGCATCAACATTTTGGAGTCAATAATTTTCATCATTCTTGAAACTTGAACATAGTTACCTAAATAAATTGTAAGGATTTAGACCATACTCTTCCCTTGAAGAACGTTTTCGGACAGTGAGGTATTAATCACGATTGTCACCTTACATCATAGTTTAGAGATTAAACCTTTATTCACACGATTATCAACTAAAACTCAGTTTTGATGCTTTTGAAACATGTTTTTGACCTTCATTTTCTTTAACAAGACACATGAAGATTTTACACTTGTCATATCACTCACGATTGCACTAGTAGTTACAGAGGTAGTGTTTCATTTCATAACCCTAAGTCTATTCACACAGTTAACTTAAGTCTTTCTAGATGAGATAATGCATCTTATTTCCTTACAAGACCAACACATCTATATGATATTGTAATTCACTTGACTCAAGCAATTTTTAGACCTTTGAATCCTTGTAGCATCTCCATACATGTAGCTTTACACTATGTACCCTTTAGTACTCATCATTCTTTGCATAATCAAATTGACCTACTATTCCGATGATCACACTTATTGACCTATAACCTTTTACTTTGAGCCTAGGAAAAACTATACCTGCTTTAATGAACACTTGTATCTTACCTTGTGCTAAGATACACAAAACATGATAGACACTTAGACACCTTTGTTACTTCCCCAACTATGCACACCTAAACCTTGTCACTTCAAACATACTTCGAGATCAAGTCAAATTAGACTGACATGGGCTATATCAAACATACATCCTTAAGGACGTAGTCTCAACATTCTTGTTAATTTAATCTTCATTCATATTTTGATTCATATAACATAACTTGATGAATAATGAGATACCATCTTATTCTTCACATATCTTATCACGCCTCTATAGCTACGCACTTGTAAACTCACATCATGTGACTTTTATTACTTTGAGCATGGACCATATCTCTTGACAAGACCTCAACAAGATTTTTCTAGAGACACCAATCTGAGACCCTTAGGACATTTTGGTAAAACTCAACACAAAGGACTCTCTTCCATGAACTTGTGATAAAGTCTTAAAACATACTTATTAGACACACCTATTTAGATCACATAACTTTTTAAGATCTTTGAAACAAATTGAACTCACACTTTGATATAAATTTTAGACCCACTTCCTCAAAACAAAAAGCATTAACATTACCTTACACAACTTAGCATGGCTCATAAAACCCATCATGGAACATGTAGGGGCTACCAAGTTAATAATTACATGACATATCTTGATAATATTCAAATAGAGCACAAATACAGTTATAGACTTCAAAAACTTTGTTTGAGGTCAAGGAGACTAAACCTTGAATATACTCAACTTATCATACCTTATTTATACTTGAAAAGGATGTATCATGATAATGAAAACCCTAAGAACTCTTCCACAGACTATACTCACACAAGTTTGATAAAAACATAGACCTTTCATAGAGAATACCAACATGTTAAGAAATATGACATATTTTCTCACACCCATGATGATGCAAACTTTAAGAACAATACACCATAACGTGACATCGATGAAAATCAAGAGACATACTCCCTTTAAAACTCTTGATACATCGTTTGATACTTTCAACTTGTACTATTCTTATAAACACATGACTATACCTTGTCATTCCGCATTAGCTTATTCTCTTGAAACACACTCACTTGTAGATTCATGAATAGATTTCATGGCACTAATCACTCATGATTTACAATCCTTTTCAAATTTCTTGAAGAATTGACACTTCAACACATAACCTTTCATGACATATATGACACAATTTGTAACACACCTAGCACAAATCAAGACAACTCTTGATTAATGAGGGAATACTCTTTTGATATGACTCAGAGACTATCACACACACACACACACACACACACACACACACACACACACACACACACACACACGCACACACACACACAATAGACCATTTGAGACAAATATTTTAGCACTTTGAGACACTAACATAGACCTACTTGAGATCAAATACTATTTCTTAAAGAAGAACACAAATGAACCTATTAGAAACACTTCATGACATAAAGACACAAAGAACCAGGACCTCGAGATCTCCTTAATAAGTGCATGACTTGTATTATCGGACCGATATACCTCTTGTAATGGAAAATCCCTCACTATGACTATATACAACTCTAAGACACTACTGAGAACCTTAGACACACACACAGAGATCCATTTTGCATTATTTTTACACTTTGACACTTCTTTGTACTTTATTGACTTAAATCCGACTTAAAGTACTCAGAGGTATATTCTTACATAGCTCCAAACCTAATGCAACATATATAATCAAGGAAACATCTATCATTGATTGAGACTAGATAGAGACCATGAGACACTCTAAAATATTGCATAAGACAAGATGAAAAGTTTGACTCACAAATTTAGACACCTAATAACCACATGAGCTCAAAGATTCATAAGTAGGTCATTTGACGTACCTTATTACTTTTGAAGTGTCCCAGAGATATAATTTCATAAATTTATCTTGAACATTACCTTGAAATCCTTCAATAATCCTTATCAATCACATATGCTCTTATTCAACAAGTGAAAACATACTCCCTTGATATTATTTGGGCTTGCTTTCATCATAATAACAATAACATCCTCCTTCTTGATCTTTGGATCTGTCATAACATCCTTGGACTCATTTATGGAACTGATTTTTTTCATGAAAACCCTTTCACTTGATTTTAGACTTGCTAAAAACTCTTGATGTTCCACAAAATTTAGCAATGTGTCCTTGTCTATGACACCTATGACATACAACATCATCCTTATTCCTTCTTGGTTCAAACACACTAAGTTTCCATCCACAATCCCTAGCTCATTCCCATACTCACAACATGAGTAACATTCACCCTTTAAGAAAGCTACATCATTATTAGAAGAATTCCTTTTGAAGTCTCTAGTTCTATGAACAAAATCATGTAAATCAAATAAATATCCATGAAATGATAAATCGTACCTCATAACATTAGGTTTTCTAACTGAGTTAGACCTTTTGGATAAGCCTTCTTAGTCACCTTCTCAAGTTTGATTTAGTACTTGGACCGACTTCATTATCATGATTTCCTTCAAACCACGGGCATTTTTTTGTCACATGTGGCCTTTTGACCTTATATAACACCATCAAGAGCTTTAGATATCTTCTCAATATTATCATACATCCTCAACCTACTTTATGCATTCTCCAAATTTGATTCAAAGGCCTTCAATTTTTCTTCATACCTGGAAAAAACATCCTCTTTGTCCTTTAGGGCATTAGAAAAACTTTCCACTTAATATTTCAAACCCTTGATGGCTTGATCATGCTCTTCCTCCATTATTTTGACCTGACTTTGATAGGCCTCAATACATGACTGAGCTACTTCATTCTTCATCCTCAATGTTGCTAAAAGATCTGAAGACTTACCCATTTCTTACGCATAAAAGGATCTCCTTCAAGATGCTAAAATTTATTCACAAGGACCTTCTCTGATACCAATTGTTGGAAACACAATGGACTTAGGGTGTGAATTAGATCTACAATTTCTTTAATTCATTTACCATTAATTGCATCATACATTAACATCTATCCATTCACATATATTCAACCATATATTATTAAGTGTGAAAAATACATTCAAATAACCATAACACATGAAAGAGAGCTCATAGACACAAGATATAAGTGGGAAACCCTCATGGGGAAGAAAAACCATTGAAACTCTTCTTATATTACACAAAGAAAAGAGATTTAGTGAAGCACTAACTTCACAAGGAACACCAACTTCTAGTTTAGTAAAGAACCAACCCATAATTTAGTGAAACACCAAATACACAAGGAGGTTACTGACCCCCAAGGATGTCGAGCACCAACTCAACCACTGAATATGTTTTATCTATGATTTT
The DNA here is from genome assembly GCA_018340775.1 of Taxus wallichiana var. yunnanensis. NCBI lineage: Eukaryota > Viridiplantae > Streptophyta > Pinopsida > Cupressales > Taxaceae > Taxus > Taxus wallichiana. The sequence continues at coordinate 924,147,726 of CM031240.1, read as the reverse complement.
TCTACGCTGCCATAACTGATGGAGATCACTTATTCAACTAATGAACCCTAGGTATTCAATATTTATCTTATTCCTTATCACCTTTTCTTTATTCTAATATCTTGTACACATGCTATAAAAATCTCCTAAACCTGAAACACATCTAATCAAATCTCAAAATCTTCCCTTGTACTGTAAAAAACTATCCTCTAGGTCACACTACTCCCCCATGCAATACTAGCTCTCAAAATGAGATAAAACTTCAATTTTGTATACAAATCAACTCAAAAACCCAAATGTGGTTAGTAAATTAGGATAATTTCAACCTATAAAATTCAAATAACTTCATTTCAATGGTCACATATGACCCAAATAGGTCTACCTATCTAAAAACATTATTCCATGCACCAAAGTTTCCCAAAACCCTTGCGTTAGAATGAGAAAAGTATCCTAATCCCAAAACCATACTTGGTCAAGATTCCAAATTCACCACACATTATTAAAATAGCATTTAACATTCATATATGGTTGCGATTTATCTCAAAGAATCAGATTATTTCATTTAATGGGCCCGATACTCTTTGTTCATCTCAAAATTGTTGTTTCCTACACCCTTCAGGACCCTTGAAAATTCTTTACGCCACTAAATAAATTAAAAAAATACAAAAATTAAATTTATCCACTTTATGTAAATTAAAGTAACGCTAAAAAAATTCTAAGAAATTTATAAGTTTTGAAACAATCACCTACTACTGACCATAGTCACTTTTGTCTTCACCGAAAACAAAATGCCCAATTTTTATTTTTTAGATCAATTGGTTTACATATTTGCGGGGAAGGTGATCATGTCACTCAGCTCTTCTGAAAAATCACTGCGATGAATGACTTGGGGCCACCTACTCGCCACCTTTTTATTCTTGAGGTATACCTCATTCATCATCTGCATGCACTTGTCCTCATTATCGGTCCAAGTTTTCATGTAGTCTTCTTGACTTACTACCACAAAATGTCTATGGTGGGGGATGCCCAAGATAGTTTCAAAGTGTCAGTCGTGAGGTTGATTATCACTTTTCCCTCCTCATTTTCGACACATCTTGTGTCCTTGTTGTAACAATGGCCCACCAACATGATGAATTCATTATTAATTTCACTCACTGGGAGCCCTGCAGCAAAGTGCAGACCACTTACAATTAATTTATCCATCCACGGGTTGCCTGTGACCTTCTTGGTTCGGCCCAAAATTCATCCATGTCAATGTGGCCAAGATTTGAGTCTCTGATATCAAGATCACACTCTGCAAGTGAGTCAGGCATCCTGACCTTTTGGTATTTATACTTCATTTCTTGCTCCGTCAACTTGGCTTTGCCTTTGGACTTGGTTGGCTTCTTACTCGATGAAGACATAAGTGCACTCGAGGATTGTTGTTTCTCTACAAGAAGAATCAAAGAGTTCTAATGTAGAAGGGCCATGTTAGCCATCAAGTTTTCCATAAAATATTTGCAAAATGAAAAATTATCAACTTATGAGCCCTGGCAAGGCAAGGTGCATCCTTCTTTGTAGGATGTAGGGGCTTTGAAAAGAGAAAGGCACATTTTTAGAGAGTGTTTCATGGGGGAAAGCGGTGCAGAAAAGGGACACGAGGCGTGGAAAGGCTACACACAACATTCAGATGTTGATGTCACGGGTGTTTTGCCAATGCTTAGGAAGTTCTTTAGCGGGCACAAATTTGTTTGGTGTAGCGGTGTCTCGGGGGTGCACCATTGGCGTAGATGTGGCGAGATCTTTGCGTGAAGGTGAGGTGAACCAAGTGAATTTCTGAAGGTGCAACACAAAGGTCAAGTGTGCCAAGGGGTTTAGTTTTCATGGCGCGGAAAGGGTTTACACAACATGCAGTGTTGTTGTAGTTTCTTTGGTGCCAGCGCTTACGCTTTGGGAATTTTGCAATGTTTTATAAGGCGTGGGAAAGGCTTATGCTGCATGCAGGGACAGTGCGCCAATGGCGTGACTATTTTGATGCAACATAATGAAATAGTGCACAAAGGGGTGCTGTTGCATTTAGTGTAACGAGATTTGCAATGCGCCATAGTGAAAACAGTTTCACTATGTGAGTTGATTTCCTTTTTTCTCAATTTTTACTCTTTTGGCTCAGATTTTGATGTCCAGGAGGGAAAACCTAGCAAGGCAAGGAGTGAAGGACAAATAGGCATGAGTTATTTTTGAGGCTGAGCCTTCCAGATTTGTAGATCTAGAAGGAAAGGGAAAGGAGGGTTTGCAGGTAGTGTTTGGGTTTGCAAATGGTGTTATCTTTTCCTTCTAGATTCATTGTTATTATTCAACAATCCTATTCTCCTAACTTTGACATAGAAACCACAAAGACCACAAAAACAATAACGAGGATGGTAGGAACCACTTACCTAGTATAAATAACGATGAAGGGATGAGGTGGGGTCCACGAACACGATGAATGGCATGCGCGGGCTGACAGGATAATGATAGGTGCAGAGGAATAATTTTCATGATTTTCAACTTGTGAAAATGACAGGTTCAATGTGCATATATATAGAAAAGTCTACATTTAATGCGCCAACCACTTTTTCCTTTGGCACACTGGGAGAGACATCGACATGGAGGAGATTGTACCTAGGCATGGGTTTGGATGTGTCGATAGGATGATGGGTGCACTTTGGCGCACCTTTGGGAGGCGCAACATTTGGAGTGTTGACACTCCAGGAAGTGCGACCAAAGGCAAAGATGGGTGCAGTTTTGCAAGATGTTGCAACAATGGTTCTTGTGCCCAACCCAAAAAGGTTGAAAATGACCAAGTTCTTAAAAGTTGATTTTCTGGAAGGGAGTTCTAGGCCATTCAGAACATTAATAGACCTTATCAGGGGACCGAAATAGAATTTTGGTATGGTTACCTGCAAAATTGCCCTTGTCAATTTTACAGGATAACAGCTGGCTCTTTCTGGGGACTATCTTTGAGCAAAGCTTAAGGGTAGAGAATCCCAGATTTTCATGTGCCTATCCATTGGGTTACAGAGTCAAAAATAAGGGTGACAAAAAAGAAAGGAAAACACACAACTAATAGAAAGCAAACACACGACAAAAACAAACACACAACTAAAGCAAACTGTACAAAGAAGAGAGCAAGCTCTACTTCCTAAATATTTTGAGATGTTTCCCACTATAGGGAAGCAGGAGTTTAGTTCCATCCAGATACGAGAGATAGAAGCTACTCTCTCTGTTCAGCTATCTAATCTTGAATGGCCCTCTCTAAAGAGAATCAAATTTCCCGTGCATGCCCTTTGGTTCTCTTTGCTTGTCCCATAGGAGGACAAGATCTCCCACCTGGAAATATCTCTGCTTGGCCTTTTTATCGAACAATATTTTGACTTTATTTTGATGTTCGGTGATCCTGTCGACCACCCTTACCCTTTTTTCTTCAAGTTCTGTTAGATACATGATCCTCTTTTCAAGAGAATTCTGGAAAGTTTCATCTTCGATCGCTCGTGCCAAGCGTAGAGCAGGGAGTTCTATGGAGATAGGGATCTCAGCTTGATTCCATATAACACTTGAAAAGGTGACATTCTGAGAGACCTCTTCAGGGTAATACGGTCTACCCACAAAGCATCATACAATGACTTGTGCCATGACCGCTGATTCTCATCGACTAGCTTCCGTATGATAGTCACTAGGTTTTTATTGTTGGATTCAGCCTGACCATTCCCTTGAGGGTAATAATCGAGGCATGGGCCAAGGTTATTCCGTATCCATAGCAAAACCAATAACTTCCTGTGAGGAGAAGTTGGAAGCATTATCAGCAATGATCTTGTGTGGGATGCCAAATCTCACAATGATATTTTCTTTGATGAAGTTACAAACAACTTCAAAGGTGGCATTCTTAACAGGTATGGCCTCCACCCATTTGGTGAAGTAATGTCATTCTTTGTTATGACATAAATATGTCGGAAACTTGATTGGGGATGGAGTGCTCCGATAAAGTCAATTCCCATTTCCTGAATGGTTCATCAATAATGACGGGCCTGAGGGGAAAAGCAGCCAATTTTGGTTTACCAACGAACTATTGGCAGAGCTCACATTTTGCTACCCAGGTGGCTGTATCTTGAAATAGCATTGGCCAGTAGTACCTAGCGAATGATCTTATGTGCTGTCATAGAAGAGGAAAAGTGACCACCGCAGGCTGAATCATGAAATCTTTCTAGTAACTTCACCTGATGTGGCTTGTCAACGCATCGCAAGAAGATGCCATCAATCCTCGCGCTTGTATAAACCGTCATCCCATATGACATATCTGGCTGACCCTGAGATTTACTATCCACTTCTCCTTTGAATTTAGATGAGCTGGACACTCACCATAAGTGAGAAAGAAAGCAATGTTAGAATACCACTCGTCACTGGTCGCAACAAATAGAACCATAGGTAGAGAATCAGCTTTCTCCAGTTCACCCTGCGCTCCATCGATGCAATCAACTTTCTCTTCAGGATCTCCTGAATCTTTATTTTCAGCCATGAGCTGACATAGGCCTCTACCCCTTACCAACTTGGTTGGTTTGATGTCTAGATCATACTCTTGGACCTTTGCGATCCAATTCCCTCGTAAGCTTCCTAACTCCTGTTGAGTTAGGATAGACTTAACTGCCATGTCAGGAACCAACACTACCGTATGAGAGTTTAGGATGTAGTACTGGAAGTTCTTGACTACTTTGACTACTACTGAAGGCATGTTTTTCTAACTAAGACATATTCAATTCATGAAGCTTGAGAGGGGAGCTCATGAACGTGATTGGGGATTCAACATCCTCAGAGTTCTTCTGCATTAAGATAGTCGATATAGTATGCATAGACGCATAACTGTACATGATGAAATCCTTGGAGAAGTCTGGACATACCAGGATAGGTGCATGAGCAACAAAGGCTTTTATATCCTTGAATGACATCTTGCCTTCTTCACTCCATCAGAATGTTTACGACCCTTTCATCATATTGGATATATGACGAGTCTTTTCAGCGAAGTCAGAACAAAGCGTCTGAGAAAATTCACCTTTCCGAAGAAAGAATGAACACCAGTCTTACTCGTGGGAAAGGTAAGGCTCTGAATAGCCTTGACTCTTTTGATGTCTATTTTTTTCCCTTCTTTGTTGATGATGTGTCCTAGCAAATTTCCTTCAGTGACCCCAAAAACAAACTTTTTGGATTTAGGGAAATCCCGTGTTCTCGGCATCTAATCAATACTTTCTCTAAATGATCACAGTGATCACTTCACTTTTAGAGAACATAGTTAAGTCATCCAGATAAACTATGATGACCTTCCCCATCATACCTTTGAATGTGAAGTCCATAGCTCACTGAAAGGTGGCACCGACATTGGTCAAGCCGAAAGGCATCCTACTGTAGGTGAATGTGCCCCAGGGAGTAGTGAACGTTGTTTTGAATTGGTCTTCAGGTGAGACCTCAATCTGATTATAGCCCGAAAAACCATCGAGCATGGACAGCATCTCTAAACCAGTTACTGCTTGTAGAACCTGATCCATTATGGGTAGTGGATAATTTTCCTTCAGGGACGCCTAGTTCAGGTTGCGAAAATCTACGCATATGCGTATTTCACCATTCTTCTTTCACACGGGCACAATGTTTGTGACCCAGGTACTATGATGGATAGGAAAGATAATTCTCACATCTAACATCTTCTGTATTTCCACCTGGATGGTACCTGAGATCTTAGGATTGTAGTGCCTCTATTTCTGGCAAAAGGGTTTGACGTCGTCCTTTAATGGGATGGCATCTTTGAACGTATTTAGATTGGCATAAGACCATGCCAATACATCCATATATTTCTTCAACAGCTTGAAAAATTTCCACTTTTCCTTGGGTGTACAACACTTCCCGATGTTCACAAACTGCATGGATGCTCTGTAGAGCTTAGATTAATAGATTCGGTCTCTGGAGAAGAGCTAGGGTCATTCTGTCACTTTTTCTTGATGAAGCGGTCATGCTTGTCAAACAATCATTCTAGGGAGACTAAACCTTTTAGAATTTTGTTCCCCTTGAGCTGACAGATGCCTCCACCTTCTATTGATTCATTTGCTTGACCAGTGATGGACTCACGACATACCAAAGTAGATCCTTTGAAATGAAGCTCATTGAAATTGTCTGCTTTCTCTAGGAAAGCAATAAGTTGATTGTCATCATTGAATACCTGCCAGTGGTGAGAATTATCTGGCATGCTTGGGTGAAAGACTACCTCAATGGTATATGTGTCTATTTTTCAGCCTTGGGTGAGGGAGCATAAGCGAGGCGAGACGGCCAATGAATCGGCCATGTCATTTTGGGCTCGTGGAACCACTTTGATTGAGAAGGCATCGAACTCCTCAATGCTGTCCCATACTACATTGCGGTAGTGCCTGAGTCTGTCATTTTTACCTGGTATACTCCCTTTACCTGATTGATAATCAGTTTGGTGTCACCCTGTACTTTTAGGTTCTTGATTCCTCTTTCCTTTGCAGCTTGCATGCCGAGTAGCAAAGATTCATACTCAAGCAGTATTGTTTGTATTGAAAAACTACAATTTGAAAGAAAGAGGGAAAATCTCCTCTTCAGGAGATATCAAGACGGCTCCAGTGCCACATCCACTTGTTGCACAACTGCCATCAAACTGTAGCATCCATATCTTGTTAAGGTCCTCCTCCTAGATGAGAATGTCCATTCTATCAGACTCAGTGGATAAGAAGTAGTTCCCCATCCCTGATGATTTGAAGAGAATCTGGGCCTTGGGGTCATCAGAGTTGGTGACCAGGTACTTCTTTTGTGATTTAGGCTCTAATGTCTGCATTACTCCTTTGATGGGGATTCTGGCTTTGGACTAGTCCATATGAATCTCTCCACCGACTTCCCTGTAAAAACTTCTCCCTAGTAAAATTCCATATGTTGCTAGAATATTAGCAATGAGGATGGTCATCTTTACCCTTTTCTCTGGGAATGCTGCAAATGTGAATTGTGCGTCTTTGATCTGACCAATTAATGGAACCTATTTGGTTTCCATGGAGTAACATCTGCCGAAAGGCTTAGTAAGGGTGAGGCCCAAAGCATGGGTGACCTTTACCAGCATGACATTATCGGAAGCCCCAGAATCAATTATGCAATTACTTAGTTTGTGACCATTGATTAGGAGGGAGAGATAAAAAGGTTCAATTTTTCGACACGAAGTCGAGGCAACATTTATGCAAGATGCAGGAGGAGTGGAAAGGATTCCTTTTAGGGAGATAAGAGAGGGGATGATAGCTTGGCTTTGGATATATTCGGTTAATCTTACAAGCTACTCAAGGTTAGGCCAGAAGATATTCAACCTCAGACATTTGAATCTTGGTCTTTTTAGCGTGATCGACTATGTCGAATGCGACCAAGGGTTGCGTTGACGAAGGAATGAGTCCTTCATTTCACGATGGTAGGGGAGGGTTACTGGTCTTTATGGAAACGAAAGAAGGCTGATTTGGAGGAGAGATAGGAGGAAAATATTTCTTCGCAAAAGGTTTAATAAGAGGTTGAGCAGGAAGAGGATTACCTCTTTTAGCAATGGTTGGAGGCATGTTCGACATAGTCTTCTCCTTTTGTATCCTGGCAGCAACTTCTGCTTCTTTTCCTTGTGAGCGGGTGAAAATAGCATATGACTGTCCACTTGCATACCCTTGGGTACCTTCCTCTTCATCAGATTCCTCATCTTCAAATTCCATATACCCGATTGTAGAGTCGCCAGTCGGTTCACCAACATCTTGATCATCTTCACCTTGTGACAAAGGTTCTTCGTAAATTTTCTCATCTTCTTCGATCTCGACCAAGGCATTAACCGGAGGGGCCTCAAGTGCTAACCTTGGAGCAACAACAGGTAAACACGGCCTTTGAGGGTGTTGTTAGGAATGAAATTCCTCCGTAGGATATCTGGTATGGCATTTGAGACAATGTTTGAGCTAATTGCTTCTTTAATGTGAGCAAGTCATTTGCCATCTTCTAGAATTCGGATCGATGAAGTGGCTTGAGAAGGAGTCAAAGCCTTTGATTTAGATGGCTCTCATTTTAACTCACCAGATATAAGTAGGTTATCCTCTATCCGAATGGCTACAGCTTGAGTGAGGACCAAGGTGGTGATTTTTTCTTGTAAAAGTAATAAACTTACTCTTGAACTCATGGCATTCACAAAGAAACACTTTTGATTTTTTGGTGTTGGCAACATGGCAGGTGGCACACGGTTAATCAGTGAATTGAAACGGGTGATAAAATCATGCATGGTTTCATTGGCCTCCTTCTTCAAGTGATTTCTTTGTGATAATGAAAATGTGCCTTCGAAGGCTTATACATGTCTTTAAATGCAATTCGCAATGTGGCCCAAATCATGATATATCCTGTATGCAAGTGTTGGAACCACTCACTGCAGTCCTTGCAAGGTCTCTAGAAAGAGGCATACCGACACATCTTCATGGGTCACATCTAGGATGCTGCATGACATAATGAATGTAGATATATGTGCATCCATGCTTTGATTTCCACTCCCATCAAATCTTGGGAAATTCTTGTGGTTTCCATGAGGGAGTGTGTGAACTGGATGCAGCAATGCAAGAGGACCCATAGCGTTTCCCCATGGTACTGCCATTTGAAAAGCTGGAAAGAGGACACGAAGCTGGGAGTGCGGTTCCACTTAGTAATAGGGCACTGCAAATTGATGTGGAAGCTCCTTGTGAAAACTAGTTCTTTCATGGAGGCGAGGCACTTCTTGCTGACCAATCAGCTGAACTCAGCGATGAGAAACATGCTAGTGTAATACTAAAATTGTGCCTCTGAAGTAGATCAAAAATAGGATCAACTTCTCCATGAGCTCTTCTGCTACGGGTAAATGGTTCACCCACCAGTGTATCTACTCAGATCGGCAATAATTTGGAGCAGATTTATAATAATATTTTTGTTTGTACTTGCTGATTTTCTGATTTTTTTGGAAAAATCAGCAGCATGCACTTTTCTAAATACTTAAATTTATCCCTTTTTTAAACAACCAATTGCGGTTTAATGACAAGGATTAGTAGGGATAAAAAGTGGGATAATTTTAGTAAGCTGATTTTTGGATCTTAGATTTGATTTTTGCAAGGGTTTGAAAATATTTGTAAAAATATCAAGATCTCAAATCTACGGAAATATACGGGTTTTTATAAAAACTCAGCGAACTAAAGGTTTCTAACTGGTCCAGATCTATAGATCTGCTAAGAAAATTTTCAGTTTGGGTCACTTTTGCAAAAATTTCAGATTTTAACAAAGGGTTAAAATTTTCAAACTGGTAGTGACTTTGACAGTTTTTTATTTATTTTCTTAGTTCGATTCCCCAACGGAGTCGCCAAAACTATTGGTCCGAAAATTTGTCGGGTGGGCAGATCTATGGATAAAGGACCAGCAGTGTGCGGGGCATAACCCTCTTTAAGATAGCAAAGTGAAACTGGTTTATTACTATTCTACCAGTAGGAACCTGTGCAAGTCCTATAGTATTCTGCCTGGGGTTTGGGATCTCATCCTAGTAGAGTTAGTTCCGACGAAGAACATAAAGGAATGAAGGAAGGAATGGAAGAAAGATGGATCTGAAGGGAGAAAAGAAATGAATTCCAAAGTAGAAAGGTCAGAGGGTTTATGTTTTGGGCCGGTAGTAAACAAAGCCAAACTTACTCACATAAACAAATAAAGCAATACTGATAAACAAAATGACAAAAGTAGATATGAATCTAACAAAATAAACACACAGATCTGACATAAGAAAGATCTAATGCATATAACACATGAATTCAGCACAAAGTCTCAATATTTGTATTAATGTTTTCTTCTGTTACAAGAAAGCTCAAAGTATTTCTCTCCTCACTTCTATTTTCATACAAGATTGTCCACACTTGAATACTACAAGTATCCAAGTATTTATAGAAGGAGAAGGAGAAAGAAGACAAAAAGGAGCCAACAACTTATTTACAAAATATCTACAAAATATTTAAAATTCAAATGTTGACTTTGGGGTAATTTTATGGATGACAACATCCCATGGTGCAACATGGATGATGTCATCGCATGTGCCAACATACTTTTAAATATTATTACAAAAATGGGATTTATCCCAGGAGGAGGAAGCCTATTCATCATCATCCCTTTGCTTGAATGGAGTGTCTTGCTTCTTGCTCTAGAGAGGCGATATGATACTGAGCTCGATACTCCATGAACTTGTTGATCATCTTCTGAAGTTGATCATGATCGGGACCCTTTGTGTGATCTCGATAACTTCACAAGTTTCTCGTTCATCTCTGAGCCTATCAGGGAGCTTGAAGTATTTGTTTCCTGCCTCTATCAAGTACCCGACGAAATCATGGCAAGCCAAAAGGTTGTTAATAGATTCTCGGTCAAAAGTGACCTCTGGCATCAAACCTTGTGATGTAATTCCCTTGAAAAGCTGAATAGTATCATTTACTTCTCTCAAGGTGAACGATGTGCTAAGTAACCCTGGAGACATCCTCAAGACAATCTGCTCCATTTGATGTTTCGTGTCTAGGGCTTCCTCCTTGATTTTGTCTATCTTTTCTAGGACAAACTCCATTTGATCAATCGATAGTCTAAAGTGACAAGCGCTTTGTTGTGTGCTCGTGGGTGATCAATGACGTTGAATTTTAACAAGTCGTCGGTCGGGCAATCGACCATTTTCTGGAATGTCTCGTGTTACAACCTGACATGGTCTAACTCTTCGGAGACGGGTCCTACTATTGCCTGGAGCTCATTGTTTACCTTATATATACTTTGGTAGAGGCACTCTGTGAACTTCGTGATTACTTCCTCACTGTCTCTGAGGATCTGCTCTCTCTAGGAGGACATTGCTGCACCTTGTTCACCAATCTTGGCATATTCATTTATCTTCTCGACCAAGGACCTCAAGAGTTTAATTTGCCGCAGCTATAGGAGGTGCATTTCCCATTCTTTGTAGAGATTGGAGAAGGTGTTTATTTTGTTCTTTTAACATTCTCTTCTTCTTCTTGGCTTCTTGCAGTTTCTTGCAAAGGGCATCCACGGTGACAAGGCCTATCTTGCAGGCTCTCTGATGATGTTCCCATTGTGACCTAGGTCACTGTAAAATCTGTAGGAGATAGATCTTCTTTCTTCTTTATGGGATCGGGTAAGCTATCTCCATAACCCTTTTGCTTGAAGTACTTTTTGAGAAGCGAGTTATCACTTTTACCTCTTTGGTCTTTTAGCCGGGATGATGGAGAAGTCCATGGGTGCAATGGGGACTTTCCTATTGTGTTGGCTTAGGTGGTTTGAGATCCATCTTGGACTTATGGGAGTGGGACCAGAGGATGAAGAAGAAACAGGGGTGGAAGGAAGAACAAGCTGCCGGTGGACATGGGGAAGTGTGTCAAGACACTTCATGGTAGTATGGAGAAAGGGGCTAACACACCAAAACTCAAGAGATTAGGAGTCACTATAAGAGAGGAGGCCATGGGGTGGAAGGGATATACAAGATGAGGGAAGAAATGCTGGGGGATAGATCTGCAAAGGAAGAGAAGATGGAGGAAGAGGGAGAGGGAATGGAAGAAGACGGAGAAGACACAACCAAAGGAGTGGTTGTTTGAGTGACATGAGGAGGGGAAGGAGGAGTGAGAGAGGGAACGGTTGGTACCTTTCCAGTTGTAGTTGTGACAACATCTTGAGTGGATGTGTCCGTTGGAGCACTTACCGCTTCTTCTTTTCCTGGGGACACTAAGTCCACAACTTGCTCTTCTGCGGTAGTAGGATAGAAATCGGGACCTTTCTCTGAGCAATGCTTGTCTCTCCCACTTTATCTTTCCCTTTACCTTTAGGAAAGTCTCCCAGCCTAGTGGGTGCATTACCCAGGGGAGATGTGGTAAAATCTACCCCAAGATAGATGATACCATTTTTATTACACCAATGTTTGGTGCGTTGCGAGTAGGTTGAACCCTTTCTTGGATGGTCTAGGGTGCTTTGTTCCTATCAATATCCGTGAATGGCCAATCATCCCCATCCGTGTCTAGGTAAACTTGATCAATTTCCTGATCAGTTTCTAGGAAATCCTTTGGGATGATGGCCACGCCATATTGAATGATCTCTGCTAGGACTAGCCGGGAGTGATCCTTTTGTCTGAGTTCGACTTCATGATTTAATTCGATGTAGATATCCTCAATCTGAGGAACGTGGATAGGATCGATCTTTGCCCTTAGAAGGAAACCACGAGGATCGAAGGTTGGCCTTGTCAGAAATTATGCTTCAAATTGAGCAATTCAAGCTCTACATACATCTCCCGGGCTTTACCCTATGAGGGGCACGTGTACCTACCTACTGTGAGGGGGAATGGAGTTCCTCCCTTGTTCCTCTTCATACACTTCTTGTGATAGGTGATAAGCTGCCTTGATAGCTCTAGAAGGATTAGTTTGGGCCCCGCATATCTCGGAAATCTTGTGGGTTCTCCCAAGAAGTTGGCAGCTCTGAGATAGGTAAAGGTGGGGAATTTTGTAAACAACACTCCCCACTTCATTGTGGTGGTGACCACGCTTTGCTTTTTCGACCATGATTCATGTTGGGCCTCAAGAGGTAGATGATGCCATAGAAGAAGACAACATTGATCTTGCTAAACCTGAGCTATGCTCCTCTTGAGCCTCAACTCGGATAGTATTCGTATATTTTGACCTGGGGCCATACCCCATACCGATTCAACCACGGATAGTCCCTCTCCGAGGCAGCACATTGTATATAGTACATAGGAGTTCATATAGAACCTCCCGGTTGTTGAAATTCATTGAAGTTGTTATGATATTATATCACTTGATAATCTTGCCCCAGCCAAAATGCTGATCGGGTACATTCTTATTCATTGTTTCCAAATACCTGAGCATCCACTTGTGAAAGTAATGAGCATCAGGGAGCCCATGTACTCTACTTAGGAAGGTGATTGTGTCACTCAGCTCTTCTGAAAAATCACTATGATGAATGACTTGGGGCCACCTACTCACCACCTTTTTATTCTTGAGGTATACCTCGTTCATCATCTGCATGCACTTTTCCTCATTATCGGTCCAAGTTTTCATGTAGTCTTCTTGACTTACTACCACAAAATGTCTGTGGTGGGGGATGCCCAAGATAGTTTCAAAGTGTCGGGCTGTGAGGTTGATTATCACTTTTCCCTCCTCATTTTCGACACATCTTGTGTCCTTGTTGTAACAACGGCCCACCAACATGATGAATTCATTATTAATTGCGCTCACTAGAGCCCTGCAGTCAAAGTGCAGACCACTGCCAACTAATTTATCCATCCACGGCTGCCTGTGACCTTCTTGGTTCTGGCCCAAAAGTCATCCATGTCAATGTGGCCAAGCTCTGAGTCTCTGATATCGAGATCGCACTCTACAAGTGAGTCAGGCATCCTGACCTTTTGGTATTTATATTTCATTTCTTGCTCCGTCAACTTGGCTTTGCCTTTGGACTTGGTTGGCTTCTTACTCGATGAAGACATAAGTGCACTCGAGGATTTTTGTTGCTCTGTAAGAAGAATCAGAGAGTTCCAATGTAGAAGGGCCATGTTAGCCATCAAGTTGTCCATAAAAGCTTTGCAGAATGAAAAATTATCAACTTATGAGCCTCTGGGCGCAAGGCGCATCCTTACTACACAGGCTCAGGATTTAAAAAGAAAGGCACATTTTTAGAGAGTGTTTCATGGGGGAAAGCAGTTCCAAAAGGGACATGAGGCGTGGAAAGGCTACACACAACATTCAGATGTTGATGTCACAAGTGTTACGTCGCGCTTAGGAAGTTCTTTAACTGGGCACATATTTGTTTGGTGTAACAGTGTCTCAGGGTGCGCCATTAGCGCAGACGTGGTAGATGTTGCATGAAGGTGAGGTGTGCCAAGCACATTTGTAGAAGGTGTAACACAAAGGTCAAGTGTGCCAAGGGGTTTAGTTTGTGTGGCGTGGAAAGGGTTTGCACAACATGCAGTGTTGTTGTAGTTGCTTTGGCGCTAGCGCTTGCACTTTGAGAATTTTGCAATGTTTTATAAGGCGCGGAAAGGCTGAAGCTACATGTAGGGATAGTGCGCCAATGGCACGACTATTTTTGATGCAACATAATGAAATAGTGTGCCAAATGGGTGCGACTGTGTTTAGTGTAATCAGGAGTTTGCAATGCGCCATAGTGAAAACAATTTCACTATGTGGGTTGATTTCCCTTTTTCTCAATTTTTACTCTTTTGGCTCAGATTTTGATGCCTAGGAGGGAAAACCTAGCAAGGCAAGGAGTGAAGGACAAATAGGCATGAGTTATTTTTGAGGCCAAGCCTTCCAGTGTTGCAGATCTGGAAGGAAAGGGAAAGGAGGATTTACAGGGTAGCGTTTGGGTTTGCAAATGGTGATATCACTTTTCCTTCTAGATTTATTATTATTCAAAAATCCTATTCTCCTAACTTTGACATAGAAACCAAAAAGACCACAAAAACAATAATGGGGATGGCAAGAACCACTTACCTGGTATAAATAACGACGAAGGGATGAGGTGGGGTCCACGAACACGCGAATGGCACACGCAGATTGACGAGGATAACGCGGGAACAAAGGAATAATTTTCATGATTTTCAACTTGTGAAAATGATAGGTTCAATGTGCATATATATAGAAAAGTCCACATTTAATGCACCAACCACTTTTTTCTTTGGCACATTGGGAGAGACATCGACATGGAGAAGATTGTTCCTAGGCGCATGTTTGGATGTGTTGACAGGATGATGGGTGTGCTTTGGCGCACCTTTGGGAGGTGTAACATTTGGAGTGTTGACACTCTCAGGAAGTGCGCCAAAGGTAAAGATGGGTGTAGTTTTGCAAGATGTTGCAACAATGGTTCTTGCGCCCAACCCAAAAAGGTTGAAAATGACCAAGTTCTTAAAAGTTGATTTTCTGGAAGGGAGTTCTAGGCCATTCAGAACATTAATAGACCTTATCAGGGGACTGAAATGGAATTTTGGTATGGTTACCTACAAAATTGTCCTTGTCAATTTTATAGGATAACATAAATATATCTGAATATTATTTCTAACACATCTTGAATCATCTCAAAATTCCACCTGTAGCTCCTTTTATGCTCATTTTACTGAAGACTTTTTTTATGGTCTCAAAACTGCCCTTTGACCAGTCAACATGAATGGAGCCCACTTGACCATGTAACTACATCACCATGTCCTAAAACCTCATTATACATAAAAATTCACATACATACCACAATGTCAATCTATCATGCAACTACTTTGGACAACATTGTCCCAAAACATTCTTCTTCATAAACTGGCCTATTTTAGTGGGGCCCTTGATCAACATGACCTATATCATACCTTTATAGAAATTTTAAGGAGTCCTATACATGTTAAAATCATTGTCCATGCACTAGGAAATAGAACTATCCACTTAGGAAATATTTCTTGCATACTGCTTTCAAGCTAGGGTTTCAAACTAATAACTAGTTGTTTACTTTCTTAACATTCATTCATAAAAACCTGACAATGAAATGACCTCATTATTTTTGTGAAACATTCATAAATTACCTAATAATAAATTCCAAAGAGATTAGGTACCCATGCAAATCACACAGTTCATAATGAGCATCATAAGGCCCAACTTTTCTTTAAAAACACACTGTAACTTACCCGTTTTTTCCAAAACTTGCATAACTTCAAAATTATTTAGAAATTTGACCTGAAACTTGGTATGAAGCACCATGAAAACATGATATAACTTTCCATGCTAACCATCTATCCCAAATATTCCTCAAACTCTCCAGACATAGTAACTTATCAATGCTTTGACTGCATGTTTCTCAATGTTTGCTTCCCAGGGAACTTATAGAAGCATCAAAACACTAAATGAAGACCTAAAACTCACCATACATTCCATGTATACCATCACCATTATGTAACCATGCTGCAACAGGAAATAATAGGTAAAAATATCACTTTTCCACTTCATTCTGCATGCTCAGAGATAGAAACAAACATGGAATGACCCGACTCAAACATGAAACCTTGTGACCTGACCATAATGACGTTTTTTAGACTAAAAACATATGTAACACATCTCATAGAAAATGTATGACATCATTAAAAATTCCAACTTACTTGGGAGACCTCAAATCATGTCTCTACCTAGCAAACCAAGCTCCAGGACCTCATAAGACTTCACCAAACTTGACAACCAACATGCTTGACACTTGAAAAACATCATATAGGGACTCACATGATTGTATGAAGCCATTTTCCATCAATGGGGGTTGACATCAATGATAACACAACCATACAATGGCCAAAATATTTCACATCCATCTTGATATATAGGCCATTGTTTTTGAGATACTAATGCATATATCAGACTTATCTTGTTTCCAAACGTGCTACTTGAGAAAATGTTTTATTATAGTATACTCAATATTTTTGTGTAAATCCTCTTACAACCAATATTTCATTATGCTTCTACACTATACTTGGTCTTGTATACCCATTTCACTCCTATCATGTCCTTTCCTTCAAGAAGATATACTAGTTCTCATGTCCGATTATCGTACTATGGAATCTATCTCATCATCCATGGATTGAGAAAATTTTCTTTATTCATTGCTTCTTCAAAAGACAACATATCTCGTAGCTTGAAAAAACAATGCAAAAACTGAAAAAGAGTTAGTTGTATCAACATTATAAATCTCACTAAGACTCCTTATTTTTTCTATAATGTACTATTTGATGATGGGATGATTTGAACCGAATTGGTTGACGAGGAGTTTATTCTAGTGTTCTTTTTTATATCTATTGCATATCTAAAGTTGAATGTAATATTGTAGATGCCATAGCTATGAATGGATATGTAGCTTGTGCTACAACATGAGGTGCATGTCCAAGAGTGGAAGAAGGTACTATATGAATAATACCTTGTGGTGATAGCTCTTCATCTGCCATATCATCTTCGGGAATAATTGCTGCTATACTTAATATTTTTCTATACTTCCATCCCATGTCTCATTTTCAACTAACTGTACATCTTTTTTGATTATGAATTTTCTTGTGACTGGATTGAAAATTTTTAGGCTTTCTTATTCTATGAATATCCAACAAAAATATACTTTTCTATTTTGTTTTCTAATTTATTCCTTAGCTAATAAGGAACATGTGCATATGCCACGCAATCAAAGATTCTAAAATAAGAAAACTTATGTTTTTCTATGAGTCCAATCCTATTGAGGAACCATATTTCTAAATTTTTTTGTTAAACACCTATTTAAAATGTAAACAACAAATTTTATTGCTTCTGCCCAATAATCATTTGGTAGATGTTTTTCCTTCATCATACTTATTATCTATTTTTACCCCTAGTAAAAATAACCAACTCGGGAGAATGGGATTGCACACTGGATAGAGCTTCATGAAGGATTTTGGAGGAATATGGGAAATATTTCATGTTTTGGAGGCATTATAAGTGATTTTGGGAAGTTGGGAGTTATTCAGGGAAATTGTTCCTCTTCTAGATTTTCAAACTTGACCGATTTTAGAGAAAAATGAGGTAAATTACGAAAATGGGGTCATGGAACACTGTAATCATCTTTAGTAAATACTTAGCTCAAAGAAATGGGAGAAAATCAGAGAAGTTGTGAAAATGGATCAGATTGGAGCTCCCCACCCCCTTGGTCTCAGTTGTAGAAGAGGTAAAAAATTGATCAAAATGATAAAAATTAGAAAAAAGTTGACAAAAATACCTTTGGGGAACTTTAATTAATTTCTTCATGCTCAGGGTCCTTGAAAGAATTCAAAAATTTGGGAAGAAATGGAGAAAATGGCTAAGGGGTTTCACAATATAAATCGGCTCTGACTAGGTCGAATGACAGTCGGTCGGTTGGAACATGGTTCCACGACACCTCCTTTAGACCGATTTGCATTGAAAATGGGTGAGTCCAGTTCATATCAGATTTTTCGCGTTTTTGTGGAATTGATAGAAATTTTTGAGGTTGGCATAGTGCTTCGTAATAGCCTAGTGACCAATGTGCAAGTTGGGGAAGATCCTTTATATTGCAGAGTGGGGGCTTGATCGGGCACCTTCGGTCTAACGAGATTGGTGCAAATCACCGGGAGTTCAAGGTTGGTGGGATTTAATTTGGGAAATAATCAATGTAGTTTGTGTATCGTGGCAATCGGGAACACAAGGCTTGCGAGGAACTAGTTCCTCATGGACCCAGAGGATCCAAAACTCAAACTCGCCATAATTATATGCGACCAATGCGGCCATTTTGGGCCCGTTAACCGAAATTGAATCAGTTCCATGTAAACCATAGCTCTTCATTCCCCTTCATTTCTAACTTCCAAAGGCCCCGATACAAAACCAAATCTTTATAGTGCAAAATGTGATTGAACATAGAAGAACTAAGGCCAAAAAATAAAAAATGAGCGGAAAATACCCCCGAACCCACATTTGAATATCTCAAGCATCGTGGGTCATTTTTCACAATGATTATATGGTTGGATTAAAAATTTCATGAAATACAATATGGAATCAAGAAATGAGTGATTTAATAGGGTTCAAGTGAGTGAAAAACAAGGAAAAATCCTTTAGATGCAAATGATCTCTTTCGGGTCAAAAGAAACACATTAATGAAGGTATGGGTGCATGTTTCTTCTTCTAGAAGGTAAAAGACACAATGGAAAGGATTTTGTAGGTCCCCCATGATGTTTGTAGGTGTATTGATGATTCTTGTTGGTGGTTGAATTGGAAACTCACCCCTCCCTCTCTCTCTCTCTATCTAATTCTTCCAATATATGTAAAAAGAGAGCTCATTGTGTGAGGGGAGTTGGACAATTTTATCCATGCTTCTCTCTTTCTTTCTTCTTTGCAGGGTAGAATAGAGTTTCAAGCCTCCATATTTGGCATTATAATGGGATTTTAGGCCTTCTTACTCTATAATGTTGTATTGTGCAACACTTTGGAGCAATAAAACTTATGTTTTGTGATGGTTTCTCAATCCTTTGCATGATTTTCTTGTTTTCTCATGCCTTTCATTATGTTATAAGTATGTTGTGTACTTATTTGTTTCCATTTCATGATAAAATGTTGTCATGTTTAAATGGAATGGTGTATTAAGTGTAACATTGGCCCGTGATGCTTGTTCATCCTCTCCATGCTCACCTTTATCCATTTTCATACATTGTGAGTTGTTCAACACCCCTTTTTTGGTGCTATCACCTATGTAGTGTGGGATTTATCATTTTCACCCTTTCTCCTTCTCCCTGGTCCCTTAGAAATCATATGTTAGGATTAGATAGATGTTTTTATTGCATTAGGAGTAGTTTAGTGTTAGGATTAGAGGGCCATCTCAATTTTGCAAGTACCACAACTTGAGAGATGGTCCAATGTATATGCAGATTACACTGATGGCCCATGCACACACACATGAGCATTTAGGGGTGTTGTAATTTTTACATAACAATAATTCTGGACATCTCCATTATGGTTCTATTCTTCCTCTTTTCCAAATTGTTTTGTTTTGGTGCTTACGTAGAAGTAAAGTATTTGTGGATATCATGATTCTTACAAAAATTAATAAAAGCATTGGAAATATACTCACCTCATGTATTTTTCCTCAGAACTTTGATGTGGTATCTACTTTTCTTCTCCAGTAGAGCCTTGAACTACTGAAATATATCAAAATCATATACTTTGTGTCTCAAAAAAATACACTTATGTCCTCTTGGTATAGTCATCTATGAATGTCTGAAAGTATGAACAATCTCTTATCAAAGGTGTTTTCATTCGTCCACAAAAATATAAATGAACAATTTCAAGTGGTGCATGTTCTCTTAATGATTTTCCAACTTGAAAGGTCTATCTATGTTGCTTTCCCAAACTACATCCTTCATAAATCCTTTCTGGTTTTTGAATTAAAGGAAAACCCTTTACCATATTTTTCTTATGTAACAAATTCAAACCTCTAAAATTTAAAGGTTTAACCATGAGATGCCAAAACTATGAATCATATTTCATAACTGATTGAAAAGATTATTGAACTTATTTAGCTCTCGATTGAGATTTAGACTGATCTCGGTATGAACTCCGGACTACTCAAAAAGAACTTGATCTGAATTTATTTTTATACTTGGTTTCAATCTCAAAGGAAACATTCTATTTCTTATCAAATGCACTTTAACAATTATCGAGTACTTGGAGCTTTATCCACGATCACACATAATACTCATGTAATTTTATTCTTCAAAATTGCAACATAATAAAATCATGCATAATATTTTGATCCACGTTTTTAGTTAGAATGATGAATATTCCCTTGACTTTTACTACATTATTATTCCCAAGAGTACCATCGGTCTTCACCGACTCATCCAAATTGGAAAATAAATTCAGTTTTCTTGACATATGATTATCGCAAACGAGAATCCAAATACTGACATCACATGGAATTTCTTGAGAAATATCAAACTCAATAGGTGATAAAGAAGGTATTGCTTTCATTGTGCATCTAATAAACATGGATCTTAGAGTAGATCTCCTAACCTAAGTTTTATTCTTCCTATTATGATCAAATTTATTTTTCTTGCACTTATAATCATAATGACCATATTTCTTACAATAGTGACACTACACATGAGACTTATCCCATATCTAACCAAAGCGAGTGATTATTACCATGATGTTGACTATGTCCTCTTCCACTTTTATTTTTCACACTCCTGTTGCATCCTTTAAATGAACTTCTTCCTCTACCTCTAGGGATAAACCTACCTCTACCTCTTTCATGATTTACTAAAGTATGAGATGAAAAATCTTGTTCTAAAGTTGTTCGATGTGTTCAACCTTTGTTCACGAGTAATTAGAGATGCATGCAACTCATCAATTGAAATATGACTCAAATCCTTAGTTTCTTCTATAGCTATAACCAAAGGAGTATATATTGAAGGTAAACTCCTAAGAATATTTTTAATTATTCGTCTATCATATAATTTTTCTCCATGAGATGTAATGTGATTTACTAGACCGACAAAATAAGTAAATAATGACTCTATGGAGTCTGATTCTTTCATAGACATATTCTCAAAATATATTCTAAGTAATTGAATTTTGGAAGTTTTAACTTTCTCTTTACCTTTAAATGTAACTTGGAGATTTTCCCATGGTTCTTTATCTTGACCGGATAATGCCATTTTAGGAAGAATACTTTCATATATGGCCGATTAACATAGAAGAAGGATTTTATATCTTTCTTTCTTAGTTCCTTTAAGAGATACTTCTCTTCCTATGAGAGTGCAAGATATGTTCTTTGGATTGCGGGCTCTATGTACCCATTTTCAAAAATTTCCCACACATCCTAGGATCTAATAAATTTCTTCATCGTTAGAGACCAATATTTATAATTCTTGCCTATGAATTAAGGAGTTTGTAGACTTGATAAAATGGTCCTTATGTGCAATCCATTAAATTGTTGTCAACTAAAACAAAATCTCTAATATCAATTTGAATAATTTAGCTGATAAAAAATAGAAAATACAGAAGTAAAAAAAAATTAACACTCACAATAAACATATAAAATAAATTCAGATTCGAACAAAATTGTCATGAGTATTTCTTCAATTAATTATGCTTTCAAAAGTTACAACTCTCTCTTAAAATTTGTTGGCTTCCTTTTCTATGTTGATGTTACGTGTTTCCTTACATTACATCACTTACAAACCTCCTCTAATATAAAAGGGATACAACTCAAAATAAATCATGCAAAAAATCTAAAAATAACATTGTAATCTCCTAAAATCAACGCATGCTTTGTGCATGCTAAAAAAAAAGTTTTTAATTTTATTTATTTTTCTAAATCCTAAACTTTACTGCACATGCATAGAGATTTATTATTTTATTTGATATATCCTAAGAATAGGAATAAACCAAAAATGATGCATAAAAATAGATACTCTTGTTTGCTAATAAAATAATGCATGGGGATAAATTATCATATTCCAACAATTATTTCTTCTCTTAAATCTCTACACATGATTTATACATATTATGGCTAAGAAACAAATAGCTAATATACATCTCAATTACTACAACTGCAAGTTCTTCTCTATGACCATTGCAATACATTAATGTATTGCCTACATGGCTTCTTATAAACTCGCATTTGGATCATATTTCCACTCCACATATAAAATCCAACCGGGATAACCATTAGCTATTTTCATGTTGTGAATACCTAATCAGTTACGAATAGTTGTTCACAATTCATAATGATAAATTTTATAGAGGCATTTTTTTGAACACTTCATAGGAATCCATTAATGCATGTTCTCCATGTTTGTTGGAAAAATTCCTATCATATATGATGTTATTCTTCAAAGCCTCAAATTTGATAATTATTTCTATATCCACAATCCAAAACAATTTCATATATGCCTCTTGAATAAGGCCAACATTTGTTCAGAAATGCCAACATTTGTTCCAAAATGCCTAAACTTGGTTCTCATTCTAGTTTGCAGGCCATAACGGGAAAAAATCAAGTTGTTCGTATGTTTTATACAAGATGCAATGTGGTAATGCAAAATAACTCTAAGTTATGCTTCAATCAGTAGTGTGGAATCTCATTCATGTTCATGTGCCAATCTAGAACTTCATTAAGGTTTTTGTCACATGTTAGGCAAGGCACATGTTTGGCCTATTATAACTTAGTTGAACATAAGGAACAATGGAACCATGACTCATTTCTTCCATTTCCTCGATGATGTGACATAAAAAGCCCATTTTATTGGGTTTTTACCTAGTTGGGATTATCCCCTTAATGAGAAATAAGAATAACCTAAATAGTGGAGAGGTATAAAGCCATAATAAAATGTGAAACAAATTAGAAATGCTTTCATTGGATAAGATAGAGGAAAAAATTCCACATTACGCTTTGTGTTCCTTGTAAAGGCTTAGAATAATTTTTTACTTGGTCTTGGTCATGGTTTCAAAGGAAACTCAGAAAAATTAAAGTAGGATTTAGAGAAAAATGTAAGTATGGAGATTTTAAACTATGTTGATAACCAAAATGAAATTAGGAAAAAAATTCACCATGAAGTGTATATACTCACAATTTATTAATTAGGATATTTTAATACAATAGAGCATAAGTCAGGTAGTTTCAAATAATTTAGTATTATATGAAAATAGTTAGCTCTTATTAGGGACACAACTTGGATTATTCATATACTAGGTCAAAAGACAAACAATGCATATATTAGACTCCACAATCTCCAGGTTTATTACTAATTCCTTATCCATTAGGTGACATAGTCATACTACTAATATTATATTCACTATTGCATTTATTAAACACAAAAACAAGCACACATGGAAACAATCCAAAATTTGAAATAAAAACATGTACAAGGGAAATGCTAGGAAAAAGATAGGTAAATATTTGATAGGGGAAGGGAATAAAAAACGAGTTTATAAAAAACCAATAACACACTCATAGAATTAGGTAGCTTCCGAGGACCGAAGGAGATCAACTGACCATAAAAAAACATTGTGACTTCTTCACATTATTTGAGAATATGAATAAACACAACAAAGCCACCCAAAAACTGATAATGAGATGAAAATTTGTTTGAATAAACTGATGATCTTTCCACTTGTTCAAAATTCATGTCCCTTTTGAAATGACAAGTTGAAGGAAATTCTTCACTTTTCCTTTGTAACAAATCGGGTCTTGTTTTACATGAATAACTATTCCTAACTCCTCGATGTTTGTAAAATATTTACTCTTTAAATTTTTAATTGTGAAACCTTAACCACCAAAAACACTTCCTATTTCATTTTCATTCCATCATTGAGTACACATGTCCATAAGATTAACCATGCATCACTTGATTCTTCTAGGGATGAAGAAAAGATGAAAACATTCATGAAGAATAGGTTCACAAATTATTTTAGTCACTACCAAAATGGAGTGTGTATTCCTTACCAAGAATATTATCATTATTATTACCATCCACTTTCACAATTCTCATTGTATTGGGGAAGAATATGGGACACTATTCTTTTTATTACAATGTATGCATTATTTTTTATGGATATTTATCAGAACATCTCCATCCTTTTGTCTTTCATATTCTAAATTGATTAATTTTTGGAAGCTATGAACCTCTTTATTATATTATGGAGTCACTTGAATGTCATGTACATATCTTTATGAATTGAATTAAAAGTAATATTCTCTTTATAAACCAATTTGTGAGAGGATGAGATGTTTTTCATGGAGTGGAAAACCTCGATCATTGAATGATCTATCATCATCACCTTCAACTTATTCTTCTATTACAATTTCTATCTTTCTTATGATGACTATTAGGAACCATTCTCTTATCTTTGTAAAAGTATTCATTTTCATTCAACTATTGCTAAGTTTTAATCCTCAAATATAGTATTCTTTATTGAATTGATCCCATAATATTACGTAACATTTTCGTGAGTATGCATTCGTTACTCTTCAATTGTTTCAAAAGTAGTAATGAGATCTTCAATTTTATTTTCTTTGACCTTGAATACTTGTGGATTACATTGAGGATCAAAGATACCAAGGAATTCATAAATAATTACCTCAACACTAATTTCTTGAATGATATCCCGTAAAGAGTTAAAATTCATTTTGATGGGATTTTACTTCTTTTGCATTTCAAGTTGATGAACCACAATCTCAATGAGTATTGGATCATTCCTCTTGGGACAAAGGAAATTTTATTCCTTGCAAATAATTTCTTCAAATATTTTTGTCACAGGAGAATGAGATGAATTTTTAGAGAACAATAATTCATTACACTTAACATTTTCATTCTCGGTGATTTCGGTTGTGAAAGGAAAAAAATCAAGTGCTTCATAAATAATGTGTTTATTAGAAATACCAAAGTACTAAAATGGACCATAAACTTGATGATATTAAATATATTTAGAGATTACCCTTGGTAGATTGATACATGTTCCTTAAGTTTCTTTGTAATTCCTAATATTACTCAAAATTACTTTTATCAATAGACTCCTCCGAGATAATATGATAATTTAAGTGCTCATAGTAGTCTAAACCTCTTTTTCATTTCTTTCATCAAATGCCTATATTTTTATCATCGGTAGGATTTATCTTCATTTTTATCCCTTCAACAATAATTCTTTTGAATTTCTTCTATAGGAATTTGATTTTAAGATCAATGGATACAAGAAGTTCATCCGTTATGCTTTTCCTCCCTTACAACATCTGCACTTTGTTGTTCTCTTCTACAACCTCTAGGGTTATGGTACTAATTTTTTTGATTGAAAAATGGACTTTTATATTAAAAAAATAGTATATACAACACCATTTGTAAACAAACGGGTGGAAAAGTCACACCCTAGAATTCCAAAAGTCACATCGATATAAAATAATCCTTGAGAGAGGCAAGTCATAACACCAAAATAACTACATAAACAATGCAAATTTCAATAAAAAATAGACAACTAAGTAGCCGCGAACATGGAGGCAGATGGCGGGGAAGGGGACTATCGGGTTTGCCCCAACTTGAGCCGCAGGGGTGAGCCTCATCAGTAATAGGATCCCACCCATCCCATCCATCTCTTTTATCACCAGAGTCATCAGCAAGATGAGTGGGAGAAATGGCCATCGCGAGCCAAGGAAACTTGTCCGAGCCAAAGATAACCATCTAGAGCCACTTGTTGTAGGAAGAAAATACAAAGGTGGCCAAGACTAAGGAGAACCCTACTAAGGAGAAAGCTAGCATGGATGGAGATGAGCTCGCCCCCACCCGTGGCCATGAGTCGAAGAGCGGTGAGGTGGAGGTGACAACTAACGATGCATATGGGGGAACCCGATTGACAACACAAGGGGCCAAATCCCAATGGTCAAGGAGGTGCTAGAGATGATCCACCTCAAGCCTAACCTTCTCAGCCTAATTTTGAATTTGAAGCATGACATTAGAGATCACAACCACTTTATTAGTAACAAATAAATCATAATCAAGTGTAGCATTATTTCTATATTTCCATAATGTGAATAAAATTTCAGTTATGAATATGTGCCAATTTTTTTAAATTATAGGTAAAGATGGCCAAGTCCCTGAAGAGCCATTTTTGAGGGAGAAAAATTTGGTGAAAAGGGTATGCATCCATCTCCAAGAATTTTACGCCTAAGGGAAGAACCAAAAATGTGTTTAATAGATTCTAGTCACGACAACACAAACAAACCAGATTAAACCCAAGGTGAATGATATGAGTGCTAGCTAGAAGACCCTAATGAATGATGCACCATAAAAAGTGGGCCTTCTTGGGCTCGACATGAGCACACCAAACCCTCTAGAAATGGTGAGACCAAACATAGGTCGAAGAGGATAGACACCAACGTTTGTTAAGAGTAGAAAAATCAATAAATTTATGAGCCATCAACAAATAACCGAGGTAGAGTTTTTAATGGAGGAAAGGTGTAACAAGAGGCCGGCCCAATCACGCCACTAAGGAACACTAGAGATAAGCCCAATTTTATGCAAATACTCATTAGTAATACATTCAATCAATTTTTCTTATGGGAGCCGCATCGAAAAAAGCATTTAAAATTTTAAAGTAATAGAATCTGAGAAATCCAGGTCTTTGGAATGCTTGCAGAATAAATCCCTAATGAAATGAATTCCTTTTTTAAATAATCAAAGAGATTTAGACTAGGGGGATAAAGCGAGGGGTTTTTCCTGAAAATAAAACACATGGGACCACCAAAGAGACAAGGAATTAATAGAAAGACCAAACCTGAAACCATCACCCACAAAATAGATTAGATTTGAGAAACTCCTAGGATTTCCAAATACTCGAAAAATAAACGAACCTTTAACCTTAACAAAAACTAGAAAAAGCAAAAAATATTGAAAATTTAGGCCTTTCCAAGCAAGCTGCCGAAGGGGACCCCTGAAAAATGTTGTGATGAATAAGAAGCATCCAAGCTTCACTACCCTCTAAACTATGAAAAATACACTTGACACAAAGATCTTTCCATGGAGTTTGATTTCAAGCAGACCTAAGCCCCCAAATTCTTTAGGTGAACAAAATATGTCCCAAGATACTCTATGGAAACCCTTGTGCCATGCAGTGTTGTCCCACGAAAGTCTCGCAACAACTTCTCAAGTTTGATATAAGCAATAATAGATGGAGCCCAACAAGAAGAGTAATAAACATGAGTGTTAGCTAGCACTTTGGAGAATATTTGAAACTTACCTACTAAAGAGAGAGGCTTATAGATCTAATAAGAAATTTCAAACTCAACTCTCCGAAAAACATATTCCCAAAGCTGAGAAAGAGTGGTATGGAAGGTGAAAGGGATCCCAAGGAATTTAAACTACATACCAGGCTCAATCCAGCTCCACTTCATCTCTACAAGCTAATTAGGCATGGGTAATTGAGACTGCATGTAGCACTGGGTTTTATCCAACCCCTTAACAAACCTGGGATAAAGTTGAGCTAAAAGCTCATAATTTGAAATAAATTCATACGGAAGTGGTATCTCTTTAGGGTCCACTCCAACATCTAGGAGTTGGTTAATAGGTAAAGAAACATGTACTTGGTGTCCTGCCCAAGATAGAGACCCAAGTCCTAATAACCCTAATAAATGGTGGTTTAAAATTGATTCTACATCTTGGAACCAAGTCAATTTTTTTGTGCACTTTGTGATAATGAAACCAACCAGCAAAAAGCATTAACGCTGCAAAGATCAATGCATTATGGTGCAGTAAATTTGTAATTCACTAGTTATTCTAGATGCTCTCCAAATCTAGAAGAATCTAGAGGTTATTTGTATTCCTCAAAAACATCCACCTACATATCCATTCAAAATTTCTTGACCTACTATTGGCCAAACTACCTAAGAACCGGGTTTGATGTGATCAAAAGATCCTCGAAGCAAGGAAAAAATGTTTAAACAATCCATAGCCTAACACACTAATTGTTCTTCCTCCAAGAGAGTGAGAAATGAGTCATCAGTAAAATGACCATTGATAAGCTACTGAGAAGTTGCAGGTAATGAGATACCTTTAACAAGTCCTTGGGAAGCTCTATGGGCAAGGAGACAATTCAAACCTTCTCTACGGATAACACATAAAGGGAGGGAGCTAGAGGGTAGCCTTAGTAAATAGAATTGAAAAGAAAAAACCTAGAGGACTATGTCCCATTGATAGTAATATAAGCCCTAACATTCTGAAAAATCATTTGCAAAGACTTAAAAATCCTAGGACCAAATCCAAGAGCATGTAGCATAGCTAAAATGAAAGACCACTTAATCTGTCATAGCCTTTAGCGAAATCAATCTTAACAAATAAATCTTGTTGTGATGATTGGCAAACCCATTCCATACCTTCCCAAACAAAAATGAATCTAGTTTTCCCACCTCTAAAAATTAAACGCAGTAGAGAGTAGCAATCTCGTTGGCTAAAGATTTAGCAACAATCTTATGAGAAACATTAAGCAATTTGATGGGTCTCAAGTTAGTGATCATTATTTGATCCCCTTAATTTGTGTATGAAATGTATATTACCTTGATTAATGAGGTTACCTAGGGAATTGGAATCAAGAGCTTCCAAATAAACATGGTGAAGGTCAGGACCAACCATATCCCAAAGTGTTTGGTAAAATTCCACTGGAAAACCATCAATGTCAGGCCATTTGAAAAGTAGCTTCCTTCAAATTAGAGAGTATAAGAAGGTAAGCAATCCACTTGAAAATGTGAGAATTTATAGGGAACCACCTATAGACATTTATAAATGGATTCCTCTCTAGTAGAAGTGGTAGGTTGAGTAGAAAAAACTCCATGATAGTGTTGGAAAAAGGCCTGAAGGATATCGTAAGGAATTTAGCCTTACAAGATCATGCAAAATGAATTTAATCTAATCCGAAGATTTCTTAGAATGCAACATGGAAAAGAATTATTTAGAAGATCTATCACCAATCTTAAGTCAATGTAATCTAGTATGTAGCTGAGCTCCCTGGGCCTTGTAAGATTCATGAATTTTAAGATTATGCCTCCAAATAACAGCCAAAGATAGTAATATTTTGTTAAATGGAGAAGCCTCAAGTTCTTGTGAAATTATTTCAAACTCATGGTATGTAGTTGCATGATCATTTTCTTGAAAATGGAAGCCTTCTTTCCATAAGTGCGCAAAAAAATACTGGTGCGTTTGATAGCATCATTCCACCAGTGAATCCATCCAAAGGAATCCAAGGGTCAAGGGACCAGGTTCCAAATTTTTTGTATGTGAGACACAGTCCGAGCATGTTTGAGGTGAGAAGTATTGAGATAAAATTGAGAAATTCCCTTATGCTTCTTAACTAGTTGATTCCAAGAAATGTTGAATAATATGGGTGAGTAATCTGAAAGTAAAGAAGTGTTAGCCACAACTACGGGTCAGCCCGAGACAAGATAAAAGTAGAAAAAATCTTGAGAGGGCATGAGAGAATGGTCAAGCCTTTTAACAACACGATCCTTCCCATCCTAGAAATTGGACCAAGTAAACCAAGGAGCTAAAGAGGAATGACGGTAGGGGAAATTAGGGTCAAACATGCCCAATTTATGCCTGAAGTGAAACCAATATTCTCTCTCTCCTGCACATAAACTCATTGGAAATATGCCTTATTTGTCGGTTGGGTACTCTATCATGTTAAATTTACCACACACTACCCACAAATCCAATGCTAGAAAAGATCCCTTTCTCCCGCATCATTAGAGGCATATATGTTAGTAAGACCAAAAATATGACTTTCAAAATAAAAAAGAGTCCACACAACACGATGCGTGGGGTCCAAACTCCATGAGATCACATGTTGGGAAATGTCAGGAGCAATCAAGGTCATAACCCCACCGCGGCCCTACTCATGACTCGAGGTGTGACATATGGCTTTCGGATAAATAGTATGAGTTGTAGAATGTATAAAAAGACAAAAAGATTAACTTATTATAGACACAAAATTTTCATATGGCTAAAGTGATGAAAACAGCTACCCCTAAATGAATATAACACCGGGTTAGTTTAGTAAGCCCTCGAATATTCCAAGAGTACACAATCATCGAGAAAGATCTAAATTCATATTTCCCTCACTATCTAATGCAGAGAGGACTTCATATTGATTGGGAGAAAATAGGTTTGGTTGATAACCAAGCTTAAATTCTCTCCAAAGGTCCAAGGTCTATGCTTGTCTTGCACATATTCACATTCCTCTCGTAGGGGAAGGGCTACGAGAACACATTTTTATAGCTTGGAAAGGTTACATAGAACCCCCACAAAAGGTCTTCTCTGAAAGGTAAGTCAGGGAAATAACAACTGCGGCCACATGTGAGTGGGAGATAGGCGGTTCTGTCTTAGCAAGCTCTGGCTATTTAGCCAGGGGAGTGGTGGAGGTGTTAGAACCATTGGTGGCAATAGGATGATAAAAAAATTTGGTTTTGTAGAGAACTTTGAAGTGCTATTTTATTGGTCACAGTTGTCCAACCATTGGATGAATTTTTAGGGTTTGACGATGTTTTTTCTGTAGGAGCAGGACATGAGTCAGCCATGAGAAGACATTCACGAATCATGTGCTCAGATGACTGACAATGAAAGTAGGTGTTCAGAAGGTTGATATAAAACACCCTTTGATTTAATCGAGTATCACTGACCTAGATATCAATCGATTCTTTAAGATCATTTAAAAGGTCCACTTCAATGCACACATAGTGTTGAGGGTGAGCATTGAAAAAATTGGGTTTCTCATTGCAAATGAGTCGTCCCAAGGGTTTGAAGAGATCCTAGATAAACGACCACAGAGGTAAAGATAACCCTAGAAACTCAATCTAGACATGGAATTTAAACTACACCTATTCTAAGACTTGAAATTCTTGAGTCCAAAGAAAGAAACAACCAAAGAATTACGGATAAACCAAGGACCATGGTTGAAAATGGGTTTGAAATGTGAAACAAGAAAATCCCTTTCCAAGGTTTTAGACGCCTTCGAGTTTCAAACCATGATTCTGCTAGTGGTTATGAGCCCATTGTTTTAAGAGGATATCAGGGGGGACTTGGCCAAAAATATGCCACCAATGTGTAATTTTCAAACCAATTACAAGCATTATCAAAAGTAGGTAAATCAAGAACAACATCAGGAACAAGAGTATCAAACTCATTACCTCGTCATTTGGGACAAATTTCTAAGCTTTCTTTAGAGCCATGGTTGGAAGCCACACCATTAACAATCCTTGCATCAATTGATGAGGGTGTTGACATGGAGGCCATTAAAAGGGGAAAATTCCACCTAAAGGGTGGAGTAAAGTACCATGCAACAAAATTAATGAGCAAAAACTAAAAATCTGCAGATTTCCCTATGGAACTGCAGCAGTGTGATAGACGTATAGATGGTGATAGACATGAACAGATGACAAGAACCCTAAACCCTCTAATTTTACTTTAATTTCGTGATGCATCAAATTTTTGAAAGATTATCCCTTTTATTTAATATAGTAGGGGTCATTATTATGGAAATAAAATGAAAAAAATTGTTAATTTTTGTCATATTTTCCACAACATAAACACCATATAACATAGACATCCACTTATATAGGTAGTTACATCTAAAATATATGAAAAATCACTAACAAATTATCTTAGTTACTGGAGTGTTTTAAACCACCATTAATATTAAAATAAGTTTTTATTCAACAACTTAGTTATATAACTAAATATTATATTATATTATCTAAAATAATATAATTACTCATACAATTAATATTGTGAAAACTATTAATTCCTAACATTCACCTCTTAGTATGAACTTTATTAATTGTTGGCATTCACTTCCTTAATTTAAACATGGGAAAGAAGCAAACTATCAAATTGAAAAAAATCGTATGTCAATACATACTTTTAGGTTTTCACGCTTTCGGAGCTTGTTGCACATGATCACCCACTTCACCATAGTGAACTTATCAGACGATCACACTTCCAATGATACACTTATATAAGATAACTTAATTGACTTTCACTTCCACCGAATTCTCTTTCACTGGTTGATCTATGAAAAGTATGACAGGTCAAAGGAACTCTGTAGTTATTTTTCCTCCTACACAACTATTTACAACACCTATGATACACATTATACTTTTTCAATATTAAAAGGGAATAATTAGAATGTTTTATTTTCCTCACGCACCACATAAAGAAAACAACTAAAAATACGGAAAGTGCAACTAATGCAAATGTGCGGCCATATAGATAGTGGTTGATGAGAGGAAATGATCATTGTCCTTTGTCCATTGCATCCATCCACTAGTAATGACACTTTAATTACTAAAATAAATTTAAATTGAAGCTCAACAATATATTGATTACAAATGGGACGAGTTACCTTGAAAATGTGTCCGTAAGACAATTTTTTGACTTTGACTCATATTTTATATGACAAAATAATGATGACTTATAATAACAAGCTTCGATAATGCCAATGATCACGATACTTGTATTTTGATGATACTATTAAATTTTAATACGATATAGTTCTAATATAACTAGAATTATAATTAGAAAATCCTTTTTAGTACCTAGATAATAATAACATTGATTGAGCCATAATCAAACAAATATATGACCAAAACTATTTTGAGATTATAGATTAAAATGGTGACTTAAAGTTCCCCTCCTTTAACCCACTCACATAATCATTCTCTTACAAACTGTTTGGATCAGGTTTCCTCATCTTTCTCTATAATTTTAGAGATGGGAATGTCTGATTTCCATAGGTAATGTTCTAGGACACACTCTTTACATTGATTCTCAAACAACCGATTTTACACATACAACATATGCTAGGATCCTTGTTGAACTTGATACTTCTACAAACCTTCTTGCAAACATTGAGCTAAAAGTGAAAAATAGAACATGGTCTCAACCATTAGATTACAAAGTTTTACCTTTTAGGTTTAGAAGGTGTTTCTCTTTAGGTCATACTGTTTTTTCTTGTGGGTTAGAAGACCACAAAAAGGAGAAAAATAATTGGTGGAAAAATACCCTCCCCAAGCACTTGGTTTTTGATGCTAAGGAAGATTTGGATTCAAATGCTGATTCAGATGATGTGGACGAGTAGGTAATGGAAACTCCTCTTACAAAAATTCATGTTGGAGGAAAAATGAGGAATACAATAGATGAATCACTTGTGCATAGAGCGGCTAAGGAAAAAAATACTTCCTCATTGTTATATATTTTCCTTTAGAAGCTATTGAGGTTACTCTACCTCTTGAGGAGGTTTCTGACGGTTGGAAAATGGTACACAAAAAGAAAAAATCCACTCTCAAGAATATTATTTCTCCAACCTATCCGTTTACTATTGTGCAGATATTTTGCATTTGTGCAAGCTGCAGTTTCTTTGTTACACGGCTATGTTAACTATTTTATGCATTTGTTTCTAGGGGTGTGGTCCCAAATGGTCTTAAAACCACTAATGGAATCTTTTCAAATCTATCTTTTGAGCCCTTTTTTACCTTGGGATATGATCCCCTTTAAAACCATTTAGCAATAATAATAAAAAATGGTGACTAAAAGTAATAATATTGACCATATTGTTTTGGAACAAATACCACTTTAAGACAAAATTTAGAAAGTATTTCATGGAAAAAAATTTACAGTACAAAAAGATGACAAGTTTTTTTGACTTAATAATGAATCAACGTAAATATTGCTAAATAAAATTACAAGGAAACTATTATCCACAATAACTCTCCTATTTATTGGATAACTCATCTCCCCATTCTGGCTCTATGGCTTCATTACAAGGTCGGTGCAACACTTCACTTGTTCACTTGACAAATTCCCTTGGTTGTAGTTTCCTGCATGCTTGGATGCTCCCTCCTTCCGTGCCTTCTCCATTTTCCTTTTCCTCTTTGTTCCATCCTCCCCTTGTGCACATCTTCTATGCATTCACCTTCTTCTCAATAGTGCAGTCACCTTTCACGCTTACCATGGCCTTTGCTTCCTGAAATCGGCCAAGTCCTTAGCATCCCTAAGTGCCCTTTCCTCACACCCTCACACATTATTTTGTAATGATTGTGCCTCCTCCATATGTTTCCCTCTCACTTGTTTGCCCCATTTCCTCTATGCACGTTGCAATTGTGTGCCCCTTCCTTCTCGTCATTCTCCCATTACCTCATTCTTACATGTGCATACCTTTACGCCCTACTCTATGCCATTTTGTGCCACATAATTCTATGACACACTTGAGTTTGCTACACACAACTAATCAAAGCATGTAAAAAGGATCGAATCCTTGAAACAAATGAATGAGTGACAAATGGCAAAAAATTACAAAGCATTTGCACACTTGGCCATCCTTTTAGCCAATCCACATGCGCCACGTGTTTTACGTGCCTACGCAGCTCTAAAAACTTATGACAATCATAAATTTTGCATCAGTGATCATATACTTATATGCCTTGTCTCATTTGATAATCGATGATGTAGGATATAATGCTAGATATTTAAATTCAAATTCTTCGCAGATTTGGTACTTGAGAAATCAAAAAAATGTGTTTCGGGCATTGATGAGTAAATCTGATTGCTTCAACCACCAAAATTTGATTTGATATTCCTTCCTTCCTTCTCCAACATGCCAAACAAACTTGGGGAAGTTTATTTGATAGATTTACAAGAGGATTTAAAGGCATTGAATGCCTCTTGTTGGTGGTTGTATTTCAAAATAGAATTTTCCCTCCTCCTCTTTTTCTCTCTATCGATTCATCTATAAATATAAGAGCTAAGCTCATTGTTAATGTTGGACATTTTAGATCCTTATGCATTTTTCTAAGGACTTCATATTTTTGTATTCTAAGTCGCAGACCTCTAGATCTAGCTCATGTATATGGATATTGGCCTCTTTTACCATTGTAATAATTTTGTACATTTTTAGAAGTAATGGAAGCATTTTTTTGTGACTATTCTTTGTCCTAATGTGTTTTTATTCCTTCTTCTTTCCTTTATTTTACATTGCATGTTTGTTGTGTTAATTTATGTCCCTTACAACTCCATTTTTAGTTTTGTTTTGTGAAACTAATCTGGTAAATGTGTTTTAGCTTGTGATACACATGCCTAACCTTCTTTCATGCTTTTTACTTTAATTTTCACTAAGAATGGATGGTGTTCATCCCTCTTTTTCTATTTCTATCACCTTTCTTAGTTTAGTTTTCCATTATGTTATCCTTATATCCATAGTCCCTTGGCATTATTAGTTTAGTTTTCCTTTCAAAGCATTAAAAGTAGCAAGTAGCAATAGAAATAGATAAAGGAATCAACTTCTTGAGAGATCCATCTCAAGCGCGTAAGGTCCCACAACTTGGAGACAGTTACATTGTTGTCTTAGACAACTTGGTTCTACTAGATCTGAGACACAGGTATATGTTTGATGACCAAAAATTTATTGCACGCCCGGTGGGACCAACATTGAAAGCTTAAATTTCATATTGTTAAGTTATGGTGTGTGGACTTAATATTTCCATCCTTTGGAGTCTCTTTCAACACATATGGTGACTCCCAACACTTCTAGATCTTTGTTTTAGTAGTCTTGAATGCCTTT
Organism: Taxus wallichiana var. yunnanensis; assembly: GCA_018340775.1. NCBI lineage: Eukaryota > Viridiplantae > Streptophyta > Pinopsida > Cupressales > Taxaceae > Taxus > Taxus wallichiana. The sequence continues at coordinate 924,112,051 of CM031240.1, read as the reverse complement.
AATGAAAAGAGTGCATACAAGGCAAAGCGCAGTAGCTGAATATTCTTTCGAGTACCTCCAGCTATCTCTGAGAAGAGTTTGTTCTATAATCTACCCGCACACGCATCTCCATCTCCAGCACGTCATGCCCATTCAACTCCTCACAACAGACATACCCTGCAATGGCACACCATCCACCTCCTCCACCAAGGAACTTTACCAAATTCATTGATGGAAGTCCTTTGGTTCTAGCCATACAACATGATATGCCAAATGGCATGCTCAAAAGTATTCCATACTTTACTGGTGAGAAACAAGTCACCCTTCAGGAACACATCCATGATATAGAAAATGTGTGTTTTCTCTACCTAATCACACATGATGATGTAGCAGTTAGGCTACTTGTATCCTCTTTCAAAGTTAAAGCACTCTAGTGGTACCGAGGCCTAAGACTTGTATCTATCGCCACTTGGGATGATTTGGGAATAACTCTTTGAAATTACTTCAAGATAAGTCACATCACTTGTCTTTGGTGGAGTAACTAACCACAATAAGGAGGGAACCCAATGAGTAGATGAATGATTTCATATCAGATTCCAGAAGACCTGGGACATAATACCTCTTGTGGTAAGGCCTACATCCCAAGTATGATTTTTTCAGATATATCTAAAGGCATTGAATAATGACATCTCAGCCATGATTCAATCCATGGGAGGTAGGACTTTACTATATGCTTAAAATATTGCAGTAAGGGTAGAAAATAATATTATTTAGGTAGGAAAGGTATCTCATAGACCTGTTGGTCCGAAAATCTCACACCTGGACAGATCTATGGATAGACGAGCCAACAAATGCAGGGGCATAGCCCCTCTTTGAGTCAAAGAAAGCGAAACTGGTTTATTGCTATTCTACCAACAAGAATCTTGTGCAAATCTCACGTATTCGCCTTCGGGGTTTGGGATCTCATCCCCAAAGAGGGTGCTTCAGATTTGTGAAAAGAAAGGAATGAAAGAGAGGAGAAAGAAAGAACAGTCAAGGGAGAAAAGAAATGAATTCCAAAGCAGAAAGTTCGGAAGATTTATGTTTTTGGGTTGGTAGTAAACAGAGCCAAACCTACTTGCATAAATAAACAAAGCAATACTGATGAGCAAATGACAGAAAAGTAGATATGAATCTAACAGATTAAACACATACAGATCTAACATAAGAAAGGTCTGATGCATAACACAACTATTCAGCACAAAGTCTCAATATTTGTATTACTGTTTTCTTCTGTTACAAGAAAGCTCAAAGTCTTTCTCTCCTCACTTCTATTTTCATCTAAAAAATGTCCACCCTTAAAAACAGCCCCTCCTTACATTTTATAGAAGGGAAAGAGATGGAGAAGTGAGAAAATCGAGATTTTCCCAACCACCTCCAAAACTGCGCCGAACTCCATTCATCATGGTGGTAGGTGAGAACCTCAACGACCAAAAATGGCGAACTGTCATATTTCCCGCGTCAGGTCCATTTCAGTCGGGTTCGGGACTCCCTTCTGCATCCGCATCGGGCTTGGAGGACACCGCGGCATGTGTTTGATGTTCGTGCTTTCCCGAAACCCGCATCCGCCGCTATTACCAAATTTCCTTTGTTTTCGGGTTCGGGGGTGTAACTTGCATATGCATCGGGCTTGGGAGGTGGCGCAACATGCTTCTTCACCATGCGTTCCCGACGTATTTTCCCGACTCCAAGACCCGATTCACCTTTGATGTCGGGTTTTTCAACCCTTCCGACATGTCTTTGATGTCGGGTTTTCCATTCCTTCCGACATGTCTTCTTGGTGAGGACACGTGGCAGCTTCTCATTGGCTCGGGCTGACCCTTCAAAACTCGCCCTTTGACTTTTTGACTTTTCTCCTTGTGACACGTGGCGTGCGTTGATTGGTCGACGGGTCTGCCGGCTCTTTCGGGTCCTTCGCGCCTTTTCGTCCCAAATGTCCCATTTGCTTTTGGACCGTCTGGACCCATTTCGGCCGATTCGGCCGGTTCGGGTCTTTGTCCCAACTGTCCCGACCGTTCCTAGGACAAGGACTTAGCCGATTTTCACAATTTTTTCTGGCCCAAGCTTATTTTCTGCAACTTTTCACATTTTCTCAGAGCTTGCTCCTTCCTCTCAGACAGGGGACTTAAAGAAAATTTGAGGGGACTCTAGCAACATGATTTTTGGCCCTGAATCAATCAATTTTCCTGGGACTTGAGAATCTGATGCATGTTATCAACAATTACCCTGGGGGGAATTTTTGACAACAGTATGTGCCAAAGGCTTTAAAGGGGGTGCACCAAAAGTTAGTGTTACATAGTAATTCCATGCGCCCGCCCAAAAAGACTCAAAAGACTAAGTTCGAAAAACCAGATTTCCCGGGAAGGGATTTTGCAACGTTTCAAACACAAGGGATCCCTTACGAGGGATCGGAACAAAATTTTTGGTATGGTTATCGGTAAAATTGCCCTTGTCAATTTTACGGGATAACAAGACCACCTATGCTCTTGTTCCCAAAAATGTCTCAAGCTCCCAGCCTTTTTTTGCTCCTGTCTCTGTTCCCGAGAAAAGTGCACAATCCGCCGCATCCACTTCCTACTCTCCGGTGCAACATAAAGAAGATGATTAATCAAGAACCCCGATTAAAAACTTATCCAACAAGGTCATATCATTTGAGAAGAAGCGAGCACAAGCCTATAGAAGCAATTCTAATCAGGTGCATGGGAAAAACAATTAGCCTTGGTGGAATCAATATAGAAATCAAAGGTACACATAGAATGAGAAAAATGATAGATGGCATACTAATGTGCACTTGCCTTTACAAGTTGTTCCTCCATGCACAACCTCTTCCAAAGACTGACACAAGTTGAGAACTTGTCCCTATTCAAAACAACATGACACAAGATTCAAAATGGTGTTTTCCCTACAACATACCTCATAGTCAATATCACTCCAATAATTTTGTGCGTGTGTAGGCCTATATGATCCAAAATGATTCTAACTATGAGCCTTCTGAAAACACACCTGAAGTAGAGAACAAAAAATGGCCAGAATTTCCTCACAAATCCAACTTGATATTCTTTGGCACCGAGGACTTCTGTGTAATCAACCAAGCTACAGATGATATAAATAGACTACATGCCTAGGTTGTGGACAACACAAGATACAAGAAGAGGATGCTCGAATCTGATGCTGGTCAAAATTCTATCCACACAAACTGATCCTAAAAACCAGGAGGTAGCTAAGGCATCCAATAATAAAAGTGCTCAAGTCCCTACACGCGAGGTTCCATGAAAATATCCTCTTGAAGTGGCTTGCACCCCTCCTTTGGTAGGCCAAACCTCCGCTTGACTAAGGCCCCGCCTCCATGCCTAAGCAAGTAAGAAAGGATGTTGTTGTGCCCTAGATGTGCAAGTATTTCGGCCTCCCATTCAGAATTGTGGACCAAATGAAGAAGAAAAACATAAATGTCATAATGTGGGATGCCCTGACTATTCCATCTTAGTGCAACTGTTGCATGAAGCTCTAGCCCAACTTCGCATGTTGATCTAGCTATTAACAAACTACACACTTCTATCAATATCTATCTAGCAGAGGAGAATACAGTAAGTAATGTTGCTAAAACCCCACCCTTTTATATGTCCTTGATCATAAGAAAACACCTAGTGCATATTTGCATGATAGACTCAGGTGCTAGTACATCTTGTTATGCCTAAGAAGTTAGCCGATGTCCTAGGTATAAAATACATCCCCTTATCTAAAGGAGTCTTGCAACTTGATGGATCAACTATCACTACCTTAGGAGTCATCAAGGATCTTGATTTAACCCTCCATGCTTGTCCAAGACTCACCATAACTCAAGATGTGTCTATCATTGACCTACCACCTTTGTTTTCCTATGTCTATTAATAGAGTTTATTGCAAAAGTAGGTTGTTACTTGTCTTTTGATTGGTCCCATATGTTACTCAAGACAAGGTATGGTACCCGGTTTACCATACAAGTTGATCCTATATTTTCCTATCATATAGAGTCATATGATCCATCCCCTCTCCAAGCCAACTTCCTAATTCAATAAATTCAAGACCAAGTTCCTAAAGAGCAACCTATTCCTCCTCCTCTACCTAACCTTGTGTTAGATGAGTGGGTGGAAAGGAATCATATGTTTTATCCAAATTCTAAAGAGCTTGAACCTTTTTAAACTGGGCTTGGCACTTACTGCATCCTTGATGAAGAATTTGTGATGTCGCATGCTCAAGAAAGACCAAGAAGAACATGGTCTATGGAAGCTATAATTTGATGGTTCCAAAAGTAGAAATGGTGCGGGAACATGAGTTGTTATCATTTTCTCTAAGGATGATAATTTCTTCTTTGTGCATAGTTTGCAGTTCACATGCTCTAACAATGTAGCAGAATATGAAGCATTGGTGCATGGTCTTCTCATTGTTGAGAAGAAAGGGATTAAGGTGTTGCAAATATTTGGGGATACATAATTAGTTATCCACCAGGTCACCAACAAGTGTGCAACAAAGAATAAGCTTATGAAATATTACTAACACGAGTTTGGGACCTCCTTGAGAGATTTGATGCTCTGAACCTACAAGTGGTACCACATAAATCGAACAAAGAAGCTGATCAGATGGCTACACTTGGCTCACATTTCTCTCCTACTGAGGAATTTATCAAAGGGAATGCACAACATATCAAGATGGTGATTAGACCATCTATTATAGAAAACAACACTAGCTGACAAGTGTTTGACAATGACACGTAGATTTTCCATTTAGAATGAGGTTGTGTTCTCTTCAATCATGCAAGCTGACTTGCATGACAACTATGGTGAGCAAGTGATTCAACTAAAGAAAAATAAATTTCCTAAAGGGCTGGTCACCTAAGAGAAAATGTTTAGCCTTGATGATAGTTCAAGGGTGAAGAAAAGTATATACGTGTGGCATAAGAATACTATGTCCCAGTCAGAATTATGTATAGAAAGGAGATGTTTCTTAGTAAAGCTTGTGCACATGATGAAAAAATAGGCCTTCATCTCTCTCTACCAAAAATACAATGACATCTTTTAATGTGAGTATGAAGACCTCAAAGGTTTTGATCCAAGTGTTTCTCAACACTCCATTGACCTTGATCCTAGTGTAAAGGCCATAAGAAAAAAGAAGAGACTAGTCAATCCAAGGATAGAGCCCTTCATGAGGAAAGAGTTTTCTAAACTCATTGAGGTGAAGATCATTTTTCCCATCAAATACTCTACCTAGGTCACGAATCTAGTTCTAGTGCGCAAAAAGAATGGTGAAATCAGACTGTGCATTGATTTCATATATTTGAATAAGGAATCCCTCAAGGATCATTATCCTTTGCCTTTAATGGAGTAGATTCTCTAGACAATGGCTGGTGTAAAGAGATTCTCCATACTAGATGGGTACTCGGGCTTCAACCAAATTCTGGTCAAGGAAGAGGATCAATTCAAGACAACGTTTACAACCAAGTGGGGAACATATGCATATCAGAAGATGCCATTTTGTCTATAAAATGTAGGTGTAATTTTATAGCATGCCATGGATATTGCCTTTAAAGGTTACATCAATGAGTTCATCTTGATTTACTTAGATGACATCACAGTCTTTTCAAATTAAAGTATGGATCACATGGCACGCCCGGAGAAACTATTTGAGAGTACAGACTGGGGACCGACCTTCCTCTACTCATCGATGCAATTCTCTTCCCCAAGTGTACTTTTATGCTTCGTGCATGGAGACCCTACCACAACGGGAGATAATATAATCTATATAGAGGGGGGCCATCGAATCAAGAAAATGGGGAGCCCAAAACTCTAGATATGGATAACTAGATTCTAGTCAGCCTTCGGGGTGATAGATAGAGCCATGCCGAGGGGAGGGAAGCTTTTGTATCTATTCGTCGAGTGAGTATATCAATCATTCCCCACTCTACTATCTATATGGGACCAAGTTTGGGTTATATCTTTACCCTAAGAATTGAAATTTTGCAGGTGGTGTAGGGAAATATTTTGGGCCATGTAGTTTCAAAGGATGGCATTGTAATTGATCTTGAGTGTGTTTCATCCATCCTAAATCTTTCCTTTCGGCATACAAGAAATCCTTACAGTACTTCCTTGGTAAGATCAAATTTTTTAGGCACTTCATTCCTAACTTTGTAGGACTGGTTTGGTCCATCACCTTGATGCGAAAAAAGGACATATCCTTTAGATGGACAATAGAAGGAAGAGAGAGCTTCAACAAAATTAAGCAAGAGATTTCTTGTGCATCAACACTCATCAACCCAGATTACTCCAAGGATTTCATCCTTTATGATTATGGTGTTGATGTAAGTGTTGTTTCTATCCTAACCCAAGAAAATGAACAAGGACTAGAACAACTAGTGACTTTATTCAGTCAGACACTGAAGGATTATGAGTTGAAATATAGTCACATAGAGAAGATGGTCTTCACCATCATGCACGCACTCAAGAATTTCAAAATCATGCTTGCCACAAATCATGTCAAGGTATTAGTCTCTCATTCTTCTGTTATATATTTCATCATGGGAGCAAAAATCAGTGAAAAAAGAATGCGATGGGTGACCAAAATCATGGAGTATGATGTGAATATAAAATCCACCAAGTTGGTAAGAGGTAGTGTGATTTATAAGCAGATTGTTGAGGACATGAAGAATGAACCAAATACTTCATTATTTCTAGATGAAGATATCCCGCATGTAGAACTAGCACAAAATGTAGATATTGGTGCATGTGATTGGATGAAGGACATGGTCACATTACTTTCCAAGGGCATATACCCTCCTGGTTTAAATAAATAAAATAGAATACATTTGAGGTTAAAATCTATTCCTTATGTCATGATTAATCATCTTCTCTTCAAGAATAATCTTGATGGAAATCTGTTAAGATGTATTGATTGCATGCAAAATGAAAAAGTATTAGCAGAATTTCACAATGGATTCTCTGGTGGACACTTTTCTACCAATACTATAACAATGAAGATCATAATGGCAGGTATCTATTGGCTTAATCTATTTGCAGATGCACACAAGTGGGTCACAAAATGCAAATAATGTTCTTTCATTTTAGGAAAGAAGAATTTCACGTTGCCTCCCCTCTAACCAATCCAAGCGTATCAACCTTTTACGCAATGGTTTCTTAACTTCATAGGCATGATCAATCCACCTTCAAGCACTGGACACAAGTGGGTGTTGACAGCTACATATTTTTCACTAGTTGGATGAAGCTATCGTGCTCAAGGAATCAATTGATTCAGTCATCCTTGACTTTCAAGGTATAGTAATAAGGTTTGGTGTTCCTCAAACAATTATTTCAGATAATGAAAAATCCTTCCTCGTACCATGACCATTGTTTGGGCACTAAACCTTGGAATATATTTGAAGACTTCATCCAACTATTATCGGGCAAGGAAATGGTCTTGCATAGTCAACAAACAAGAACCTGATTAGGATAATGAAGCACATAATGAACATCAGCCAAAGACAAAGTGGTATACAAAGGTCTCACGCGCACTCTGGGTAGACAGAATTACAATGAAGAAAGAAATAGGAAATTTTCCTTACAATATTTTCTATAGAAAAGAGGCTACACTTCCTTTGACACTTGAGTTTGACTCCTTGGCACTTGCCAAGCAACTGGAATTTGAAGGCATAGACTAGAGAGAAGTCAGAATGACAAAGATGGTCAGTCTTGAAGAATCAAGGAACTCTACCATGATCAAGCTAGAACAACATCAACAACCAATAAATAAGTTTCTCGACAGAAAGGATAGGTCTCAAGCTTTCAAAGTTGGGGAATTAATCTTAAAATGGGATGTTGACAGAGCTAAACCAGGGTGTCATTCAAAGTTTGATGCATTTTGGAGTGGCCCATACACTATCAGTTCATGCAAGGAGGCTAACTCTTTCGAGTTATCTCATCTTAATGGAGGTGCTACCAATCCTAGTAAATGGGATCTATCTTAAACCCTTCCATTACATTTTCTGCATCATTTTGTAAATATTAGAGTAGTTTTAATTTCTCCAAGTGCACTGTGTGCACATTGTTTATTTGTATATAGTTATTTCTTCTCACATGATTTTACACGCACTCTTCTATTGCTTCCAAGATACCAGTATCCTTCCAGTAGTCTCGATAGTTTTGCAAGATTCAAAACAAAGTTTAGAATATGTTTCAAAGTGACTTCAAAATAAGTTCTTCAAAGTTATAGATCAGATATTTCAAATCACATAGAAGACTCCATGCCCAATGGATGCTCCAGGATACTAATCTCCTTCATGTAGCAGGTAGATGGCCCTAAAAGTCACCAAAAATGTTATCTAAAATAACTCTCCTAGTTATTGGATAACTCATGTCCCCATTTTGGATCTATGGATTCATTACAAGGTTACAACACTTCACTTGTTCACTTGGCACATTCCCTTGGTTGTAGTTTCCCCACACGCTTCAATCACTCCCTCCTTCCATGCCTTATCCATTTTCCTTTTTCTCTTTGTTCCATCATCCCCTCATACGCATACTCTACACATTCACCTTTTTCTCGGTAGTGCATTCACCTTTCGCACGTTCCCTCACATTTTCTTCCAAAAATTGGCCAAGTCCTTGGCATCCCCGCATGCACTTTGATCGCGCCCTCACACATCATTCTTTAATGATTTCACCTACTCCATATGTTTCCCTCTCACCTTTTTTCCTCATTTACTTCGCACACGTTATAATTACGTGCACCTTCCTTTTTCATTCTCTCGCACCTCATTCTTCCACGTGCATACCTTTATGCCTTCCTATAAATCATTCTATGTCATGTCATTCTCTCGACACACTTGAGTGTGCTACACGTAACCAATCAAAGCATGCAAATAAGGCACCGAATCTTTGCAACAAATCAATTAAGTACATGTGGCATAAAATGACAAAGAATTTTCATAGTTGGTCATCCTTTCATCCAATCTATGCATACCATGTGTTTTGTGTGCCTAGGAGAATATGAAAAACTTTTGACAGTCATAAATTTTATGTTAGTGCTTAGATCCTTGCGTGAATTATATCATTCGATAGTTGTTGACGTAAGTGTAGTGCTAGATATTCAAATTCAAATTATTAGCGGATGTGGTAGGTGAGAAATGGAAAAAATGTCTTTCTGGGCTTTGATGATCAGATCTGATTTCTCCAACCACCCAAATTTGATCTGATCTACCTTCCTTCCTTCTCCAACATGCCAAACAGACTTGGGGAAGTGCATTTGACAAATTTGCAGGTGGATTTGTAGGCATTGAATGCCTCTTGTTTGTGGTTGTATTTCTAAATTAGATTTTCCCTCCTCTTTTTCTCTCCATTCATTAATCTATAAATGTAAGAGCTAAGCTCATTGTTAATGTTAGAAATTTTGGATCCTTACACATTTTGTTAAGGACTTCATATTTCTATATTCTGAGTCTGCACCTCTATATTTGGCTTGTGCATGTGGATATCATCCTCTTTCATCATTGTAATAGTTTTGTGCATTTCTAGAAGTAATGGAAGCATTGTTTTGTGACTACTCTCTTCCCTAACATGTTTTTATTCCTTATTATTACCTTTCTTTTGCATTTCATACTTGATGTGTCACTTTACGTCCCTTGTAGCCCCATTTTTAGTTTTGTTCCATAAAATTGATCTCAGTAAATGCGTTTTATTTTGTGATACACATGCCTAGCCTCATTTCACGTCTTTTCCTTTCATTTTCACTCAGAATGGATGGTTTTCATCCCTCTTTTTCTGGTGCTATCTCCTTTCTTAGTTTAGTTTTCCATTTTTTAATCCTTCTATCCTGGTCCCTTGGCATTATTAGTTTAGTTTTCCCTTCCAAAGTGCATTAGGAGTAATAGAAGTAGCAGTAGAAATATATAGAGTAACCGGACTTCTCCAGAGATCTGTCTCAAGTGCGCAAGGTCCCATAACTTGGAGATGGTTCCATTGTTGTCTCAAACAACTCGGTTCTACCAGATTTGAGACACGGGTGCACGTTTGACAACTAACAAGCACTTTTTTAATGGTCAAGAGGCCTTCCTAAAGTAAAGTTTTTTGGTAACTATTTTCCAAATCATCTTGGTCGTCTCAATATTTAATGCTCAAAATAGTGTTAAAAAGAGGGGAAACTATTAATTATATTTTATTGCCTAATTTCTTTAGAAGATCTTCCAATTTTTTGAGAAAAAGCTTAAGGAAATCGCAAGGATTAAAGCAATTATAATTAAATCCTGAATCCAAGAAAACATCAAGAATCTTAATGCCTTTCCAAATCCCTAGAATGATAATGCCGAAGGAGATGAGGAGATTTGTTCTCTACATCAGCTTTTTTCAATCGTATTAATCTTGGATACTATTTGTATCTTAATGTCATATTTTATTGGGTCTTAATAATATTGAATCAATTTGATATAATAAAATATGATTATTAAGGTGGCATTATGTAACTGTCTTTGTTGTAGCAAAAACAAACATCAATAAAAAAGAGTCATGTAGCAGAAGATTTACTTCCACCTATGAATTACATTTGTAATGGTCCTTATGTTTAGCTCAATGGAAACATTGCAATGTGGTATTACTTTGAATCGAATTCAAACAAACTTGCAATGTTTTAATTCCCTCACATCTACTCACTTCAAGTACTTCTTTTCATTGTGTTGAAAGTTTCAAAATCATAAAGTCGACCTTTGAGAATAGTTCTCCCTCAACATATCAACACCAATTCACCAAGTCCATGAATTATAAATACGAAGGCACGGTATTTTTTCCTATAGTGTGTAGTGGTTAAATATTTAGATATAGTTTCTTCTAATTGTCTGAAGTCAAGTTTCTTCTCAATCCTTTTGATCATCTTAATATTTTATTTCTCATATTTTTAAATATTTTGTGTTTCCTAGGTTATACTTATCCAAATTTCACATTGGATAATGAAAATGTCATATCTGGTGTTCATGAAGGGGCACCTTGATATTGTAAGCCAAACATAGCCTAATTCCTAGAAAAATTACCCCTCTTTAGCAAAGACGATGTTTATAATTCCATGCTTCATCTTTACAATCTCGTCTAATTATCCCTCCTCAATCATATGTCCTACATGGTTATATAGATAATGATGAACACACATGGAATGGTCTATCATCATCTTAGTTATCTATCCTTTTACCTTACCCTAATTAATTTGTATTATCAAGAAATCAACTTGGTGGTCACTCACAAGATAGAGATATGCTTTATTTCCCATTAACATAGAAGATTCACCAAAACATTGTTAGAATTTGAGGATTATAATAAATACGGATTTTATCAACTTACCTATTATATAATGTTACAATAAATACGTAAATAAAAATTACATCATGACATAAGTAAATAAAGAAATACTTACAGGAAATAAATAGCACATGTGACACAATATTTATAAGTGGAAAACCCCAATAGGGTAAAACCACTTTAAAAACAACCTTTTACTTTTTAGAACTTATTTTACATCCAATAAGATCACCTCCTCCTTAAAACCCTATTTACCAAGGGTAAAACCAAATCAATTGATTTGCATACCTTTGATATATTTCCCAAATATATCAAATGAAGACCTAAAGTCCTTTTTATATAAGGTGATTGGGTATGTCTCCCAACCCACCTTTTCAACCTAAAATGGTTGAAACATATACCTAGGTGAGTGTATTTAATAAATATAAACATAAATGATTCACATTATTAAATACTTACCTAATGTATATTACCTAGGTATGAATATTTAACCTATATAATAGTGATGGACCCATATTAATTAAGGGTTGGTCAAACCACTCAATCATTATGTTCCAACACTCCCCTTAATTTTAAGTGGGATAACATATGCCAATAGATTACCCGCCCATGGTACACCACAAGATTTACAATCCTTAAACCATAAAGGTTTTAGGCTAGCATATCAGTGAAGGAATTATAACACCTTCATCATACTCCAGCTTACCTTTTGGTACAAAAGGATTTGGAATCCAAAAGATCATCCCATGATCATTAGATAAGTATGATTCATGAGTTTTACATATTCTCACATGTTCTCATAAAAGGTTATTGAACCCAAACATATAGGAGCCTTTTATAACCAAGGACCTCCTTAATAATATGCTTGTATTGGATGTTTACCAGTAAACTTAGTAGCACTAAAGAGTTTACTAAATACCGCCTTTAAGATCTTTCTACACTTCTTTCTAAAAAAGAAGTCGAGGAGGTATACATGCCCGAAGGTATTTTTACACTTGCCCGAAGGTCTTTTTTTACAAATGCCCAAAGGTATTTTTACAAAAACAAGTTCCATTAGGAGGTGACATTGTCATGCACACTCCCTCTTAATGGAAACTTCGACAATCCAAGCTTTTCATGAAAGTGACAAAACTTTGCAAAGCACTTAGGGGCTTTGTGAAGATATCAACAACCTGCTCTTCAGTCGACATGAACTTGAGATCTATCTCACCACTTAGCACCTTCTCACGGATGAAGTGTATATGTATCTCAATGTGCTTCATCCTCTGATGTTGTACTAGATTATGTGTAAGAGCTATGGTGCTTTGGTTTTCATAGAACAAAGGAACACTATGTGGATCCTTCATCTTTATCTCATCAAACAACCTCTTTAGCCATAGAGCCTCTTTTGTAGCTTCCATTGCACTTCTATACTCAGCTTCTGTTGAAGAGATAGAAACAGTTGGTTACTTTTTGCTGCACCAAGTAATGGCACCTGCACCAAATTTAAACACATAACCAGAAGTAGATTTTCTATCCAATACATCACCAACATGATTAGAATCACAAAATCCATATAAGTTAGCATTTTCATTCTTAGTATAATGCAACCCATAATTGATTGTACCTTTAATATATCTAAGAATCCTTTTTACAAGATTATAATGATCTTTATAAGGTTCTGCATAAACCTAGAAGCAATTCCTACTGCATAGAAAATATCTGGTCTGGTGATAGTTAAATATATCAGACTACCAACTACATGCCTATATAAAGTAGGATCAATTTTTTCACATGCATGTTTAGGATCAATTTTCAGTCCAACTTCCATAGGAGTAGAAATTGGTTTACAATCAATCATGTTAAACTTTTTCAGTACATTGGTTACATACTGTGCTTGAGAAATAACAATATAATGTTTATCTTGAAATATAACCATGCTAAGAAAATGATGTAAGAGACCTAAATCAGTCATTTCAAAGTATTGTTTCAATTTTTCTTTAATTCTACAAATTAAAGTAGGATTATCACCAGTCATAAGCAAATCATCAACATATATACAAACAATGATTATATGTAATCCTTCTTTTTGATAAATATGCCATTGTTATAAGAACAATTAAAAATCCTAAATGTTTAAAGAAAGAATTAATTTTCACATACCAAGCTCTAGGAGCTTCCTTTAAACCATATAAAGATTTTTTCAATTTACAAACATAGTTTTCTTTACTAGTTTCTTCAAATCGTTTAGGTTGAGACATGCAAAGTTATTATTTTAAATCACCATTCAAAAAGTATTTTTCACACCATGGTAATTAAAAATAAGGTCCTAAAAGTACTCACTTTAGCTACAGAGGAAAACGTCTCAACATAATCAATAACAAGTTTCGAGTGAAACCTCTAAAGAACAAGTTTAGCTTTATGTTTGTCAATACTACCATCTGCATTATATTTTACTTTGTATAACCACCTAGACCCTATGATACTTATTTTCTCTGGAGGTGGAACCAACTCCCAAGTTTTATTTTGAATTAGGGCATTATATTCAGTTTGTATTGCATTGATCCACTTCTCATCCTGAGAAGCTTCTTCAAAACTTTGCGGCTCAGGTTCATACAAGGTCATTAATGCATGGTACCTATGATGGCTTCTGGTCATTTTCCTAAGATCAATAGGATTAGAAATTTCTAACACAGATTGAGCCCATTTTGGTTTCTTAACTAGGGAGTTAGGAGATTCAGAAGTATCTATAGTATCAACATAAGAAACATCATCATGACCATTTACTATATTCTCATTATCAGACTCATAACTATCACTAGAAATATTGACAGAGTTAGGAACATCTTTACCATTATCGATGAAAAAATATTTTCCAAAACCACCACATTGTGGTTTTCGATTACTTCCTTTTATAGAGTCGTAAATCCTTAGACTGCGCAGTGTTAATACCATATCCAATGAAAACACAAGAAAAAAAGTCATATCAAATTTCTCTCTTCTTTTTAGGAATATATAACGAAGTGGGAATACCAAAAAATTTAGATGAAAAACATCATGTTTTTGATTTGACCATTTTTCTAAAGGAGTTGAATGATGAATAGCTTTGGTGGGAACCCTTTTTAGAATGTAGATGTTGTGTTTATAACTTCGCCCACGAGCAAATTTGGGAAGACTAGCAGAATGAAGCATAGTGCGAGCCATATCTAAAATAGTCATATTCTTACATTTTGCAACACCATTAGATTGGGGAGAATGAGGAGAAGTTAATTCCCTTTTAATACCACAATCAATACAAAAAAAAAAAAATTTAAATGTTTTGCTAACATATTCACCCCCATTATCTGTTCTAAGTCTTTTAATTTTATAATTTGAAGAGTTTTCAATAGATGCTTTAAATTCCTTAAATTTCTCAAGTACATTAGATTTATTTTTAAGAAAATATGACCAAATCATCCTGGTGAAATCATCAATGAAATTCACAACATATAAAGAACTATTTAATGAAGCTACTTCAAGAGGTCCTCTAACATCACTATGAATAAGTTCTAGTGGGGAAGAGGAACTCTCTTCAAGATGTGAGTGAAAGGGTTTAACACTTTGTTTTGAGCATAAAATGGCCTTCAAATACATCATGAGAAGAAGACAAAATAGGTAAACCTTTCACAATATTATATCTATCCATTTCATATAAACTTCGATAATTAACATGTCCTAATCTTTCATGCCATAGTTTTGAATTATTCAAACTTTGAGAAACAAAATAGGATGCAGAATAGAAATCATCAAAAATATACAGACCATTTCTTTGAATTCCTTCAGCTATTATATTATCATTACTATCCTTGATATACCAAGTATCTTTCAAAATTTGAATATCCAAACCATCATGAGTTATTTGAGAACATGATAAAAGGTTCTTTTTTAGCTTAGGAACAAATAAAACATTATTTAACACACCATTAGCAAATTTTACTTTTCTTTTCTCTATTTTTTCTAAAGACGAGTTATCACCAAGATACACACGTTCATTGATTTTCACAACATCAAATAAAGAATTTGAAACACCAGTCATATGATTTTATGCACTTGAATCTAGAATCCATTCAGAATTAGAGGAAGAATACAACGCAACATATAATGCAATAGTTTTAGGAATATCATTAGAGCTATCTTTTTCCTTAAATTATACTTAGAAGAAACAATTTCTTTTTTATTTTTATGGATAATTTTCTTAGTTTTACAATCTTTATTTTTATGTCCAAATTTACCACATTTGTGACATTTACCACTAAAGCTAACACACAATTCGATCGTAAGAAAACTTTTCTTATCAACAAAAGAAGATTTAGATCTAAATTTTTATTAGAGAATGGTTTTGCGAGGTTTGAACTTTAAATTCGAGTAAGAAGTGCCCGAGAGGCATTCTCTTTAGAGTCAAAGTTCATCATCACTTGCTCTTCATGTATCGAAGTGAAATCAAGGTATTTAAATCAGGTAGATCATTTTCGTTCGATATTTAGAGTTAAGATATAAATAAAATTCCTAAATCTTTCATGTATGTTTAACTGAACAATAAAGTAGATTAATTTTTCACCAATTAAATCACAATTGCATCCATCTAATTGTGCTTTAATATTTTTAATTTTGGCTAAGAAATTAACTACTTTTTCATCTCCTTTCATAGGAGTTGTAAGCAATTCTAAAACTAATTTAATAATTTTAGATAAACGCGTACCTTCATGCATGGATTCTAGTTACATCCATACCTCTTTCAAATGTTTGATATTACCAATGTGTAGAAGGTACTCATCGTTCACATTGCATAAAATCATGGAAATATCCTCCTGCATTCGTTGCGAGAATGCATTTATGTTATCTACAATTACTTGACGACCTGGGAGTAACCTCAGATCCAGAAACAATTATCCAAAGTTTTCTTGCCATAAGTTCTAATCGACCCTAATCTTCCAAATGTTGTAGTTGGTTCCATTCAGAATCTGGGTTTTGTCAAGATAGAAATAGCTGGACGCCATTATTTTCCTGAACCTATAAAACACACCCCATTATAATATACAATGTACCATGAGTTAGATAAATATTTATAAAAAAACACTTTTAATAGAAGCAAATCTAAATTTTATAGATCTTTATAAAATATTTAATCATAACTAATTATGTCATTACAAAGCATATTAATTAACCTCTCATGATCAAAATAACCCACAATATAAAGGGCTTTGCATTTTACCCAGACTTATATAAAATATTTTTTTGACCATATAGAAGTGAAGAAAAAACCCCTAAGAATGAAAAAAAACTTCAAATTTTAGGAAAAAATAATGTAGAAAAAGATCCGGTCAACTTAAATTTGACATCTAAAATGTTTAGTCACATGTGACGGTCATTTGACCGTCAAATTTAATGGAGTCAAAACTTGTGTATTTCTAGAATGTGAAATTCCATAATTTCTTCTTCTTTATAATATAAGGGAGTTTATATTTTAATACATTATATTAACCTATTATAATTTATAATGTAAAAATATATTCACTTTTTTAAAAATATATATAATTTATATAATGTAAAAAATAAAAGACAACATATAGTCTATAAAAAATTATAAACTATACTATATATACTTTTAAAAAAAAACATATAACCCTTATTACGGGGGCCCCTCATGAAAAATATTTAAAACATTTACCAGGCCATGTAATTTTAAATTCTACATAAACCTTAGAATTTACAGAGGAGACAACATTTTTCACGCATCCAATGGAAAAAATTCAAATCCTATTTTGATGGAGCTTTGTCTCCTCCTTCATTTACCATTGACAAAATTCAACCTGCACATATTAAAACTATAGAAAAAATACTTCAAATATTTTACCCTTACCTGTACACAAGTTTTCACAGAAGGTAAGAAGTTTCTAAAATTTCCACCTCGTGAATTCACCTTGATTCTTCACAAAACAAAACTTGCATAATGAAAAGAAGGGGCCGGTTATTTTAAATACCCTTCCGGGTTGGTTTGAAAAAACCGATACAAATTAAATAAATAAAATACAAAACATTTGATCTTAATTTATTTAATTTTACCTTTCCAGGTTGGTTGCAAAAAAAAACCATACAAATTAAATAAATAAAATACAAAAACATTTGATCTTAATTTATTTAATTTACCTTTTCGGGTTGGTTGAAAAACCCGTACAAATTAAAGAAATAAAATACAAAAACATTTGATCTTAATTTATTGAATCTACCTTGCTCTATTACCATGTTAGAATTTGAGGATTCTAATAAATATGGATTTAATCAAATTACATATTATATAATGTTACAATGAATATTTAAAAAAACATTACATCATGACATAAGTAAATAAAGAAATACTTATAGGAAATAAATAACACAGGTGACACAATATTTATAGTGGAAAACCCCAATAGGGTAAAAACCACTTTGAAAATAACCTTTTACTTCAGAGAACTTATTTTATATCCAGTAAGATCACCTCCTCCTTAAAACCCTATTTACTAAGGGTAAAACCAAATCACTTGATTTGCATACCTTTGATATATTTCCCGAATATATCAAATGAAGACCTAAAGTCCTTTTTATATAAGGTGATCGGGTATGTCTCCTAACCCACCTTTTCAACCTAAAATAGTTGACACATATACCTAGGTGAGTGTATTTAATAAATATAAACATAAATTATTCACATTATTAAATACTTACCTAATGTATATTACCTAGGTATGAATATTTAATAATAGAAAAATATTTCATATTATTAAATATTTAACCTATATAATAGTGATGGACCCATATTAATTAAGGGTTGGCCAAACCACTTAATCATTATGTTCTAACAAACATTATATAGATTACTTTATAACATTGAAAAGAGCCAACTTTTGTAGTACCACTTCTCCCTTTATATCATAATCATCAAAGCTCTTTTTTTACGTTTCAATTTCATAGAAGATACTTATTTTGAAGGAATTTTTTTAAATTCCTTTCCTACATTTCAAAATCTCAGATTTAAAATCAAATGTGGATTTCAAATGGCCTCTTCTCAATTCCATAAAACAAGAATTATATCTCAATGAACGAAGATGAAAAACACAAGTTAAAATTCTCATTACTTCCCAAATTTTTTTGAGGAGGGCACAATTTCAAGCTATGTAATTTATAAATAGGTATCGAAAATATTTTACTCACTTTATATTTGGATTTAAGCCATGGAGGTTTGCAAGTTCATCCCCTTCAACGGTGGTGGGTATTTTAGGATGGTGTAAAGAAATAAATTGAGATAGTCATGGGAGAATATATTGAGATATACAATTGAATTCATGATTGGTAGACCATGAAAATTATGCCAATAATAAAGGAGGTGGTGGTAAGAAACAAGAAAAAGGATTTACATGCTCAAACCCGCTTGTATTTTTCAATGCCAACTATAGTTATGTAATTAAATATGGATAATTACATATTTGGGATATTACATTTTTTGTTTGTTGTTTAAAACATATGATTGATTTTTTAATCTTATATTTGTAATAAACAAACATTAGTGATAATGACATTGTTCATCTTCGTTACTAGTTCATAATTTATATTTCTCTCATCTGTTTGTTTTTTGAAGAAATAATAAATTGATTTTTCTTAATGAGCAGATTACACTATAAATGGAGCACACAACATTTTCAATTAGGAAGAACCCATTTTCTCTTTCCTTTACATTAGTAATATATAGATTAGCGATAGTTATTCCAAGACAATGCGACATTCATTTCCTCTCCATATATAGATATCATATTATAGGCTTGGTAAAATGACCATGGGGATGGGAAAAGTGAGTTATTTTATCCGTTTATTTTAGTAGAGTTTGCATATATTCAAGAATATGATAGGTTATAATTACATAACTAAGGTTTTGTTTTTTAAGGGACCAAGCCCATTAGTCTATTAGATAATAAAGTGCATTTCGCCATGCTTTGTTAAAATTTTACTATTTTTTCAATTGTTATCATTTTCTATGTACCTACACCATTCTTTTATTTCTTGCCTTTTGTATTTGATTACTATCTATTATGCAATCATAAATTATGGGTCATTGATTTTTATGTATATCTAAATCTAGCCAAATAAATCTTTATGCCATTGCATCCATCATTTGGCCTACACAATGGTGCAATACATTAAAATTTTGTCCATATCCATGATAAACATAACACTACACATATGAGAACAAGGACTTAAATTGTATAGAAAATTATAGGTTGAGAATGAGGCAAGGTAAAAAAATAAATCTCAAAAATGATTTAATACCATAAATGTAAAAATTCCTTATTTATTTATTTATTTATTGATATAAGAAGATAAGAATAAATGAGGGATAGAAATACTAAAAATAATTGTGTCCCAATTTTGCATCCTTGCAAAATTTGAAGCAACTTGCAAGTGTTAGACTTGTGGACATTCAAAGACAAATTTGGAGAAACTGTGGAAGTATTGAGCATGTCATGAATTTAAAACAAAATCTGCAACTAAGGAGATTAAGCTACCAAATTCAGGAAATCTACGATATATAATAAGTTTCATGAAATGATGAGAAGACACCACAAGTGGATATTCAAATTCGTACTACTTTAGATAGTGATGCAGGCTAAGGCATCGGGAAAGGTGGGCCGCGGGTCACAAGGAAGCAATTCACATCATCAGGGAAAGTCACTGAAGGATTTCAAAATTTGTGAGGACCTAAGGTGCCACAATGCAAAGGAATGATCTCATGGATGACAAAGGCCACATAAGATTGAGTGGAAAATCCACGTAATAAGATAAAATGATGATTCTTCACGGAAACTAGAAATCGATATGTCTTTGATTTGGATATCAGATATTTGAAAATCTAATAAGTTTTTGCTATTTTCCATGCACTCAATTATGATTTCATGAACCAAATCAAGGAAAGTGGGCAAGAGTCAAGGAAACTTCTCCAGCACGCAAAAAGTGCAGTTCCAGGAAGCAAAACCACATAATTAAATACAATATGCACGCTCATTTAAAGGAGGCATGTAAAAATGGATAAACAAAGTGGTTCCCTATTTCCTAAGAGAAATTAATAAAGGTGGTTGGGATTGGTTTAAGGAATTCAAATTTACCTCTAATTTATTTTCTTTCTCCCTTCCACGATTTTCTATATATTGTAGAGAAATGCTCATTCTTATGGGTTGGATACTTTTAGAATTTGGGCATCTTGTAATACAAGGCTTCTCTCTTGTGTTGTGTGTATGTCCTAAGGGTTGCATTCCTTGGAATTTTATTCTATGGATGTTTGCATCTTCCCCTTGTGATTGTAATGGTTTGTGCACAACTTCAGGAAATAAAACATAATCTTGTGGCTTGTTCTACCCTTGTTCTTATTTTATTGCACCTCTTGCATTTCTTTCATTCATAGATTTGTTGTATGTATTATTTATGAATATTTCTCTCTGTGCACCATGAAAGTGGATTTTGGGAGTAATTTTGATCGGTGTATCATACCCTGTTCTCTTCATTATCATTGCCTCCCCTTCTCCCTTATCTAAATATATTCATCCCCTTATTTTTGGTGCTATCGCCTCATATATTAGAATTTTGGTTATGCATCTCTTTCTCACTTCGGTCTCTTGGGAATTTAGAGTAGGATTAGATAGTTGCATTTCAATTTCTAGGAGTAATTTTAGTAGTAGAGGTAAGTAGAGGAAGTCAGCCTTCTCCGGAGGTCTGTCTTAGTTTGAGTCCCACAACTTGGAGACAATCCCATGTTGACTCAAATTTTAGGTTTTCTATGATCTAAATGCGGGTGTAATTTTGAGCTCTAATAGTTTTGGCACTCTCGGTGGGACAAGAAGTCAAATATTTCTAGATTTATCAAGTTTTGATGTGTGCTTGATAAACTTCCAGCCTTTCAGAGGTTTTGTGATAACACATCTAGTAACTCCAAGTAGTAAACCTCACTGGTTTCAGCATCCCAAGTGTCCCCAGATTCATGAGAAGGATACAAACATGGTCCAACACAAGACACAAAGGTCTATTTGAATACCGTAACTATCTCCGGGAAAAGGAAGGAGAAGAAGACAAGTTCAGATATCTCCATCTCCACCAAATAGAACTCTCTCAATACCTCCACCTGGTAGGCCCTTCTTGTAATTAACAAGAGCTATTAGACCCACGTCCGCAATGGCTCATCAATCGTCAAACCCATTTGTAAACTTTACAGCAAGCAGTTCATCGACCTTGAATGCCCATAATCCTATTCCAATAGCTGCTTTGAAGAATATTCCATATTTCACTAGAGAAAATCACACTACTCCCACTAATCACATTCGTGGGACATTACAATTGTCTATGTTATCCATGAAATTGTTGAGATAGACATATCTATGAAGATTTTAGCTGCATCCTTTAAAGGAAAATAATTATTATGGTTCGAAGTTTAACAACAATATCAATCAAAAATTGGAATGAATTATGCATAGTATGGTGCAACCAATTTAGAGAGAGAGCAAATAACTTGTCCCTTATGGATCAGTCAACTACAATCAAGAGAGAACCTAATGAGAAAATGGCAGACTTTAACTTCAGATTCTAGAGAACCTAGGACATGATTCCAGCTCTCATGAAACCCACGGCGAAGGTGCCTTTTTTTACTTTCTCAAAGATCTTAACTCTGATATTGTTGTTATGATACAATAAATGGGGGGAATAATCTTACCCACAGCTTATTAATTGGCCATTAGGGCTGAAAATTGTTTAAATCAAGCTTGAAAATTAGCTCCTAGTCCACCTATGTTGTTATTCCCTAAATTTCCTCAAGCCATGCAACCTTTTATTTCCCTATCTCCGAATCAAATACACAACCATTTGCTTCCACATATTATTCCCCTACACATCAAAAAGAGGATGAGGATATGAAAGCCTTGATTAGAAATTTTACCAACAAATTCATATCCCTTGAAAAACAACAAACCTAGTCCAATACGAGACTACCAAAATCAAGGGCACCACTTAAATTAGGGATATTATCCATTTAGAAATCAACAAGTAAAATTAGAGATATGTACGAGAATCAACAAAATAATAGATGGCAAGGTCAAAGTGTTCATTTCCCATTGGTGACAATTCCTCCTCCACAAGCGCTCCCTTCCCTAGTTCAAGATGCACATTTTTTCCAACACAAAATAATATGGTGTGGGAAATAGAATGGTTTTTTCCTTGTAATTTTCCACATAACCAACTTGGTGTGAAAGGGCAATGCATCTTCAAGCATATATGGTCCAAGGTTCTTCTAGTCAATAGGAACCACTTTTAAAAGTACCAATTATGGATAATGAAGATTAACAGCTTCCATGGATGTCAAAATTATGTTCTTTGGCATTGAAGACTTATGTATAGTCAATCGATAGTCGGAAGATCTAGCATACTTGAGATGAGTTTCACATTACATAAGATACCAAAGAAGAATGTTGGAGCCACAACCTTCAAATTCAAATGCTCACAATGATGTCATGGGAGAATAAAAGGAGGAGGCGTTGGTGAAGACAAAATCACTAGAGCTACCTAGAGCTACCGCAGAAGTAGGAGTGAAGTCAGTATTGGATAAAGAAAAGCCATAGATTGAAATGATAGATTATCAACACAAAAGAACAAAGGAACCGAGGAAAGGAAAGAGTAGAATATAACAATACTTTCATGAAATATAGATAACAGAATATAACCTTAAACGTATCGGGAAAAGATGATTGAGAACAATCATTCACATTCACAACACAAAACACCATTCCATAGACACAAAGTTCTAGAAATGTACAACTTTATCATAAAGAACACAAAGTTTCTTATCACAAAGATTAAATGATTTGCAGATTTAGGTGAGAAAGAAGGGAGAATGGAAGAAGATAGAGAGAAGGAGAGAATATTCTGTATTGATTTATTTCAATTCAAATTACATTTTCAGAGTATCAGAATTCCAACCCTTTACAATGGCATCGAGAGCCCATTAAATAACCTTCAAGAAAATTACTTGGTTTGATTTTTTTAATCATCATTTCAACCTTTAAGATTATTGATTGTGAAGAAACGTTAATGGCGGTAGAGAAGATGCTCTGAAATGTGGCCGTTAAACCTATTTTTGCAACTTCAAATATGAGCCGTTAATCTTCTTTACAACTTCAAATATGATCCATCCACGTGGAAAAGATCAAAATTGAAATGGGCCTGGGGGTGCCATTTGTATTTTGTGACTTTATAGAGATTTGTCATTTTTTAACATTTTGGTCCACCCATCCACTTTTGGTATGGGCTTAACACATGTGGCACTTCTTGAGTGACGATGGAGTTGCGGCTCACTTTTACAATTTTAATTCTTTTCAAAAAATCTCAAAAACTTAAAGTTCTCCGCCGGCCCGCTTCCCCACTTTGACTTTTCAACGTGGTTTATTTGGTCTCCAGCAGAGCTGCGGCTCACTTTATAACTTTTATCCTTTTTCAATAAAAAGCACAAAACTCAAAGTTCTCTGATGGCCCGCCTCCCCGCTGTTGACTTTTCAATGCATATTCAATACATGGCTTACTTTATAAATTTTCAATGGACTTTAGTGGGGAAGGCTTGCTTAATTTTTACAACTTAACTCTTTTTCCAAAACAAAGCCAAAATCTTCAAAGTGTCTCGATGACCCGCCTTCCTGCTTTGAACTTAAAAATGCATAAAAACAAAAAGAGTGTCCCTTTCCACGGCCTGGGGGCACCAAAAGGCATCACAGATTCCATCGGATCTTTCTAACATGTCCTTTGCCAAAGCATGGGGCCAACTTGACACTTTTGAAAAAAATAACAAAAAGTGCTATGTTCACAAAAAAGACCCGCCACTTCATTTTCCAAACAGCTAATCAGAATCCTTGGGGCAATGGGGCCAATTTGACACTTTTGCAAAAATAACAAAAAGTGCTAAGTTCACAAAAGGAACCCATCCTGCCACATCCAATTAGAGATGTCCACGTACTCATGGATGCTGGGGCACAAAATTGATGGGGAAGAAATGCCCGTCATTCATAGATAAAATGGAAGGGAAAAAACTCCATTTACGCCCGAATTTCAAATTTTTCTCCATGGATAGAGAAATGACAAACAAAACCAGGCTAAACATGATCCACGGCCATAGAAAAGATTGAAAATAACACCCAAATGAAAGTTAAAGATTTTCACGCATCCATATGGGAAAACGGAAAATATATCAAACCACGAAGATTGAAAGATTTTAAATCAACAGGTGAAATTGCAAATGAGCACCGACTCAAAATTTTTGAATTTGACTTGGAAAATGAGGGGAATTTTGAGGGCGACAACAACTGGCTCTTTCTGGGGATGACTTGGCTTGGAACAAAGAAACAAGGCAAGATCAAGAACTATAGAAAAAATATGGGAAAGAAGACTAGTGCCTTATCCATTGGGAAAATAGAGTCAAAGGCAAAACCAATATAGAAGAAAACACACAAATGGGAAGGAAACAAACCAAAAAGGAAAAACAAAAACAAAAACCACACACAACAAGGATAGGAAAGAAAGGAAACAAGCCAAAACCAAAACACTATACACAATATACAAAAGGACTGCCTAATCACCTAGGACTTGAAAAACTTCAAATATTGCCCACTATAAGGAAGTGGGAGAGAAGATCCATCCATGTAATCCAAGTAGAAAGAATTTTCTCCAAAGAAAGTGTCTGATTTTGAAAGGACCAAGCCAAAGAGAATCAAACTTACCATGGCTTCCTCGAGGTTCATGCCTTTTGTCCCATAGCAAAACAATGTCTCCCACTTGAAACTCTCTTGGTCTAGCCTTCTTATCAAACAAGGATTTCACCTTTTGTTGATGAGCTGAAATCCTATCAAAAACTTGTATCTTGTCTTCATCCAGCTTCTGAAGGTACATGATCCTCTTGTCCAAGGAACTGATGAAGCTTAACATCCTCAATGGCCTTCATTAAGTGCAAGGCTGGTAATTCCACTATTACTGGTAGCTGAGCTTCAACACCATACACCACCTGGAATGGAGACATTCCAATTGCTCTTTTGGGTGTAATCCTATCTGCCCAGAGAGCATCATATAGCTTCTTATGCCAATTCCTTTGGGAGTCATTGAAAAGCTTCCGAACAATGGTTACCAAATTTTTATTTGTTGATTATGCTTGTCCATTCCCTTGGGGGTAATAGTATGAAGAATGAGCAAGGGAGATTCCATAACCATAGCAGAAATCCATCATCTCAGAAGAAGAAAAATTAGAAGCATTATCAGTTACAATCTTGTTTGGTACCCCAAACCTTATCAAGATGTTCTCTTTGATGAAATTACACACCACCTCAAAAGTAGTGCTTTTGACTGGAATAGCCTCTACCCACTTTGTGAAGTAATATGTAGCAAGTTAGCACATGAGTATGCCTAACACTGGAAGGTGGATTAAGAGTTCCAATGAAATCTAATCCCCATTGTTGAAAAGGCTCATCAATCACTACTGGTTTGAGTGGTAAAGCAACCAACTTAGGTCTCCCAACAAAAGTCTTGACATAGTTTCACATTTACCCACCCATTTGGATGCATCTCTAAACAAAGTGGGCCAATAGTACCCTGCACGAAGGATCTTATGGGCAATGACAACAAAAGAGAAATGTCCTCCACAGGCTTGATCATGAAAAGTTGAAAACAACTTCTTTTGTTGCTCTTTGTCCACACACTTCAAGAATCTTCCATCTATGCCTCTTTTGAATAAAGCATTTTCCCATAACACATATTGTGCAGACCTTAGCTTGATAGCTCTCTTCTCCTTGGCATTCAAATGGGATGGACATTCTCCATAGGTAAGTAAAATGTGCAATATCAGCATACCACTCATCTGTTGAACTGATAAAGAGGACAATAGGGACATCAACTGCTTTTGTGGACAATTCTTCAATAGCTCCTTCAACAATAATCTCACACAAGCCTTTACCCTAGATTAGCTTAGTTGGCTTGATATCAAGATCATATTCTTGAACTTTAGCTACCCAATTTCCCCTCTTAGTTCCAAACTCATGTTTTGTAAGAATAGACTTGATGGTTGTATCAAGTACAAGCACAATAGAGTGAGAGTTAAGAATATAGAATCGAAACTGCTTAACAACTTTGACCACTGCAAAAGCATGTTTCTCCATCAAAGTATATTTCAATTCATGGGTGCTTTAAGAACATAGCTCATGAAGGTAATTGGAAGTTCATGGTCCTCATAATTTTTCTGAGTTAGCACAACAGCCAAGGTACTCTCTGTAGAATAGAAATAGATAATGAAATCCTTGGTGAAATCAGGGCATGCTAAGATGGGAGTCTTAGAAATGGACTTTATTGATACCCTCAAAAGCTTCTTTACCTTCAGAAGTCCAACCAAATCTTTTCTTTCCTTTCATCATCTGAGAAATTCTCATAGTAGTTCTGCAAAGTCTGGAATGAATCTCCTCAGAAATTAATCTTTCCAAAGAAGGAGTGAACACCTTTCTTGCTTGTGGGAAGAGGAATCTACTGGATTGCTTGAACTCTTTCAAGATCTATCTTGATTCCTTCCTTGGAGACAATATGCCCCAGAACTTACCTTCAGTAACACAGAAGACAAACTTCTTAGGATTGAGAGAAACTCCATGTTCTCTGCATTTTGGAGGATTGTTTCAAGGATGTTGAAAATGATCTGCTCTAGTTTTGGAAAACATAGTCAAATCATCAAGATACACAACAATGCATTTTCCCTTTAGACTGCCAAAATCCAAGTCCATTTCCCTCTGAAAAGTGGCACCAACATTGATAAGACCAAATGGCATTCTCTTGTAGGAAAAGGTGCCCCAAGGAGTAGTGAAAGTAGTTTTGTGTTGATCTAGAGTACTAACTTCCACCTGATTGTATCCAGAGAATCCATCTAGCATAGACAACATTTAAAGCCGAGACAACTTGCAAAACTTGATCCATCATGGGGAGAGGATAGTTGTCTTTCAAGAGAGGCTTGATTTAAATTTCTGAAATCCACACAGATGCGGATCTCACCATTCTTCTTCCTCATATGCACAATGTTGGAAATCCATGTTGAATGGTGTATAGGGAAAATGATCTTTACTTTCAGCAAACTTCTGGATCTCCTGATAAATAGTATCAGCAATCTTGGGATTGTATTGCCTTTTCTTCTTCTTGAAAGGTTTGATCCCAGGTCTCAGAGGGATATAGTGTTGCATCTCCTTTGGTTGAAAATCCTTGAGATCATCATATGAATAGGCAAGAACATCAACATAATTTTTTAACAAGTTCACTGCTTTCTTCTTTTCTTCCTGAGTGCAACATTTTCCAATGTTCACCATCTTGGGTTCATCAGGACTTCCAATATTCACCTTTTCAGTTTCAGCAGATTGTTGAGCCCCTTGAGAAGCTTTAGATTTGATAAACCTATCATGCTTGTCAAACAAAGATCTTCCAGACTCACCATCCCTTTGGGAATCTTGTTACCTTTCAACTTGATACAACCATCTTGATCCATTTCTTCCATGATATCATCTTCATGAGAGGGCACATACTCTCTAGGTAGAGTTTCACTTCCTTCAAAATACAATTGATCAAAATTATCCCTAAGCTCCAAGAAAGAGAGAAAATGTTGATCATCATTGAAAACCTGCCAATTGCTTTGCATTATCTGGTACACTGGGCCTATGAATCATTTCAATAGTAAATTTCTCCTGAGAGAAATCTAGGTGAGGGATCAACAAAGACCTAGAAACAACTAGAGAATCAGCTCTAGTGTTCCTTTCTCTTGGCACAACTTCAATGGAGAAAGCATCAAGAAACTCAATGGAATCCCAGACAAGATTTCTATAATGTTTCAATCTTCTATTCTTGACTTGGTAAAGATCCCTTACCTACTTCACAATTAACTCAACATCACCATGAGCACAAAGATTCTTCAGTCCCATTTTTTTCCACATTCAAACCCAAGATGAGAGCCTCATACTCAGTTGTATTATTTGTATTTTCAAAATGAAGCTTGAATGAAAAAGGATGAATCTTCCCTCGGAGAGATCAACACCACACCAGCTCCAGAACCAGCTGAAGAACAAGCTACCATCAAACTCCAAAGTCCAAATGCCATTAGGATCATGAATCACTCCCTTAGGAATATTTTCCTCATCTTCTGACATAATCATGTAGTTTCCATGCCCTATATCTTCATAGAGTATTTGTGCTTTTGGATCATTAGTCTTTTGCACAATATACTCAGTTTGTTTCTCTAGTAGAAGAACTTCTTTATTTTTCCATTGACCGGGATCAAAGCATGTGACCAATCCATCTGAATCTCACCTCCTACCTCCTTACAAAAATTTCTACTTAGCAACATACCATAGGAGGGAGGAATATCAACAACCAAAATGGTGGCTTTAACCCTTTTCTCTGGAAAAGCAAGTAAAGGCTACTTGTGCATCTTTAATCCTTCCCACCAAAGGAACTTCTCTACTCTCCATGGAATAGCAGGAACCAAAGGTACATGTGTTAGAGTCAAGGCCTAGGCATGAGCTACTTTTCAAGCATTACATTGTCTGATGCTCCTGAGTCTATAACACAATTGTTGAGTTTATGGCCAGCTATGAGGAGAGTCACATAAAATGGTTTGATTTTCTCATTAGGGGAAGTGACTACAGCCACAAGACTTGGTTGAGGTGAGGAAGGGGGAGTGGGAAAAATACCTTTAGAAGTATGGGGTGAAGTTTTGGATTTGGAATTGACAAAGTTTACCATCTTAGAAAAAGCCTTTGGATGGGTCTGGTAAAACTCTGCTTCTGAGATTTGGATCTTGGTCTTTTTGAGATGGTCAATGATATCAAAAGATCCAGAGGTGGATGGGGCATCATTACTAGGAACTTGAGGAACTTTAGGCTTATCATTTTTAGGAACTGAAGGACTAGAAGTTTTGGAAGTAGAAGTAGAGGAGAAGGATTAGTATTACTTACCTTTTGTGTGGAGGTAGTGGGAACAGGGCTCCTCTCTTACAACTATTGGAATAGTTATAGGATACTCTTTGGATTTCTTAGCAGGTTGCACCACTTTTTTTTTTTTTGTCTGCTCCCGAGTCATAACATCATATGACTCACTATTCATATCTACCACTACTTCATCATAGTCATCTTCATCATCTATACCTTTAGTGGTGAGGAAATGCACTCTAGATCCACCAAGCTCCTCCAGTTCTTCATCAACTTCTTCTTCTTCTGCATAGTATTCATTAACCTCCTCATCATCAGGTTCTTGAACTTCACAAGTTGCATTGACTGGAACCTTGAGAGGTGGACCTTCAATAGCCAATCTAGTCGAGAAGCAGGAAACCTGGTTCCTAGGCTAGAAATTCTTCCTTGGAATGTCTTGATAAGGGCATGTTGAGCCAATTGCTTTTTAATGGAAATGAGATCATTTTCCAACTTCTGCACTAACTTTATCTGAATTGGCTCTAGGAGAGGAAGAGGAAGATGCCTTAGAAGTGGAAGATTCTCTTTTCAATTTCCTAAACATGATAAGATCATCTTCAACACTGATATCCAATCTCTGATCAACATCCAAGAGTTGCAAGATTAGCTCTCCTTAGTGCATAGCTCACTTCAGGTAACTAAGCATTGAGGAAGAAAAACTTTTGGATTTGATCAAAGGATGAGTGTTCTATGGAATTTTATGAATTATCTTGTTAAATTTAGCCACAAACTCCTCATGGGTTCATGTGGTTCCTTTTGATATGGGAAATTTGTGCCAAGAGAGCATGCACATCTTCAGCAGGTTTGAAACGCTGCTCAAAATGAGTTGTCATGGAGGTCCAATCTAGTAATTGACCCAACAGAAGATGATAGAACCAATCAACAACATTATCCTGTAATGTTTCCACAAAGATCCTGATAGAGACATCTTCATGTTCAACCCCAAGAACCCCACATGCAACAATGAAGGCTGCAATGTGTTGATCTGGGTGAACTTTTCCATCACCTCTGAATTTAGGAAAATTATTTCTGTTACCCCTAGGTAACTCATGCAAACAATGAGGAAGAGAAAGAGGCCCAACTTGTCGTCCCCAAGGAAAAGGTGCTGCCATCTATGGGAAGATTTTCCGAAGGGGAACAAAAACACCAAAAAGTATCGAGCATGAGATTAGGACTGAATTGTTCTTGAGAAGTGTTATCCTTTGAATTTTGTCTTTAACGGGAGGTGTGCTTATAGAATGAGTTCTTATGTTCTTCTTCTTTGGAAGAAGAGAAAATTTTTGTTTCTTTAGAAGTTAGAAAATGGAAGTCTACCACCCAAGATATTTCTTCCTCGTGTATTTAAAATAGAGTCACCATACTTGAAAATATTTTGAAGTTGTTCTTTTAGAAAGGAATCTATTGAAATAAAAATCCATCATAATTGGAGTCACCAAAAATGTTGGGTTTTAAAATGATACTTTTAAAAACCACATAGTAGGGACAAAAGAGTCCCTCCTCTTTAATGGGAGAGGTTCCCTTATTGAAAGCAAGTAGAAAAACTTATGTACAAATGTACAAATTTCATCATAATGTGGATTTCTGATATCATGAAATGTGTTTTATACCAGGAAGATTATCAACACAAAAGAACAGAGGAATTGAGGAAAGGAAAGAGTAGAATATAACAGTACTTTTGGGAAATATAGATAGCAGAGTATAACCTTATATGTACTGGGAAAGGATGATACAGAACAGAATCATTCACATTCACAACACAAAACACCATTCCATAGACACAAAGTTCTAGAAATCGTATCAACAAGAACACAAAGTTTCTTATCACAAAGATTAAATGATTCAAGATTTGGGTGAGCAAGAAGGGAGAATGGAAGAAGAAAGAGAGAAGGAGAGAATATTTTGTATTGATTTCTTTCAATTCAAATTACATTTGCAGAGTATCATAATTCCAACCCTTTACAATGGCATCAAGAGCCCATTAAATAACCTTCAAGAAACAGTTACATCAGTTACAATTTCTTGATGCATTCGTGTCCTTTCATATTCTTGATTTGTGAAGAACGTTAATGGTGGAAGAGAAGATGCTCGCAACATGGCCGTTAAAATTTTTTAACTTTCCAAATATGAGCTATTAATCTTGTTTACAACTTCAAATATGAGCCATCCACGTGGAAAAGATCAAAATTGAAATGGGCCTGGGGGTGCCATTTGTATTTTGTGACTTTATAGAGATTTGTCATTTTTAACATTTTGGTCCGCCCATCCGCCTTTGGTATGGCCTTACACACGTGGCTTTCTTGAGTGTGACGAGTCGCGGCTCACTTTTACAATTTTAACTTTTTTCAACAAAAAGCTCAAAAACTTAAAGTTCTTCCATCGATCCCACTTCCCCGCTTTGAATTTTCAACGTAGTTTATCTGGTCTCCAGCGGAGCTACGGCTCACTTTAAACTTTTATCCTTTTTCAATAAAAAGCACAAAAACTCAAAGTTTTCTCGATGGCCCGCATCCCCACTATTGAATTTTCAATGCATATTCAATACATGGCTTAACTTTATGACTTTTCAAATGGACCGATGGGGAAGTGCTTCAATTTTATGACTTAACTCCTTTTCTCCAAAACAAAGCCAAAATATTCAAAGTTCCCCCTGATGACCCACCTTCCCACTTTGAACTTAAAAATGGCCACGTGTCAAGGCATTCTTTTATAATTTTACGCCTTTTCGCCATTATGTATCAAAACACCAAAAAGGGCCGCCCTTCCGCCATTACTCGATCTGGACAATCGAAACCTCTAGGGATGCGGGGCCACGATACTTTTGTAAAAATAAAAAAAGTGCTAAATTCACAAAAGGATCCACCACGCCTCATCCAATTAGAGATTTCCATGTACCCGTGGATGTTGGGGAAAAAATTGACAAGGAAAATACATCCATAAAAGATAAAATGAAAGGGGAAAAACTCCATTTACGCCAAAATTTCAAATTGTTTCTCCATGGATAGAGAAATAGCAAAAAACACCAGGCTAAACATGATCCATGGCCATAGAAAATATTGACAATAACACCCAAATGAAAGTTAAATATTTTCATGCATCCATATGGGAAAATGAAAAATATATCAAACCACGAAGATTGAAATATTTTAAATCAACAGGCGAAATTGCAAATGAGCACCGACTCAAAATTTTCAAATTTGACTTGAAAAATGAGGGGAATTTTGAGGGTGACAACACTGCTAAGGTAGGGGTTATCTATCTTCATATTGGAATCAAATGATTTTAAGAACCAAATATGGCACAAGATTCACAATCCACGCCAAGCTTATCTTTTCCTATCACATAGAGTCATATGAACCTACCCCTATCCATTCAAATTGCTTAATACAAGAAGAACATGATCAAGTTTCGAGTTCAAAAGAAAAACCTACTCCTCCTCTCATTCCCGACACTTATTGTTTCCTACAAGCGGAATCTATTATGCCCATGGAATTCAAAGAAGACAAAGAAGATGTTTATGGCTTATGGAAGATGTATTTTGATGGCTCTAGAAGATGAAATGGAATTGGGGAAGATGTTGTGTTGATCTCTCATGTAGATGAGAAATTCTTATTTTCTCATAGGCTACAATTTACATGTTTCAATAATGTGGTGGAGTATGATGCATTTGTTCCTGGTCTATTTATTACGGAAAAGAAAAGGATAGAGAAGTTGTAAATCTTTGGAGACATTGAGCTAGTCATTAACCAAGTCCATGGAAGATGTGATCAAAGAACAAGATGTTGAAGGCCTACAAACACAGAGTGCTGGGACTTGCAAGAGAGTTTTAATACTCTCAACCTTCAAGAAATACCACAGAAATTGAACAAGGAAGTAGATCAAATGGCGGATCTCAGATCTCAGTTTTCACCTGGAGAAGATCTGATTAAAGGCAAGGTGCAACATATCAAGATGGTTATTAGGCCATCCATTCTTGATAATGCAACCAGCTAGAAATTATTTGATAGTGATGAAAAAATTGTCTAATTTATACAGAATGAGGCTGAATTTTCTTCAAAAATTCAGTATGATTTACAAATATCTATGGTGATCAGATTATTTAGCTCAAAAAAATAAATTTCCAAAAGGATTGGTCACTTTAGAACAAATTTTCAGCCCAAATGATGAGTTCAAAGGTGCAAAAAAGAGCATGGCGGCAAAACAAGAATACTGTTAACTAGTTGTAGTTGCCCCTAGAAAGGTAAGTGATGAACATGAAAATAAAATTTTTGTTGCCTTATGTCAAAATTTCAATGACATGTTTTCATGGGGCTATGAAGACTTAAAAGAATTCAATCCAAACATAGACCAACATTCTATTTATCTTGATCCAGAGATCAAACCTGGTTAGGAAAAAATAAAGGTTGATAAACCCCAAGATAGATCCCCTCATGAGAAAAGAATTGTCTAAAATCATTGAGGCTAAAATAATTTTTCCAATTAAATACTCTACTTGTGTGGTAAAGCTGGTTCCAGTCAAAAAGAAGAATGGTGAAATTAGGCTTTGCATAGATTTAGGATTTTGTAGACATTTGTTGGAGTTGAGATATTTTCAATGCTTGATGGATATTCAGGCTTCAACCAAATAAAGGTATAGGAGGAGGATCAATATAAGACTACGTTCACTACCAAATGGGGAACATATGCATATCAAAATATGCCTTTTGGATTATCAAATACAGGTGCCACCTTCCAAAGAGAAATGGATATTTCCTTTAAGGGATACATTAATTAATTCCTCCTTGTGTATCTTGATGATATTACTATTTTCTCAAAACATACAAAAGATCACATTAGTCATCTCGAGAAGGTATTTGAAATATGCATGGAGTTTGGGGTATCTATTAACCCCAAGAAATGTAGTTTTGCAGTCCCTAGAGGTAAGCTTTTGGGGAATGATGTTTCTAAAGAAGGCATTTCCATTGATCCAGAAAGAGTTTCAGCCATCCTTTCTCTCTCCTTGCCAGCTCACAAGAAAGCTTTTCAGTATTTCCTTGGAAAGATTAACTTTGTTAAGAATTTCATGCCTAGATTCATGGTTCTGGTAAAACCACTTACTCTCATGCTCGAAACTATTCGAATTTCAGATGGACTGTAGAGTGGAAGGATAGATTTGAAAAGATCAAACAAGAAATAACCTAGGCTCCTACGTTGATTAAAACATACTACTCCAAATATTTTATCTTATATGCGTATGGAGCTGATTCTTGTATTGTCACGGTCTTAACCTAGATAAAAGATCAAGATTTGGAGTAACCAATGGCATTCTTCAATCAAACCTTGAAATATTATGAGCTTAAGTATAACTATATTGAGAAGCAAGTGTTTTCCATCATGCGTGCTTTGAAGAAATTTAAAAGCATGATTGTAGCTAGCCGCATAAAAGTTTTAGTGTCACATCCTAGTGTCAAATACTTCATTATGGGAACAAAAATTAGTGAGAAACCGATAGATGGGTAACTTAAATCATGGATTATGATGTGAAAATTAAGGCCATAAAATTGGTAAGAGGTTATGCTCTATATAGATAGCTAACTGAAGATGCATGGAATGACCCAAAGATTTCTTTCTTCCTAGAAGAGGAGAGTCAAGAGAACATTAAGACATAGCCATGGATAATCTGGATGAAGAAAATGATAACATTTCTCTCTTCTAGTGTATATCTCCCTGGTCTCAGAAAATCAAAGAGGTAGAATTTAAGGTTGCAATCTTTTCCATATGTGCTGGTTGATGGTGTATTATTCAAAAGGAACATTGATGGTGTGTTTCTCATGTGTATTGAAGGAGAAAAATGTAATAGGATCATGTCCCAATTCCATGATGGTTTTTCGGGAAGAAATTTCTTTGCTAGGGCTACATCTATGAAGATCATAAAAGAAGGATATTTCTAGCCTACGTTGTTCATGGATGCTCACAAATGGGTTACAAAATGTAAGGAGTGTGATCTCTTTATCGGAAAGAAAAGATTGGCGGCTCGCCTCTTCATCCAATTTAAGTGGATCAACCATTCTTACAATGGGGTCTTGAATTTATTAGAATGATCAATCCTCCATATAGTTCCCTTCACAAATGGGTTCTCATAGTAATAAATTACTTCACGAGGTGGACCGAAGCTGCATCATTCAAGGAAGTTACTGAATCAACCATCTTGGAATTTCTTGAAGAAAATTTTACAAGGTCCGGCATTCCTTATACCATTATTTATGAAAATACCAAATATTTTATGGGATCTAATATTTCTAATTGGGCTTTAGGACTTGGGATTTATCTCAAGAATTCCTCCAATTATTACTCTCAAGGTAATGGATTGGAAGAATCTACTACAAAAATCTGATCAGGATCATGAAAAAAACCATAGACATCAATCAAAGGAAATGACATGCAAAAGTGAAAAGTTCTCTATGGGCAGACATGATAATAATGAAGAAATCAATTCGCACTTCTCCTTACAGATTTTTATGGAAAATAAACTATAATTCCTTTATCACTAGAGTTTCCTTCACTTGAATTAGCATAATAGATGGAATTTGAAAGCGCGGATCAAAGGGAAATCAGAATAGCGAGTTGTTGGGTCTTGAATAAAATAGAAATTTTTCCATGACAATGATGGAACAACATCAAAATTCAACCAAACAAAGTGGTTTGAAAAAAAAAATCTAGGCCTCATACATTCAAAGTTAGAGATATGGTCTTTAAGTGGGATGTGGATAGAGATAAACTAGGAAGACACTCCAAATTTGATGTTATTTGGATTGGACCATACATCATTACTGCTTGCAAGGTGGCTAATTATTTTGAGTTGTTTGATCTTAATGGGAATGTGTTTAAAATCCTAATAAATGGGATTCATCTCAAACCTTCTCATTATGAGTTTCATGCATCTTGTACATAGTAGATTAGTATTTCAATTCCTCTACGTACATTCAACACATTTTCCTATTTGTAGTATAGGTTTCTTTTCCCTAAGTGCTTTGCACATATTTTGTTACTTGGGGATATTGTTGCATAGGTTCCATGTTTTCAGAGGATGTTGTTGTAAAATGAATTAAAGAAGTCAAATGCAGAGCAACTAAATCAATCACCTAAATCCATGCCAAATGAATGCCTAAGGCTACTGATCATCCATCTAGTAGGTAGATGACCCATGTGAGTCGCCAAAAATGTTTCCCAATTTTGCATCCCTTGTAAAATTTGAAGCAACTTTCAAGTGTTAGACTTGGTGGAAATTCAAATACAAATTTGGAGAAACCTCAGAAGTATTGAGCATGTCGTGGATTTAAGGCAAAAGCCACAACTACGAAGATTAAGCTGTCAAATTCAGGAAAGCCACGATACATAGGAAGTTTTGTGGAATGATGAAAAGACTCCATGGGTGGATATTCAAAGCAACATTACTTTATATAGTTCCATGGGCTAAGGTAACAGGAAAGGTGGGCCATGGGTCACAAGGAAGAAAGTCACATCATTAGGGAAAGGCACGGAAGGTTTTCCAAATCCACGAGGACCTAGGGTGCCGCAATACAAAGGAAT
Source organism: Taxus wallichiana var. yunnanensis (assembly GCA_018340775.1). Taxonomy (NCBI): domain Eukaryota; kingdom Viridiplantae; phylum Streptophyta; class Pinopsida; order Cupressales; family Taxaceae; genus Taxus; species Taxus wallichiana. The sequence continues at coordinate 924,075,114 of CM031240.1, read as the reverse complement.
GATCCAAGGATGACAAAGGCCACACAAGATTGAGTGGAGAAGCCACGTAATAAGATAAAATTCCTATTCTTTTTGGATACCAAAATTGATCTCGTCTTCAATTTGGATATCGGATCTTTGTAAATCCAATAATTTTTGCTATTTTTCATGCAATCAAATCCAATTTCATGAATAAAATCAAGGAAAGAGGTAAAGATTCAAGGAAACTTGTCAAGCATATAAAAAGTGCATTTCTAGGTGGCACAACCACCAACATTAAATGTAGTATGGGTGCTCATTTGAAGGAGGTGTGTAATAATGGATAAACAAGAGTGATGCCCTATACCCTAAGTGAAATTAATGAAGGTGGTTGGGATTGGTTGAAGGAATTCAAATTTCCCTCTAATTTCTCTTATTTCTCCCTTCCACGATTTTCTATATATTGTAGAGCAAATGCTCATTCTTACGGGTTGGATACTTTTAGAATTTGGGCATCTTGTAATACAAGGATTCTCTCTTGTGTTGCGTATATGTCCTAAGGGTTGTATGCTTGGAATTTGATTCTGTGGATGTTTTTATCTTCCTCTTGTGATTGTAATGTTCTATGCACAGCTTTAGGCAATAAAACTTAATCTTGTGGCTTGTTCCTACCCTTGTTCTTATGTTATTGCACCTCTTTCCTTTCTTTCATTCACTGAGATGTTTTGTATGTATCATTTATGAATCTTTCTTTATTGTGTGTCATGAAAGTGGATTTTGGGAGTAATTTTGATCTATGTCACATATCTTGTTCTCTTCATTATCATTTTCTCCCTCCCCCTTATCTAAATGTATTCATCCCCTTATTTTCTGGTGTTATCACCTCTGTATATTAGGATTTCATCTATGCATCTCTTTCTCACCTTGGTCTCTTGGGAAGATAGATTATGATTAGATAGCTGCATTCAAATTTCTAGGATTAATTTTAGCATTAGAGGTAAGTAGAGGAAGTCGACCTTCTCTGGAGGGTCTGTCTCAGTTTGAGTCCCATAAATTGGAGACAATCCCATGTTGACTAAAATTTCAGGTTGTCTATGATCTGAATGCGGGTGCAATTTTGAGCTCCAATAAGAATCATGTTCTATAATTTTCCAATCATCAATGAGACCTCTATTTTTCTATAAATTTTACATTATGTTGCAAATTTATTACTTTAAAAAAATATGAAGTAATCTTACATTCTGCAATGGTAGTGTCAATTATCAATATTAAAATATCAATTTTACAAAATTATGTTACGCATCAACTTACAATTCTTTATATTCAAAATATTCTAGGTTGACTATTTAATGTAAATTTCACCCTTTTGACATAGCCTTTGCTTTTACAATTTTATGTTATAATGCTCAATCCAAATTTTTTTTACAAGATTTCTTTCTCTTTTTGTTCACCTAATTTGTTTGACACACCCTTGGTTTGCACAACATTATTATTGACTATGTTAATTCCAAGATTATAATTATAACAAGAAGCCTACATTTACCTAATATTACCTAGAATTTATTTAGTTTCACATTTATTCCTTACTCTAAATGAGCATCAAAATTTAATTATTTTTATTATTTCTTTACATCTACCTTAGTTTTCATTGATGTGTATAACACACTCTTTACTTGTAAACTTTAAAATTAAATCACATTCATATTTTAATTCACTTTCAATTGGAGATCTAAAGTATCCTTCTTTGTTGAGGTTTCTAACATAACCAAATATAATTTTCAAACTAATTATTGCGATTTGGGAATCACTTTAATAAACCAAATGTTTCTTCAATTGGGTAACCAAATAAAAAGAAGTTTAAATTTCTAAAAATTAAACATGGCATATTTAAGAACATGTACCTCCATTTTGACACCTCCTTCATCATTCACCCCATAATGCTATGTAGTAAACAAGAAATTTCAAAACAACATTTTGAGTTGTAAATGATATTGATAAAGACAAACCCTTAAAAACTGGTGTTCTTTTATAATTCCTTTTTAAAAAGTTCTTCAGGATTGTTCTCATGCCATCAAAATATTTAATATTTTCCATTACTTTCCCATTTTCTTCTAAGGAATATTTTTAAATTTCAATTCTTTCTTTGTTGGTGGCATTGATAAGGTAGTTGCAAACCTTATGTTCTGTACTTATAAGAACAACCAACAATTTAAGTATCAAAATTTCATGTAATGGTTTGTAAATATTGAAAATGCATCTAATTTTATTATATTGAGATGATACAAAAAAATATATAAATTAATAATAGAGGCCTTAAGAAAATGACACTTATAACAATAAACAATAATTTTGGATGATTAATACCATAAAATATAGATACTGATTGAAAATATGGAAATCTTGTTACTTGTTTGAATTACAACCTCTCGATATCAAATTCCATTTTGTTGGTGAGAAAATTTTTCAGGTGGACAAACTTTTGGATTTCTTGCCAATGCTCTGGGAATCTAAGTCCCTCTACTTAACCGGTGTAGCTTTCGTATATGCATGCACGAGTAAAGGTGGATTTTCCTAGTGGCCTTATGGTTAAGGATCCAATAGGGAACTCCACTGACCCTGTGGAAAAGCTAGCAATCTCTTGCTAGGGAAGACTTTGTCTGAAGAGTGGGAAAGGGGAGTGAGAAAAGAGGTAGGAGAACTAATGTTGCAGGTAGAAAATTAGATTCCTGCACACACTAGTTAGAAATTTCATCACATGCACTAAAATTAGGAAGAAACAATACTGCAAACAACAACAAGACCAATTAGAATTTAATGAACACAAAGTATCAGTAAACCCCTTAGTCAAAAAAGGATTGAAACTCCTTGTATTGATGCTCAAGAAAAAATTGTACATAGTATGAGAATGGAAGACATTGAGAATAGGGGAAAAGTGGCTAACTCTTTTCACTCACAAGTGAGCAAAATCTCTCTCATGAACTTACAAGAATATAACCATCTAGAATAATTTCAGTAATTAGAACCCTCTGGAATGAAGAGCTCATTACAATTTATAGCAATATGAATTGTCCTTTCACCTCCCTCACATGACTCTTTGTTTCCATATTCCACTCATGACCTTTTGTTTTCCATGAATTAAGTATTTCTCTTATAATTTTGAGAAAATACTTTTTACAAATTTAAAATAGATCACTTAAGTGAATAGGATGAAATAAAATGATGACGCATAACGAATAATTAGAATGGAGAGAGAAAGTAGAGAGGGAAAGAGAGGGAGAGGGAAGGGATGGAGGGAAAACACTCCTCATGAAGAAATGCTTTGAATTCCTTGATGCAACCATGAAATTTGAGTGAGGATTTCTGCCACTGGTGATCTTCTATAATGATGAATATTTCTCACTTGAATAACTTTGAATCATTTTCCCAATCTAGTGATGACCACAAACTCTATGATGCATGGACATCTTGGACCATATAATGAGTGTTTAGAAACATTATTATGATGTTTACCACTGCAAGCTTGAGATGAAAACATATAATGCCCATGATGACCCTCCTTGAAACTTGGTTGATGAACCCTTTGACTTGTTGAAATCATTCTGACCAATTCACTTTGGATCACTTGGTTCCTTAAGTGATGAAGATGAATTCACATGATGTGCCTTACTTGCGATGCCTTGCTTTTCTTCTGTACACCATTGCACTTAAGATGATGCTTCCAGGACCTCTATGAATTTTTCATTCCTCCTTTTCAACTCATGAAACCATCTCATTATCCAAAAGGGATTCCAAAAAGCAGTAAGGTGAGTGAAAATAAAGTCATATGCAACTTTCCACTCCCGAAATGAAATCTTTCTATTTTTAGAATATGAGCCTATGCTTTGCTATTCTAGGACATATCACTTGTCTTGCTCCAGTTTCAGATTTTGAAACATATACCATATTCCAACCTCCTCTGTTCCTAATATATTGATATTTTTATCACATTTCTATTTTTAGCAGGTTGTTATTTAGGGGACTCTTATTACGAGAAGAAGTCATTTTCTGTCTTACTTTCCATTTTACCCCTTTTTTGATTATCCTGAGTGATCAAACTTGAAATTCAATGGGGATCACCATTTATAGCATGTGAGGTAGTATAACATATGCTATTTATAGTAAATGGTGAAAATGACCTATGTTTACGATGGGAATAACTATTTTGGATTCAGCTCTTCGTCACGAACTCATGCTCCAATTTTCATCATGATTTTCTTTCCAGAAAACATAGAAATGAAAATGAAAATTTATTCCTAGTAAGAGATTTAGGTATGGAGATACCAGGGAAGAATGATTAAAAATCATTCCTTCATATCTTGATAAATTGGCAACTTCATCATGCAAAAACTAGTTTGAGAGAAACTAGATTTTTTGGAGACCCTTCCTCCAAATTTCAGATGATTTCACCCACTGAATCTTTGGGAGTTTGAAAATTTCTTCAAAGAGGGCAGGATGCTGATAAAAAACATAGCCCTCCATATCACTAAAAAATAGGGACTTCATGGCGCAAAAACTAGTTCACGCGAAACTAGATTTTTCAATTATCATTCCATTTCGCCCACTGGAACCATGAGAAGTGGAGAGGTAGCTCGCTGATTTTTCCACTACTATGTCATGGCGGCCATTAAATGAGCTTGAAATTTATAGGTCTGGTTTTTTTCTCCATTCACAATGAAATAAATTCCATTGTGATAGGTTTTTTCTTCTTGTCTCATTGGTGAAATTTCTCTTCAATTTGGTTGCCGATTTGATGGGAAATTGAACTTTGTTCTTCGTGGAGCTGGAAGTGAAATTTCTTCACTATGAGCATTCCTTTCTACAAATGGGAGGTTTGAAGGTGATTTTTTAATGTCCTTTGAGAGTGAAGAACTCAGCAACAAATGGTTCTTCGTTTCGTGTACCTTAGCTTGGTTTGTAAGATATCTTCAAATCTTCATTTTACGATAGTGAGGATTTTTAGATGATTTCTCTATTTCTCTCTTTCTGTTCTTCGATCCTTGATCTCTCATAATAAATATTTCTTCAGAGAATTTTTTTTTTTATGTTTTTGAGGATTTGGTTGTTGTGGTTGAGTTGGTTCAAGGTTCATCAAAGGTGGATTGAGGTGTTCTCTCAGTAACTTTATGGAGATTTGACAATGAGAAGTAGAAGCGTGGCTTAGAAAAGCTAGAATTGTTTTCAAAATTTTGAGTTTGAGATGGGTACATTTTCATGTCCTTAACATCCCTCACCTCAAAGGGATGTGAGGGACATCAGTTTCCATGGTGAGAAAGAAGGTGACACATGGCATTGATCCGATGACGGGAGTGAGTGCTCCAAAAGTAGCTTTAAAGCACTGAGGGGCTGGAAGCGGGTCACATGGGTAACCAAAAATATATCCTAGAGGGATGGGTGCATTTTTAAAGGTTTTATGTCCCTGATTTGTGAGGAATGTGAGGGACATCAAATTCCATGGTGGTCTTGGAGATGACACGTGGTGGAGATCCAATGACTGGGAATTTGAGCTCAAATTGTACCGGGGATAAAATAACAATCCACGATGGTTGTATGGGGTTCCAGAGGTCACATAAGGGCTGGGAGAATTTTTCCAAGGTTTATGTACTTACCCTTAGGGACACCAGGGACATAAAATCCTATTAGGCTCTGGAGTTGACATGTGTCTTCCCAAAATTTGGCTAAGTCCGAACTTTCTCAAGAGGACAACTTGCGACGATGATAACTTGAGATCCCGATGGAATTTTTTCGGAAAATATTTATTTGATCCTGACTGGAAATGGAATTTTGAATCAATGGGGGGTATCATTTCTTTATTCTTCCATTTGATCTCTGAAATTTTTTTATTTAGTAATCCACTTGTGCACGAGAAAACGCTGTAGACCTCATGTGCCAAAGTGTTGTGAAAATAATGATTTCACAATATTACAAGGATTGAAATTATATTTCCAAAGATGTATTTTTTTCGCTAACTTCATCCGAGCTCCTAGAATCACCTTCCAAAGCTCGACTAGTTTGCTTTGAGCACATGACCCAGGGCCTGTGAACCCTAATTTTGGTGAAACTGCCCCAGCTTCTCTGAGCCCTTCCAGAATCTTCCTGAATCATCTTCATGATGTCCCAATACCTTTGAATCCCTCCAAACTCTCTTTGGATCTTCTGCTCCATTCCATGGGATTTATTTAGCCCTAGGAATGCCAGTGATAGCCCTTCCCACAACTGCATGTAGCTTATAATTTTTAATGAACTCCTAAAATCACCTAGGGGGATGAGATAATGTTAATTAGGAGGTCACTTGGACTGACTGGATAGAACCAGGTGTCTTGGAATGATAGGACTTGAAAAAAAATTAACACAGGGGTATAGTTGTCATGCTCAGAAATATTTGATTTCCTTGTTGCACATTTGCATGAAAATACATTTATAAATATTTTTCATCTTCTATGTATATAAAATATAGTTATACTTCTATATCTTTATGCATGTTTGATTTCGTGCTAAATGTTTGACATGAAAAATTGAAAATTTTCCATGACGACTATGCCCACACTAAAAAACCCCTGAACCAGGTAATGTAAACTTGCCTTCCAATCAATCTCGACTATGTAAGCCCCATCATGGCCGACAGGGATGTGATAACTAGATTTTTAAAGTATGTTTCATGTACATGTAAGATGGTGGTAGGAAATACATGGATTCATTTCAATTCACTTTGAAGGAAATATTCATGTAGGCCCAAAAGGCCTATTTTATGACCTTTTTCACCTGGTGAGCACCTCCTGGGGATGTAACAAGAAGAGATAATGCCTCAAAGTAGTTTTTGACAAAGATATGCAATCATACGAGGTAGTTTAGGAAAATTTTGGAAGAAAATCAATGTTTAGGAACAAGTTATGTGAAACTGGGTCTTTGTGAGAAGGGTTTTGGGTGTAGACACCAAATTTGGGTCACACTCCCCTTGGTCCCTTTCAATTAATCAAGCACACCATGGCCCCATTACTAATTATTACTAAAATATTCACCTTCACATTATTAATTAATTTAATTATTTTAATTAAATTAATTTTACCCTCACACCTCCACCTCACCCTGGACCCATTCTAGGGGCATTTAACTCGTAGTGTTTGAGTCATCACCCTCAACACTGAGTGTAGATCAAGAATTTTGCGCTTGTTACTCGGATCCAAGTTAATGCACCAAACTAAACACAAAACCCCGAAAACTCCAATAAATTGATACCTGATGAAGATGTAGACGGATGAGGAAGCCGATGTAGATAAGACGGCACACACGAGCAATTCGCACAATAGATCCGAGTAACCTGCAAAACACCGATGCTTGACAGAAAAAGACCACGTTAAAAGATACTTAGGTGGACTACCCGAGAAGCGGGTCCGGGAAGCGATAAGCTTCCCGGCGGATGTCATCCACGTCTTCAATTAAGAAAAGAAGCATACATGAAAAGATGTAAGTGAAAAGCTAGATTTTTCATGCAGTAATAAGACAGAATCTAAATGAAAGCAGACGAAAGTACAGAAAACAAGGAACTACGAGATAATGCCGATTTGTGTTACCCGTGTCCTTTTACCTATCAGGAAATGCGTCGAATCGGCGCCGATGGATAGAATCGGGCGCGTCGATTGAGACGGATTTGCGTCGATCAGGTAAGATCGCTTGATCAAGGCGGATCGATCAATCGGGGCGCGATCAGATTCGGAATGGAAGGTGAATGTGGTCTCCATTGGATGTGCGAAGTTGGCGAGACACTGGAACAAAGTCACCAAATGATAGATGGTTGTGTGCGATGCTGATGTGACAGGGACAGAGTAACGGTGCTCCTCTCAGGGATTAATTCGGACAGGATCTGCCCTAATTTGATACACCGATGCTAAAAAGATCTCTTTCTCACAACCTGTATCTCTCTCGCTCTCTATTCATGCGTAAGTGCTTCCTTTTTTCATCTGCTCACTTTTTCGCTCGTGGTCTCTTTTTGGTCCTTTTTGGTCCTTTTCGGTCCTTAGAACTGAGTTCTGGACTTGCTTTTATAATCGGTGCCGCTCCTAGAAAATCGGCGCCGACCATATGGGTCGGCGCCGATCGCAGAATAGACTCCCGAGATGGCCAAAATGAGTGATTTCAAGAAAGATAAGACCTATCCCGAATACGGGAAATATCCCGCTTAGGGAAGAGGAAAAATAGATGTGATACATAGATAGAATAAATTTGGGGTAGATAAATGGTTAAGATGCATGGGAAGAAGTGTAATTAAATATTTAATATTTAATCACTCATGGGTAAGATATGATGGGGTGAATTAAATTTAGAGTAAGTGATTAAATCACAAATCGATAATATCCCAAGGGGATAGTTGGTGACGAAACGTGCCCCAAAGTTACCTAAAGCGGAGTAAACGAATGTGAGGGACACTAAATTGAGTAACCAATTTTAAGTGTCTACATTTTGCCCCTTTTTTTCAAGTAACTTGCGATAAGCAAGGTTATGAGAAAAACAAGGAGATGGAAGAAGGGAAGAATGAGTGATGATGTGATCCCCTCAAACTAGGGATGGGATGGGTGATAGAACTGACGATCCTAAGTTTGAAAGAGGTAGATGAAAATGCAGGATGCCCCAAATGGATGTCCTGAGTAGATCTAATCATGATGACGCATAAAAATAAGTAAAAAGGTAGCAACCTAAGGGACTCACATTGGTAGGCAACTAGCGGTCTCCTCATGAGATGACATTAGTGCCTGGCTGCACTCCATGAGTGTAAGGAGAACGCAAAATAGCCAACATCTAAAGAGAGACACATCGGGTAGGGACAACTAGACGGTAGGCCTCGCAAAGTAGATGACGTTAGTGCCTACAAACCCGTTTAACTCTAAGTCGCCAAAAAGTACGAGTGTCCCACGCAAATGGAATAAAACCCGAAATAGATGGTGATATCAACAAGATGTGCCAAAAGGAAAATTCAACACACAACAATGATCGATAGATAAGCAAGCCAAGCATCAACACTATGGCAAAGAGACATGGAAAATCGGGCGACCAAACTAATCGGCGACGACTAAAACAAAGCGGCGCGACCCAAAAAATCGGCGCCGACCAATTCGAGACACATATAAATATGCGAACGGAAAACGTAAACGCATTTATTTTCAACGTGACGATCGATTCTGCAGAGAGTCAAAATTTGATTTTGAGCACCATGGAAGCCTCCTGGGAGCTGAGCGGTGAAGCACAGGAGGACACGCACCAGGTAAGTGGTCATTCTTGAACCCATTGTATTTGAATTTTTGTTTTTGTTTGATTTTTTTTGTTTTGGGAGGCCGGGGTCCGTTTATGTCCTGGACAGCGATCGGCGCCGATCGGTGTAATCGGCGTCGATTGTTGATGGCGCCGATTGGTATTAATCTGCATGATGACTAAATGAACGACGCCGATTTTACCAAATCGACGCCGATTGATAGATGTTCATTTTTTTTGTTATTGTTTGGAGGATCTGATTTGGGAAATAAGAGACTAATTATGCTTTTGATGTCATAGATGCAGCACGAGAGGCACTACATATGAGGGATGCCATGCCCGAGTTATCGGAGACGATTCTCCCGATGTGACAGATGCAGATCTGGCGACATTTAGAGCCAGGCTCGGGGTTTCAGAGTATTATGACGAGTGCCACGGATGTGGAGCTCATGCGGCATTAGTGGCGCGGTGGGACAGCCACACGTGCACTTTTTGGCTCAGACGGGTGAGATGACCATCACCCATGAGGATATATTCAGGATCCTGAGATTTCCGATCACCGGGACCCGGTGAGATCACACCCCGGGAGCAGCAGCAGAGGGCCCTCGGTCGGTTATACAGAGATAGGGCAGATGACTCTGAGATAGTATCTGGGGCAGTGAGGATAGCCTCACAGTACAGGCAGGATAGCCCTCGGAGCAGGCGGATAGCCTTGATTCAGATGGCTATCTCCTACTTTGCCCTGCCAGATTCAGGAGGTGGGAGATTCCCATTGTTACTGTTAGACTGTGTTTGCGACATCTGCAGCAGCATACAGTTTTTACCTTCATGACGCCCGATAGCTCAGATATATCATGAGCTATGGATGTACACCACTGGCCGGAGGACAGGGATTGACGTCAGCTTTGTGCTCCATTGCTGGGCATATGAGCACATAGCGGTGATCAGGCCATCCGGGCTTCCTTGGATGCCAGCAGGAGTGGGAGGGATTGATTATGGATTTCGGAGATGGCGGGCCGACATGGCCGCAGGGGATACAGGTAGATCAGCCGAGTGGTACTCGAGCATTTCAGACGCTCGACACACGGATCAAAGTTATCTCGGAGACCATATCGGCATTTCCGACATGGGCTAGCCAGATGCCCACTTGCAAGCATTGAGACGAGCAGGTGGTCAAAGGCCATAGGCCGGATATGTGGGAGCGAGTCCCGTTTATGCGGATATTGAGGTAGTTCGGCCTAGTACAGACAGTGCCGACCACCTACACGCCATATAGGCGGGATAGCAGGAGATCGATCTACCGATTTTGATCCCGATAGATCCATTGAGAGAGGTCCCACCCTCTGCTGCATGGCCGATGATGACGCAGGGGTAGATGAGGGCTACGAAGATGGTATGACACCGAGCTACCACGACATCTCCCGCCATCTATAGATGCCGACGAGGAGGACATAGCTCTTTAGGCACGGGACAGACTGGAGGGAGAGCATGCCACCCTTACACTGCATACACATCAGTAGCTCGGAGGAGACTGTGGACTTTGACAGAGAAGAGGGATGCCTTGATTGTGGAGAGAGACACCGCCGCCAGAGCGAGATATAGCGATCTAGTAGAGGGATCGCTACTTTCGGCAGGAGGCCCTCAGGGCCAAATATGGAGAGACCGGTGCCACGTCAGAGTCCGGTACACAGGGCACGACCTCAGAGGAGCACCACCAAGAGTGCAGGAGCTAGCCAAGAAGCACCAAAGAAGATCGCTATGAGCACCGGCACCGTGAGCCTAAGCACATACCGGCCTCCTCACGAGGTGAGATACTATGAGGATGCCCTAGCGCAGCATGCCCCAGATGTGCCTCGGTACGGGGTGAGGAGGAGAGCAGCGACGGCTACAGCGAGTGGAGCCTCAGGTGGAGGGAGCACTGGGAGAGATCGAGGTGGGCCGAGACCTCCAGCAGCAGGTGCATCGAGCTCGATAGGCGCGGCCGGGGAGAGACACCTGGTAAGTCCAGAGGAGGGTGGAGGAGATAGTGTCCTCCATGCGCCGGAATTTACTATATATAGAGATTTGATAGATTTTGTATCTCAGATAGTGATGTAGCCTCGATTGAAGGCATTGTATAGATGGCTTGATTGAAAGCCACCCATTTTTGTACAGACACACATGTATATATAGATTCATCATGTTATTTGTCATATAATTGTACTCATGCTTTTAATTTTGATATACATGGATAGATGGATATAGATATAGACTGATAGAGGATAAAATAGATGTGACTGGATAGATATAGATCGATAGATGATAGAAATAGATGTGATTAGATAGATTGATATGTGGAAATAAATTTGATAGATGGATGTGGTGTAACTTGGATGTACATGTGTTTGATGTATAGATAGATGTAATGTACCTTGAATGTACATTTTGATGGATAGATAGATAGATGTGTTTGATGTATGGATTAGATATAGATAGATGTAATGTACCTTGGATGTACATATTTTTAAATATTTTGATGGATAGATAGATAGATGTGTTTGATGTATGGATGTAATTTTAATGAGAAATGAATACAGATAGATGTTTTGATAGATAAGATGAATTTTGATAGAAGATAAATTTTGATTGAATTAACATGTGAAATGTCAATTTAACTGGATGCAAGACAAAGAAATGGGGAATACTCCTTGCAAGAGCCAAAGATGTAAATGGAAACAACCGTGACTTAGAAGAGAAGACACTCGGATAAGAAGAAAAATGATAAGTCGGACTTCCAACCGACCATAGATAAAATCCGATAGGAAACCGAAAGACCAAGCATACAAGGCCCTATATAAGATTAAAATAAACTGACACTAACTAGCCGCAAAACAGATATAGGATAGAAACGGAAAGAAAAGTAAGTATCTTGTCGGAATTTACAAGGGACATAATACATGTCCATAGTAGGAAAATAGGATTCTCCATATGATCGACAAAAGGTCTTATATCTCAGCTTCATGATTTTGGCAGAAAAGCAAACTGATCAATGCGGGAAGTTTGCTTGATATGGAAAGACTGATCGATGCGGGAAGTCTTTCAGTGATGCTAAAAAAGTGTATAAACTGACTGAAAGGCTGATTAATTGCAAGAAGCCTTGAATATTTCTTTGAGAAATAGCCGTCCTTCAAGGGAGCGGTCTGTATTTTGAATTTTAATGATAGCCATCCTTCGAGGGTATGGTCTATATTTTTCGAATTTTGATGATAGCCATCCTTCAAGGGCATGGTCTATATTTTTTCTTTTTGATTCATTTGATAATGTATGGATAGCTGTCCTTCAAGGATCACCATCTTTGGATAACATCTCTTCTTTTTTTTTTTTTTTGAAACTCTTCTTGGAAGAAGTTTCTGAGTTTAGACCTAGATAGATCAGATGGAGGGGAAGAGAACATAAAAGAACATGCACTCATGCCCCGAGTAGATCCGATTAAGATAAGTACTTGGGACAGATGAAGTGGTGATTAAGGTATTCCTACCATGAGGAGGAACATATCCAAAAGAAACGTGCAATGAGTAGAGCCGCGATACTCATATTTAAGGTAAATGAGGCAATAGGCGGAGAACCACACAATTTCGAATCACCATGAAAGTAGATGACTCGGTTATTAGGACGGATGAAAGATCGTGTTTGCGACTAGATTTGTGCAAGATAGATTTTAACAATAGAAGGGCCGTAAATGCAAAGTATTAAGAGGTTCCGCTTCTGTATACCATCCATGGAAGATAAACGATAAGCCCTGACCCATATTTATGAGTGATAATGTACGGGCCCATCCGATTGGGAGCAAACTTACCACGTTGACTTCTTTCAAGTGTAGTGACATTTTGATTTTCCTTAAGAACAAGGTCACCAATTTTGAAGTCACGGTGTTGCAAGTGCTTGTTATAAGCACGTTTGACACGCTCAAGATAGACGATGATGCTCAAGAGCGTTGAGACGCGCTCATCTAATAATTCAGAAGTTGTGCTAGACGATTTTGACGATAGTCCTCATCGGAGACAAATTCTCTGAGAGAAACACGGAGAGATGGGATTTGGACTTCCAAAGGAAGGACAAGCCTCTGCACTCCATAGACGATAGAGAAGGAGTAGCACATTAGGAGTACGAATGCTAGTCCGATAAGCCCGAGGAGAGCAAAAGGGATATGTAAATGCCAATCCCTACCAACTCGACTAGTTACCTTTGCGAGGATACTACGCAAAGTTTTATTGGAAGCTTCAGCCTGACCATTAGCTTGAGGATAGTATGGAGAAGAGAAACTAAGCTTGATGTTGAAAGCGTTGCAGTAGATTACGTAAATCAGCCTTCTTGAAAGACTTACCATTATCCGTGATGAGCTTATGTGGGATGCCAAAGCGACAAATGATGTGTTGATGTACGAAATCAACTATGGGTTTAGCCTTTGTTGAAGAAAGAGGGATAGCTTCTACCCACTTAGTAAAGTACTCAGTGGTAGTAATGATAGAATGATGACGCTGTGAAGAACGGGATTGATGAGACCAATAAGATCAAGACCCCACCGCAAAAAAAGGCCACAAATCACATGCAAGTTCGCAAAGCCTGACTAGGGATGTGCGTGAGATTGGAATGTTGCTGACACTTGACGCACTTCTTAGTGTATTCACAACAATCTCGATTAAGAGAAGGCCAATAATATCCCAAATGTAAGATGCGCTTGGCTGACTAAGCCCAAGTAAAATGTCCACCACAGATACCGTCATGGACCTCCTGGATAGCTTTAGATGATTCATGGGTTTTGAGGCATCGAAGCAAAATACCATCAAAGCCGCGTTTGTAAAGAAGGCCACCTAGAATAGTATAGCGATTGGCGCGTTGGACAAAAGACCTTCTACCATTGGGAGTCAGATCTGGAGGAAGGACCGAATGAGATAGATAATCAACTATCTGTTGATACCACTCATCCTGAGTATGGGTGTGGACAAGATTGATCGGGTTAGTTGCTCAAGATGAGATGGTTGATCTAATCGTTGCACAGCCACATAAAGACGCGAGTCTTCGGTAAAAGGCGGGATAAGTGAGGCTAATGAGGCCATGGTATCGCGAATCGATTTGCAGTGTGAGGAATGGCTTGGATGGTGAACTTATCGAAAGATTGGAGTTGAGCAAGAACGATGTCACGATATTTTTGAAGGATATCATTCTTGCATTGATAGACACCCGTGACCTGATTAACGATGAGTTCAGAATCACCAAAGATGTCAATATGACGAGCGCCGAGATTAATGGCATTTTGAAGACCTAAGACAAGAGCTTCATACTCAGCCATATTATTGGTGCACTCAAAGTTTAATTTGTCATTTTGATCGGGATAGCGTATTCCCAAGGAGGAATCATCACAAAACCCTGCACTCCCCTCGCTGGCATTTGGATCCATCAAAGAAGAGCTTTACTTTAAATGGAGATAGACCAAAATCAATTTGTTGGATATATTCATCGGGAATTGAGCAAGGGGGTCTTGAGTGTCCTAAGAGGAGCATCGCCTAATTGATCTGCGCAATAACTCCGACCCTCGATAGCCTTTTGCGGGATAAACTCAAGGTCAAACTCTGTCATGAGCATAAGCCAACGAGTGATACAATCATTGTGATAGGGCTTTGCATGAATTGTCTTGAGGGGATTGACACTTGTGACAATGTAAGTTTTATGATTAAGGAGATAATGACGGCTAGAAGTTGCGAAAAAGAGCACAACATAGTTTTTCAGCTTCTGAGTAACGTGTCTCGTACTCATGGAGGGTGCGACTCGATGTAATAGACAACTTGTTCTCTACCACAAGTGTCCCGATGCGAAATCATGGCTCCAGAGCATGGTCATCACGAGATATAAAGATAGAAAGGCTCCCCCTCGCGTGGAGGTGTAAGCACAGTGGAGAAAGAAGATAAGCTTTGAGATCATCAAAGGCCTTTTGGCAATGCTCATCCCATTCAAAATGAACATTCTTATGGAGGAGATGGTGAAAAGGTTGACAACGGTCCGACAATTGGGAGATAAAACGACGCACTGACTGAAGACGTCCTTGGAGACTGCGGAGTTGCTTCAAGTTAGAAGGGGGAGGCATCTCAAGGATGGCTTTTATTTTTGCGGGGTCCACTTCAATACCCCTGATGGAAATGATAAAACCTAAAAGTTTACCAGTGAGAACGCCAAACACGCACTTAGCTGGATTTAGACGAAGACAAAAGCGGATAAGCCTCTCAAAGAGAGGTGCAAGGATGAAAAGATGATCCTGACGACGTTTGGACTTGCCGAGGAGATCGTCAACATAATCTTCCACAGTTTTGTGTAAGAGATCATGGAAGATGTAGGTCATTGCTCGTTGATAGGTTGCTCCTGCGTTCTTAAGACCAAAAGGCATGACACGATAACAAAAGGTCCCCCAAGGAGTTATGAAAGAAGTCTTATGTTGGTCTTCTGGTGCGATGAGAATTTGATTATATCCAGAGAAACCATCCATAAGAGAAAGCATCTCATGACCCGCAGTTAAATCTACGAGTTGGTTGATATTAGGTAGAGGAAAATCATCTTTTGGACAAGCAAGATTAAGATCCCTAAGTCGGTAAAAATTCAAATTTTCCTAAAGAGCCTTAGTTATTGGTACTACATTGGACACCCATTGTGGATAATCGATGGGTTGAATGAAGTTAGCCAAGAGCAAGTGTTGTAATTCTTCTTTAACAAGAAGGGTTACTCGAGGTGCATTTTACGTAATTTTTGCTTAACGGTTTGATGTTGGGAAGAGTAACGATATTGTGGACCACAATATTGGGATCTAGTCCGGGCATATCCTCATATGACCAAGCAAAGGCTTGACGATGTTTGGAAAGAAAAGTGGTAAAATCTCCTAATTCCGTGGATTAGGGATTGGCCGACCTTAATGATGCGAGGGTCTTCAAAAGTCCCTATATTAAGGTCGATAGTGGCTTCGTTGAGGAGGGTAGACGTGTCGAAGGAATAGTCTTGGGAAGATATGAATCCTCCGCCCCTCAGAGCATAGGTGAGGACGAATCATCATCTGCACAGTGGATAGTGTTGATAGTAGGAGAGTCGTCTCCAACTATTTCAGGAAGACTAATGGTATAGAAGCGGATCGATTGTTAGTCTTATAGGCTAATGGCCCTAAAGAAATGGTATTGATAAAAAAAAAAGTTAGACGGGATGGAAATGTCGTCATCCACATCAAGTGATGTTTCTGACTTAGTGGGAGAAGATGGTTCCTCAGTAGGAAGAGGCTCATCAAGAATAGTGACGGTGGCTTTTGAAAGGGGTTTAAATCCTAAACCAAATTTTTGATGTGGAATGAGAGTGGGAATGGATGTGAGGTCATGTATACCTTGTTCATATTTTCCTGTGCCAAAACCTTTCCACGCGCATCGATATAGATAAGTTTTTGCAAACGTGGGATTTTGTAGATAATCGAACCCTGTTAAGTAAGGTTTGGTCCTAGGAGGAGAATCTAGGTGATAGTGAGGCGTATCAAGACCACCATAGATGAAATTAGTCTGTTGATTGGGCAGACCAATGGTGATGATGCGACCGAGACCTGGTTGATATTCAGGTTGTTTGTCCGGTCTACCATACTCATTAGGTTTGAGATGGGCATCGAAAGAAAAGAGAGGAAGCTCTCCTAGTGAGAAATGCTGCAATCTCTTCTAGATTTTTTAAATCCGAGTAGTTTGGTTGCAGGTATGGAAGAAGATGAGGCCCGTCAGAGAACATGCATTTTCTTCAAAGGGGCGATCTTGTGGTCATGTCGCATTGTGCGGAAGGAAAAGGATCTCCTGGATGAGTATATATTTTCCCTCATATTGATATTTTAAGCATCGATGGAGGGTGGATGGGACACAATGCATCGCGTGAATCCAGGAGCGTCCGAGGATCATATTATAGTGAAATTTTCCTTCGAAAATGTAGAAGAGTTCGTGAAGCGGCTTCTTACATACTCGAATGGGTAAGACCACATTTCCTAAAGTAATGCGCTAGCTTGATCGTTAAATGATCGAAGGGCGAAAGGCGGGGTGACACCACATTCTTTGGTAATTTAAGTTGCTCAAATGTGTGCGAGGAGATGACGTTGAGTGCAGCTCCACTGCATCGATCATAACGCGTTTTAAGGTAGTGTTATTGATTTGTTTGTGATAAAGAGGGGAGCCTCCAAATCCTCTCGAGGAAAGAGGAGGAATTTCCGAATCTTCAAAAGAAATGGCGGTTGATGGTCCATTCAATCCAAAACCAACTCGAAGGGCTGGGGCTCATCTGAATTCACTGCGATGCGACGCAGATTATCGATTAGAGCCTGGCGATGTTGTGGAGAGGATTGGATGAGGTCAAAAAGAGACATTTTGACCGGAGCCTGGGTGAGTTGTTTCATAACACTCTCCTCAACAGACACGGGAACTTGAGCCGAGGTGCAAAGACGAATAGAGACCCGGGTCGTGGGGCTGATGAGGAAGGGAAATGCCTTCGTGGGAGGCTGCGAAATGACAACCCGTGGTCGAGATGCTGAAGATGAAGATGGGTTATCATAGTGTTGGGTTCTAGTGGCGATATGGATTGTGTCAATTTGAGAAGGTGGAAGATCAAGTGGAGTGGAACCACTAGAGGTCTGAGTGGATCGTTGGGGCTCAGATGGGGCTAAGGTGACAGGAGGTACTTGTTCCTCCTCCTCCAGCAAAAGATCGCTTTCTTCCAAAAGGTTGTTCACAACAGCTTGAAGAGCTTTACATCCCTCAGTATCATGACCCGGGTACGGTGGTAAGCACAAATCAAATTAGAGTTAAACCAGGTAGGTTTCACTCCTTTAGGGTTATAAGGTTTAATCGGAGGAAGGGTTATGGATGAAGATTGGATAAGTTGATGAAGGATTTCGGTGTAGAATCCGGTAGACGAAGATGAGGATAGAGATGATGAAGGTGGTTCTTTTACATTAACCGACTGCCGAGGTAAAAGAACTTGCATGTTAGGTTTAACAGTCTTTTTAGGGATCCTCTTATTTGTTTGGACATTTGGAGGAGCAGTCTTGGGCACTTGAGATGGGAGTAAGTGAGACATGATTGACTTTGGTGGAGGAGGAGCCCCTAAAATAGATTTTGAAGATGATGGAGATGTGACAAATTTTGCGGTCTTCGGAGATAAAGGGGGTTGCTTGGTCAAATTTACTGATGATTTAGATAATGTCGATTTAGAAGAGGAAGAAGCTCCCAAAGTAGGTGTAATCGGAGGAACATAGGGTGCCTTGGTTTTTGGTAATGAAGATGATGATCCTGATAGAAGAGGTGACGTCTTTTTAGTAGGTAAGTCTATTTTTCGGGTATTGGT
The DNA here is from genome assembly GCA_018340775.1 of Taxus wallichiana var. yunnanensis. Classification (NCBI taxonomy): domain Eukaryota; kingdom Viridiplantae; phylum Streptophyta; class Pinopsida; order Cupressales; family Taxaceae; genus Taxus; species Taxus wallichiana. Next base: position 924,056,499 of record CM031240.1, on the reverse strand, counting down.
GAAGAATGTGTTGTAGAAGAAGATGATGGTTTTGATAAGTGTGTAGAAGAAGACGCCTTCTCAGCGGGCAAATCCAATCATTTATGAGGCGTAGAGAGAGATTTTTGTGGAAGAGCACCAAGAGTCTTGATGGTCCGAAATATGGGCTTTCCTTTTTCAGGGATGGTGACAACTTCAACGGCATAAGGTGATTGTAACCTTTTTGGGGGAAGCAAATGGGGAGGTACTGATGGTGTAACGTTAGATTTTGGTTGTCTCGGTTTAGGTTCAGAACCGAGTGTATAGGTGTTGGTGCTACTTCTTTTGATTTTTCCTTAATAGGTGCAGTAACATTAGTGATGGAAGAAATGAGTGATGAAGAAAGCAGGTTCTCTTGCGAAGGGACTACTTCGATGCAGTAATCATGGGTGAAACTACGTAGGAAAAGAGATAGGAAGGGTCAAAATCGAAGACGCTTTTGTCGAAGTCGGCACAATTATAGGTAACGTTCACCAAGGGCATAGTTACAATGGGAATGGGAGCAAATGAAGTGGATGTGTTCAGAGGGAAACTCGAAGGGATGTAATTGCCTCGAGTATTGAAAGAATGTCTGATGATGAGACAGATGAGGATGACACTGTCTCGGGTATGGATGGTAGGTCGACAAAGGAGCGGAGAGAGATGACTCCGTGCTTAGTAATGTAGGAATATTCAAAGACGGGCTATCTGAAGATAGTGGAATTCCAGTGATTGATGAAGTGGAAGGAGGTTCTGATTCGATTGATGTGTTTGCAGATGGCTTGGTTTTGTAAGAAGATTCCTCAAGAGAGATGAAATTGATAGTATGAGTGTTTGGTTTTGAGACTCGAAGCATTATGGTTGGGGCATGATTGGGAAAAGGTTGTTTAAAAACATCGAGTGCCTCGATTTGGGGAGCATTTGGGTTATCCGTAATGAGCTCACCTTTATCAATGAATTTTGGACAAGATTTTGAAAGTCCGACATCGTTCGATGTCATGACCTTTGGTTCTATGATAATGGCGAAATCATTTTCCCTATACCGAGAATGGGCGTTCTCGCTTTCATCAATATTCCTAATGGGGGAAGTTCGATCATGTGAACTTCCAACATTTTTTCTAAGATAGAGGCATATGATTCCCCAATGGAGCGAAGGATCGAGATGATGAAGTCCCTTTTCGGGAAGATGAGGGTCTCTTCATGGTGTTTGATTAGAAGTATTATCGGCCCGTGATGTTTTTAATACGATAGCGTTGGTGGACCCTTGATTTTTGTCTTTAGAAGGGGAAGAATTTGGTTTGGTAAACCGAGAAAATCTAGTTTAGATTTAGAGCGAAGTTTTAGCTTCCCTTGCTCAATGGCGCGAGATTCAAGTTTGCGTGCCATCGTGAAGGCTTCTTCAAAGGTATGAAAAGTTTGGATCCTTAAAGTGGAAGAAATGTGATTAGCACAAGATCGAGTAAACAACTCGATTTGTTGGGATTGAGGAAGGGAGAAAGACAATTGGTTGATTATCCCTCTCCAACGAGCGACAAAGTCTGCAATAGACTCATCATCGAATTGGCGAATGTTATAAAGATCTGTGATCGAGATCTTATGCGCGATATTTATTGAAAAGTTTTCAACAAACATTTGGGCCAATTGAGAGAAAGAAAACAGGGAATGTTGAGGAATGTTATTGTACCAGTCTAAAGCAGGACCCGCTAGAGACATAGGAAAGGTACGGAGCATAAGCTCCTGATCTCGGACTATGAGGTAGCAAAGCATGTTTGAATGCTCGCAAATGTTGTTGAGGGTCTTCGACTATGAAATTTTGAAAATTTAGGAAGTTCCCATTGGGGAGGATAAGGCTTAAAAGATACCGAGGGGTGAATGGGTTCATTACACACTTCTTCAAAGGAGTATGAAGGACGAGCCCTTTTGTGGAGGCTTCCAAGTCTACAATTTTCTTCAAGAGAATTTGAACCATGTCGATTGAGGAGGAGGTACATTGGTATGTCCTACATAAGAAGCAAGTGGTGGATGTTGTTGAGGTGTCAACGGGGATTCATCATGTTGATGGATAGGATGATAAGAGGAATAACCAGTGTTCGGTGACACCGGGTGGGGTATTTCTTTGTGAGGTAGCTCATGCGTATAAAAAGCCGTGAGATAATAAGTGGTTGAGAAAATGAAGGTTGGATGACGGGTGGAGCCTGTGATTGGTGGACTCCTATGTTTGTTGATTGAATCGAGAGGCAGTTGAGGAATATGAGTGCCGACTTGATTGGACATATTGGGAACAAGACCGAAAGGGGCCTTCTACTACCGTGATTAGGTATTAAGGGTGCCGATGTTAGAGGATGGGCGAAGGTCACGATTCTGGCTGGAACATTGGAAGAAAGACCCCTGGAGGATGAGAAGCAGGAGCCAACTGACTATTCGGAGGGGGTTGGCTCATGAAGAGGTACTGACCTTGGGACACGATGGAGGGCATAGATGAATTAACAGCAATATGTGGGTGTGCAGACGCATTCATTATAGCCAGGCGTAAGACCTCTCAGAAGTAGGTTGTGGAATATTCGAGGTAACTGCGGTGTTAGGAATAGGTAAGGCTATTTGAGAACTAGTCGATATGGTAGGTGGAAGAGAAAAGGGATGCATAGGGGCCTCGCCCTTCTCCGTGACTCGAGGTAAGAGAGATGATGCAAACTGCTCTACAAAGGCCTGGGGTGATCCACGAGGATAATCGTACACTTGTTGGATTGGTGGTCCTTGATCAGATATTTGAATAGACTTGTGTACTAGGTAGTCCATGAGGGCTATCGGATTGCGGTCGAGGAATGCCTGGAATTCAGGATCCCCATGGGGAACATACTCCGAGCCAGATGATATTTCCGAAGGACTAGGGGAAGCTGGACGTGATGGGATTGCTTTGGCTTGATAGAAAGGATTATATGACCAGGATGGGGAACCAACTAACAGCGGTCCCGAGGAAGATTGGGGGGGTGCCGAAACCTCCACACTAGTGGTGATCTCGGAGGAAGAAGGAACCAGTTGAGCCATTCTTCTAGATTGTGACCGAGTGATAACCGTCATAAACACGTAGAAAAGAAGATTGACCTAACTAATGCACAGACAATTCAAGCAGCGCAAGTGATTATCTCCTTTAAATTTTGATGCTTTTAAGAAAAGAAAATGTTAGGGAAGGCTTTTTAGAACAGAACTACTCCAGATAGCCAAACTAAGGATGGTTTGGGTAATGTTTGGTGAGGAGTCCCGAAGGCACTTCAGTAAAAGACCGGTACGTGGCTTGATATAGGGGCCTACCCCCGCACTTCACACACCGCTGCGATAAGGGAGTCGGGTGCTTTGCCAATATATACCAAAATCTTCCGTGAATTTATAGCGCGGCCCGAGTACCGCGTAGGCTCTTCCTCTTGGATATCACTTCCAAGTAGGCGAGGCCAGGGAAGGAGTTTTGTTTAAATGCTTTATACCTAGTGATTTTGGCTTTGTGTGCAAGGGTGAAAAATAAAAATCAAATAGTGTCACTACCGATTTTGATCAATTTTCCAGCCTAATTAAAACTAGATGAAAAACATGCAACAATGACAAAGGAAAAGTTCTTTTTAAGCACTTAAAACGAAGTGTTTGATTTCGATGAAAACAAGTCAAAAGTGATTCTTTCGAAATGCGATTAAGTTCTTTTTAAGCACCAAAATTGAAGTGTTTGGATGTGATAGCAACCGACAAAGAAATCCTAAAAAGGAGAAAACACCGTAAAGAGGAATACCTGTGAGATTTAGCTCTCCAAGGTGTGTGGACTTCAAAAAGCGTGTTGTTGAGCTCTTCCCCTCGAACAATCCCACGAACAAGCAAGGTGCTCCGTAAGAAGGGTTAAGCAAACAAGAAACAAGATCCGAAAGATATATCCAGATAATGATAAAACGAAAAGTTTCTATTCTAAGGAAATAGAAAAATTCCAAGGTAACGATTCCGCATAAAAAGCAAGATTGAAATGATGAAAAGAAATGCTCAAGTGAATTGATAGAAATCAATGAAGAAAAGAACAAAGCTCAAAACTAAAAGAAATGAACTTACCAATAAGGGACTTTTTGGTCCCACCGGCATGCTGTAATGTAGATCAAGAATTTTGCGCTTGTTACCCGCCCAAGTTAATGCACCAAACTAGACACAAAAACCCGAAAAACTCCAATAAATGATGATACGATGAAGATGTAGATGGATGAGGAAGCCGATGTAGATAAGACAAAGCACACGAGCAATTCGCACAATAGATCCGAGTAACCCGCAAAACACCGATGCTTGATGTAAAAGTCCATGTTAAAAGATACTTAGGTGGACTACCCGAGAAGCGGGTCCGGGAAGCGATAAGCTTCCTCGGCGGATGTCATTCCACGTCTTCAATTAAGAAAAGAAGCATACATGAAAAAGATGTAAGTGAAAAGCTATATTTTCTCGATTCGGTAGTAATAAGACAAAATCTAAAAATAGCAAAGTACGTAAAACAGGAACTACGAGATAATGCCTTTGGATTTGTGCTACTGTGTCCTTTTACCTGCCTAGGGAAATCGGCGTCGATCGGATAGAATCGGCGTCGATTGAGATGGATCAGCGCCGACCGGGTAAGATTGGTGTCGATCAAGGCGGATCGATCAATCAAGGATGTGCGATAAGATTCGTGGAATCGAAGGTGAATGTGGTCTGCTGGATGTGCCGAGAAGTTGGCGAGACACCGAACAGAGTCACCAGATGATAGATGGTTGTGTGCGATGCGATGTGACAGTGGGACAGAGTAACGGTGCTCTCTCGTGGATTAATTCGGACAGATCTGCCCTAATTTGATACAACCGATGCTAAAAAGATCTCTTTCTCACAACCCGTATCTCTCTCGCTCTGCGTTCGTGCGTAAGTGCTTCCTTTTTCATCTGCTCACTTTTTCACTCGCTCGTGGTCTCTTTTCGGTCCTTTTTCGGTCCTTTTCGGTTCTTAGAACCGAGTTCTGGACTTGCTTTTATAATCGGCGCCGCTCTAGAAAATCGGCGCCCGACCATATGGGTCGGCGCCGATCGCGGAATAGACTCCGAGATGGCCAAAATGAGCGATTTCAAGAAAGATAAGACCTATCCCGAATATGGGAAATATCCCGCTTAAGGAAGAGGAAAAATAGATGTGATACATAGATAGAATAATTTTGGGGTAGATAAGTGGTTAAGATGCATGGGAAGAAGTGTAATTAAATATTTAATATTTAATCACTCATGGGTAAGATATGATGGGGTGAATTAAATTTAGAGTAAGTGATTAAATCACAAATTGGATAATATCCCAAGGGGATAGTTGGTGACGAACGTGCCCCAAAAGTTACCTAAGCGAGGTAAACGAATGTGAGGGACACTAAATTGAGTAACCAATTTTAAGTGTCTACACCGAGTCATCACCGAGTTATAACTCCTAAGACTTCGAGTCACTAACTTGACCTAACTAACTAAGACTTCTTCCTAAACCTAACTGGACCTCTCCTAAGTTCTTCTTTCCTTCTCTCATGAGAACTCTACTTTCCTAAGTGGACTCAATGAGGAAATCACGCTAAATCTGGGAAGATCTACATATTTTTGGTAAACCTAGACTTTCCCACCTTAACCAATGTTGGTTATTTCTTGACCAGACTGGTAACCTAACCACCATCGGTTACTTTATATACAACTTTGCAACCTTTTACCTGGGTTGGTAATTTTCAGTTTTGGGAGTTCTATTGCATTTGAGCATGAATCAAAAGCCTCTCAACATCTAGACAACATGAGATACTCAACCACAGGCCCAAGCGAGCATTTGACCCTCATTCCAAGGCATTAGAATACTTATGGGAACACTTTGAGAGTACTCCCATGACACCGAACCTATAATCTCTTCACGGATCAACTATCATCCTCCCTCACCTACCAGATCGTAAATGTAAGTAATTATATGTGATTTCAATCATATTGTGCTTTATTAAAGTAGATATTCTTTACCTCCTTCATTATAATTTATTCCTTCCGTATTCCTTTATTTCCAACTTCTCACCAATCTACCAATCCAACCACCTATAACCTTTTGCCTTCCATACCTACCCCTCATGTATTCTTGAGTCTTCTTGGTAATAACATGAACCTAACCACTTATTTTTCACTCTCTGTGTAATCACAAAGAGGCTCAAAAACCATTTTTATTAATATACTACCAATTTCCCCTATCGATGTCGGTCACCTAACCGTCGTCGGTTTTACCTCTTTATCGACAACGGTCACCAAACCGATATCAGTCATTGTGTCTTTATTTTAACCTTTACCAAACAATCCGTAACATAACCAAACTCCACCCAAACCTTACCTAATACCCCTGTGACCTTTCCTAATAAGAAAAATACCTTTCCTAATGTTGGATTAGTTTTTACTTCAATAATCTTCTTAATCTAGTATGTTGATAACATTTTGAGACACCTAAATCAAATTTTTAGCAATAGGACCTCTATTTCTCATATTTTTTTCATTAATTTGATAAAAACATTGGATTTATAGCCATCTAGGAAGTATCACACTTCCCCAAACTAGCAATCATTAGGCATTCCATTGTCATTTACTATTTAATATCATTTTGTGGTCTTGTTGTGTTTGTTATACAGGTCATTCCTCCTAGCCAAAGGGAAGCTCTCACATTCAGTCCGATCAAATTATACAACATGCACATACCATCTACATAACCACATGTATTCATCCTTATCCATTACATTATCTGTTTTACGCATACTATGAGGTGAAACATTGGGAAATGCATGTTTTAAAAATGCTAGTCACCTTGTTTTAAGAGTTTCAGGAACATAATGAATATTTAGAAACTCATAGCCTAGGAATTGGAGAGATAAAAGATCCTACGTTATCGTGGAATCATCAAGGAAATATTTTGGAAATATTGAGATGTGGAAAATTGTCTAATAGTGTGACGCAGAGATCCTTGTACAAGATGTAACTTGCTCGAAAGGTTTTGGGAGACTCATGAAGATTTGTGAGCATAACCAAAGCTCAAATGAAATGATTTTTTAGTCTGTGGTGATTATAAACTCTTATTATCACTCAGTCTACCAATGCACAAATTGAGGAAAAAATGCAAATATGGGTAAAATTTGGTGAAGAATTATTTATCAAAACTTTTAAATAGGATCATGGGATTCATTATCCCTTTTCCATAAATATTCATATATTGGATGACCAATTTATGTTAAATTTATCTCCTGGGGTGAAGAAAATAAATTTTTGCCAACTTGGCAAAGCTCTAGTCACACGAATGCAACTCTTAAGACACCCAAAAACATGTTGCAGTCATGTGACAATAAGTATTGGTCACCAAAAATAACTTTTGGTCACCTAAAAATGAATTTTAGGCATCCTGGAGGCTTTAGACATGTGACATGAAGGTGTAGATGTGTGTCACATAGGCTCAGGCAATCACAAAATGCATTTGTGTGTTGGAGAATTGGGGTACAACTCGTTAAACCCAAGATATCATCCGCGAGAAGAGGATTAGGACTGGAGATAGGGGAGGACATCTTGTGACCCTTATATCAACAACATTTAGGAAGGGGCAAGATTGGTTGAGGTGGTGGGGGAGCAATTAGGGTGAGCGGTGGGGTAAAACCTCAAGGGAGGAACCCGGGATGGCCACCTCAAAGTCGAGTTCAAGGAGATATGCAAGTGATGGGGACGGTTGGATGAGGGGAGGGAGGTAGAGGAAGGGAGGGGGATGAAGTGGGAGTGCAAAGTGGTAGTGACCGGTTTTACGGGGAAGTGGGCAATCTCAACGGGAGAGGCAATACATTTGAACATAAGATATAGCAATCTCTAGTGGAGGATTGAGCCCTCTCCATCCTAGGCGAGGTGGACAGAGTGTTCTAAAGATTGGAAGAGGAAGGTGGTGAGGTTAATCTTCTTCTCCCATCAAAGATGGGATAAAATGAAGAAGTGAGGCCCATAAACTAGGGTAGTGCCCATCAATTGTGAAATAACACATGATTACCTCAGCAATTCTATCCCACGTGGGGGGGAGGAGCAGGGAGTCCCGAGTGTAGCCGAGAGGTATTTTATGGGTTTCTCTCCTTGGAAATGAATTCCTACACCTCCACGTGTAGAGATCTATTAAATTAAATGCTCAAGAAGTAGGAAGACCCATAGCCACACAATTGCATTTGTTGAGATAGTGAAGGAGGTGTTTCCGATATGCACCTTTCCTCGTGACCAGGAGGCCAAGACTCCATAAGAGACCATGGCTGAATGTCCCGACATCCTCTCAAGGAATGTAGTGACCCCATTCTCCTTGAGAATGATCCACACCTCCGCATCCTCCATAAGCTCATTACAGGAGGTAGGCTTAATCCATTTAAGCTAACTACCCATTTTACTAGTTTTGTGAGAATGAGTGGGGGGAAAGGGCCGATGGATGTATTTAAAAATCTCTCCCATAGTTTGGGAACAATCCACTTCATCCTCATTACTCACCCAAATGTACCGAAGTAATTATGAGGAGAGATGGCGCATCGCATGGAGAGATCCGCACAATTATAATAACACTCCTCCCTCGAGTTCTATTTAGACACCGTCAAATCATCATAATGAGTGAATCATGACCACCACCTTTAGGGAACTTAATAATGGAAATGTTGACATCAAAGACATCCCATCCCTCCACAACTAACTCGAGAAAGGAAAATCATTCTTAGCGATTTGAAGGAGATTGGCCGGGAAATTATCCAACCAATTTTGTTGGTCATCAAGGAGAACACCAATGTTGGCCAAGCAGTCAGCCGCCTTGTTACCTTCTTAAAGGATATGCTGAAATTGGATTTGTTGAAAGTTATGTTGCAGGATACGAATATCCACAATAATGTTTTTAATGGACCATTTCCCAGTGTCATCTGACTTCAGGAGATTTATGATGTTAAGAGAGTCACTTTCCACAAGTAAGGGTTCACTACCAAATTTGAGAGTCAGCTCCAGACCCTTGAGAATGGCTAAGGCTTCTGCACGATGGTTGGTCCCTATGTTGAAATTTGTAGCAGAGTAGTAAATAGGAATGTCGGAAGAATTGTGAAGAAGACCGCATCCCCCTCCAGACTTCCTAGGGTTTCCTTTTGAGGCCCCATCCATGTTTAATTTTCTCCATCTGGGAGGGGGAGGAAGCCAACGCACAATCACGCGAGCTAGAATAGGGCCTTATCCGATGGAAGATTTGTAATCTACTGACACCACTCCTTGCTATTGCAGATCTAAAGCTTTTGCTGATATTTTTTCCAGAAGTAATTATTGAGGTTATCCTAGAAGATTATCGCAATCTGGATGACCATTCTATCAAGTTCCAAACACTGCTCTTTAAAAATCCTCCTATTTCTTTCCTTCTAAATACCCCAGAGGCCGTGTGGGAGGAGAAGTTTCCAAGCCAGAGAAAGGCCAGGGTGGGAGAAGGGGGAGCACCATTGATTAAGGGTGTCCTGAATGGACTTAGGAAAATTCCAAACCACCCCAAGATGCGACATGGAAGCCAATTCAAATAGCCTGAGAAAAGGAAAAATGGAGTAGGAGGTGGGAGGAGGACTCTATAGCATTTAAGAAAAGAACACATCTAGTGGGAAGAGAGAAGCCCCTCCTTTTCAAATTTTCACCCGAAAGGAAAGCATTCTTGAAGGAGAGACATGAAAAGAAGCCAATTTTGGGTATAGATTCTTTGGGCAGAGTTTTTACGAGAGGAGGACCAGAGGAAACGGCTTGGAGAGGTAAGCCGCTTTAACCGAGAAGGAACCAAAGGGGAGAGGGGCCAGATAAGATTGTCATAGGTAGGGAGAAAGGAATATAGATTGTGGAAAGAGCTAATCTCATCTGCTTCAAAAGCTGACTCTGATGCTCGCTGATTCCCATCCAATCTGGGATGCCCTAGGAGGGGATGGAATTCACCAAAGTCCATTAGTAGCTAGAGACTTTCTCGCCATGAAGATTTATGAGGATTATTATAACGGGATCCCAAGTTGGGTTAAGGCACAAAGGATTTTCTCCAATCTAGTGATCATACTAGAAATCAATTAATCTGCCATTCCCAAACCTCCATTTAGTGCCAGCACACAAAAGAGGAAGGGAGTGGTGACAGAATTCCAAATAGCCGAGCCATAAGGCGGTGAGGAAAAAATAAAATCCTCATTAGGAGTAAGATACTTGATCTAAGAAACTGAGCCTAGTGAGATTTACCTTTTGTGACTTCCCAGCCAATTTTAGCAAGAAGGGCAACATTCATGTCAGTGATCTACCTTATCCCAAGACCTCCCATAGAGGTTGGCTTACACACTTCATTCCAAGAGACGAGGTGAACCTCTTTTTCTCCTCCACTCTAGACCAAAGAAAGTGCTTTTGAATTCTCTCAATGGTTGTCTTCACAGAGGTAGGCATTTTGAGGAGAGACATGAAGTAGATAGGTAGACTCGAAGAGTGGCTTTGACCAATTGAATCTTGTCCACTGACCGAGAAGGGCCCCTTCCAGAAGCAAGATTTTTCTTGATATCTTTCAATGACCAGGTCCTAGAGATTTTTAGTTTGCTTACCCTTGAAAAGGGGGATGCCAAGGTAAGAGGAGGGAAGATCCACAATCCTGCACCCAAAAATATTAGCAATCTTCCTCTGAACCCTAGGAGGAGTATTTAAAAGGATATGCTAGTCTATTATTGAAGTTGATAAGTTCTGAGAAGCTTCTGATAGTTTGTTAAAATTTCCATGAGAGAAAAAAGCTTCAATCACATGAGGAGGCACTCAAAAGGAGAGTATCATCAGCAAATTGGCTATGAGTGGCCGCAGGGAGGTTGGAGGTGATTTTCATACTAGAAATGAAGATCGGCATTTGACAACATTAAGAGCTCTCACGAGAGTATCTTCCATATAACACAAAAGGAAGGGAGACAGGGGTATCCTTGCCTAATACATCTCTTACTTTTGAAGAAATGACATAGGAGTGCCATCTATGAGAATTGAGAAGCAAGGGGTAGCAATATAGAAAAGAATCCAACTGCACCATCTGTTATCGAACCCGTAGCTTTCTAACACCCCCGATCAGAAAGTCGGTGACTTTGTCGAAAGCTTTTTGCATATCCAGTTTGAGGATCATTCTAGAAGACTTCGAATGTTAGGCGGAGTGGATGGCTTCGTGGACAATGATGATTCCCCCTTGGATGAGGCACCTGCAAATGAAGCCATTCTGATTCAGGGAGATGAGTGCATTCATTAGGGGTTTAAGCCTAGTCGCAAGCATCTTAGTGATGATTTTGTAAGAGGTGTTGTAGAGACCGATCGGTCCGAAGATGGTGATAGTCTTAGAGCCCATAAATTTGGGGGCAAGAGAGATGAAAGTAGTGTTCCATTCTTTGAGAAGGGTGTTACTAGTCTGGAATTCATTCACCGTGTTGAAGAGGTCCTGCTTAATGATCTCCTAGAAGACTTGGAAGAAAGTATCCAGGAGAAGCCATCTAGAGAGAATGGGGCCTCCATTAAATCTCGTTAATTCATTCATATCAGCCGACACTAGTTGAGGAATATGTCAGTACATCTTGGACATGGTTTGCTCAGAAGGGGGGTGCTCAACCTAAAGGAGATTAGAATAAAAGGAGACTAATTCATTAGAGATGATGTTAGAGGTTATTAAATTACCTAGAGTCAAGCAAACTCTCTAATTTTGTCTCTGATTTTGTGTTTGGAGGTGTGATGTGGAAGAATTTGGTGTTACGATCACCTTGATGGAGCCAAAGTGCTTGAGATCTCTGCCTCCAATAAGTCTCTTCTTCTTTTAGGGTGTTGTGGTATTCGCTAAGAAGAGTATTTTCTTGTTTATGGAGATGTTTCAATCTTCCATCTGCCTCCATAAGAGCTGAAACTTTAGCAATTTCCTAAGTCAGCTTTTGTTTCCGGAGTTTGATGCTGCTGAAAACCTTGCTCTTCCATATCTTAAGTTACTTTTTTATTTCCTTGAGTTTACTAGAGAACTTAAACATATCCAAACCTCTTGATGTTGATGTCCCACCAGCTTTTGATGAGAGGTTTCAGGTGATTGTTTTCAAGCTAGGCAAGCTCGAACCTAAAAGGGGGTTCTTAATATTCAAATTGTTGTTGGCACAAAGTAGCAAAGGGATATGGTCAAGTAGCATGAGAAAGGGAGCTGAGGTAAAATTCCAGATAGAGAGAGATCTAGTCCATATTTCCCATAGCTCTATCAAGTCTACTTTGAATATGATTTCTTCCCAATCTGCGGTTGGACCAGGTAAAGGAAGCACCATGGAGGTCCATATCAAGAAGGGTATTCTCACGAATAAAACCAGCCAGGGCTTCCATGCTGCAAGGGGTAGAAGGAGTCTCCCCTTGTTTCTCAGAAGGAAAGAGGGTGATGTTAAAGTCTCCCATAATGAGCATGGGGAGATTGCCGCAAGTTTTGATAAAATTTGAAATGTCCTTCCAAAGCCTTTCATGTTGAGGTTCCAAGTTAGGAGCATACACATTGATTAGCTATCCAAGACTAATCGAACTAAATTTTGGAAGAGAATGCACATAAAGTTGGGGTGTTGAAAAGATAAAATTACCTTTGAGGATTCTCGGGGTCCCAGAGAGTGCATAAGCTCTCCGAATTCCCATGAGAATTAAGACACAAAATAAGAAGTGAGGCCATATTTTCATGAGGTTGTCATCTTTTTTGAGTTTAGTTTCCTACAACATTATGATGTCAGGAGAGTGCTGGAATTTCATATCCTTGAGGACCCTCTATTTTTGAAGAGAGTTGAGACCTCTTATATTCCATGAGATAATCTTCATTTCTTTGATTTGGATTTTCTCCCCACAACCATGGGGATGGTACTCTGGGTTCCTTGAGCTACATTGAGGGATGATTCTTGCTGGAGCTTGACACTTCCTAGAGTGCGCCCCATCACTTTCTCTAGTTCTAATATCAGGTTTCTTCAGCTACTATGGGTCAAAGCGGGGTTAAAAAGTTATCATCCGAGGAATGAGTGGAGGGGAGAGCATGGAAGTCGAGAGGGGGGAAGGTAAGACCGGGGGGAAGAGCTAGAAGGGGGGTTAGAGGAATGGATGGAAAGAGGAGGGAGGGAGATTTGGAGGAGGATGGTGGAGGGAGAAGGTGAAAGATGAGAGGGGGGAGAGGTTGCAGCCTCGTAGGGGGATCCTCCACCAAGGGGGTGGAGAAGGAGAAATGGTGATCTCTATGAGAATGGAAGATGAAATGGGAGATGTTCGAGAGGGGATACCTTATGAAGTTTTTGTTTATCTCACCTTCTTCAAGGAGAGAAAAGGGGTTGGAAGTAGTAATGGCCAGAGCCTCTTCAGGTCGTCTTTGGGATGTTTTTTTTTTGGGAGAGGGTATTTGGGGTTTGGGCTTAGGTTAAGGCTTAGTGGGGAATCTGGAAGCTTTGTGTCCAATGCTTTTATAGATGGAACATGCTTGAGGGATATATTCATAATATATGTTGCTTCCATGTTCCAAAATCAAATAAGAGCTCTATAGATTTTGGAGAGGGCAACTGACATCAGCATTGACATAGAAGTGGGCATGGATGAATCTATTTTTAACCTTAGTGGCTTGATCTACAGCTATTAAGGAACCCATAGTGAGAGCAATACCTTCGATAACTGCCGGATGCTAGAATTCCAGGGGAAGACTTGGGAGAGGCAAACCCATATTGGGGCCTGGGTCATGGTTTCAGTGAGCGGGTTGAAACCAGAGACCATTTCCTGATGTAGAAACATCTTCTACCAAAGAACCATGGGCCACCCAAAAGAGCACATGCAAAGTCCTCCTTAATACTGAAAGAAAAAGAATGAATCCATTAGCATCGCTGCTATTTCAAGCGCCTCACATGGGTTCCATTTCAGCCGGGCCCATTTTTTAATATCTTCTAAGGGGGTCTAGGGCCCATCAGCTTTCCCACTAAGGGATAGATCCCTAGAAGAAGCAATAGCCTCTATGATGTGAGAGGGGATGCGAAGAGAGAAAGTCCCATCCGTCAGAGTTGGTGAAAGTCTATCCGTATGTGAGGCAGAGGTGGAACCTTCCACTACTTTATTTTTTCCAAGAATCGAGGGGGCTTGGGAGACAAAACCCCGTAAGGGAGGTACTCCCGATCTCGATCCAGGACTGTAAGGGCCCGGCATCAAAGCCAACACTAGAGGCCACCAACAACAAAATGAAAGATGCGGTAAAAGCTAGGGGTGGCAATGATTGAAATTTTTGCTCACATTATGATCCTAACTTTGGATGGTAAACTCTTTTATTATACCATAGCTATGAATTGGAGTGGTGGTTTTGGAGGAGCACTTTCTCTAAGTGGGACATGGAGGTGGGCTTGGGTCCTTAATGTCCACGAGTGATCTGCATTCAAAGCACCCCGCTGTGTTCCTCTTGGTTCACATGGAGAAGTTCGACCCCTACCTCAAGGTGTCTCCATGGCTACTTATTGAAAGTGTCCAATGGACTCAATGGGAATGGAACTTGGGTTAATGATTACAAACTACTTTTAACTCACCAATAGACCAAGACCTTGAGTTATTTTACACAATAGTATTAATTTAATACCCACAATTAAATTAATCCCCATCGTCATATCATTATTAATTTAATTACTTTAATTAGAATAATTTCCACCTCACCTAGCCACCTCAGCCCTCTATCTCATCCTAAGACATATTCCAAGCTCATTAGTTGGCCTAGAAAATTCCTTACTCTCCCTAACCAGCTACGACTCATTCCAACCCTAATCCTAATGGCATATTATCGTTGTAAAAACTCTCCCACTACATTTAGCGTTATCTTCCACTTCTAACCCGGAACCAAAATATCAATCACACCAGATTTGGAAAGAAATAGGCCATTTTTAGTAAGTATGATCTTTTCTCCCTAATTTTCATTGGTTATTCCTCTACGAGCCGCTTCCCTAACCATCTTCGGTTACCTTAAATAATCTTTTCTAACTCTTTGCATGGGTTCTTCATTCATTTGAGATTTGGGCATTCTAGCATTCAAATGTTCAAACGATGAACCAAAGCATTCCAGATCTTTACCAAAGATCCAACCTCTTCCTCCACACCCCGATCATTCGCATTAGAGCACACAAGATCTGTTTTCACGACACTAGATACAGTCTCATTTCTTCTATGAACCTCCATCGACCACCACCATCTACAGATCTACAGACTTCCAGACAAGTATCTCAACCTTGTTTGTTAATTCTTATTTTGGTCTTAAATCTCTTATTCTCTTTTGTTACCCAACTCTCTTCTCATCCGAATACCACCCTTCACCCATCTACCTGATACTCTATCAACCTAAACCCTTTTTCCCACCCAATCACCTCTCTCACCCTTATTGAGCCTTCACATAAACCATGCTACCCTAACTAAGCCCCCTTCACTCTCTGTGTAATCACAGAGAGGGCCAAAACATCCAGTTTTAATATTTTTACCATATTTCCCCTACCGACACCGGTCACCCAACCAGCGTTGGTCATTTACCAAGATACTCAACATTGGTTGCCTAACCGATATTGGTCTCTCGTGATATCGGTCTTGGTCATTTACTAGTATAAGGCAGATAACTTTTTCATAACAACCTAAAATCTTACCAAACCTTGTCCAAACCTCATTTACAACCTCTGTCACACCCACAGACCTTCGACCACCCACTACCCTCTTTGGATTTAGTCTTGCATGCATTTATTATACTAGTTTTGATTTACTCTGTTTGTGTAGGATACCTAAACTATACAACTAAAGTAGATCTCTTTATTTCATGTTCTTATCAACATTTAAATTTTTAAAAGTTGATTGACAACCTTCTAGGAAGCCCCTCGCTTCTCGATCCATATTTCATTGGGTAGTCGACCATTTGTTATTTTTAATTCTATTTTGTGGTTTTGTCTTCTATTTTAGGTCATTCCTCCTAGCCAAAGGGAAGCTCTTCAAAATAAGCTTGGTCAACATTCTATGCGCGCACACCTTCTTCGACTATCAATAGGTATTCCTCATTGCCCTTACCTCTTATATGTTTTATCTCTACTTTGCGGTGAAACATTTTGGCACACCAGTGGGACCCCATCTTATGGGTTATTTTCATTGTTCATATAGGGTGTATTTGTGTGTTTCTTTCTTTCTTGAAAAATTCACACTAATCTCTCCTTGGAAATATTCTTTTCTTTCTATTTGTCTAAAAGAAATTTGTCCTTTGGTGCTTAAAAATAACACTTCTTCTTTTCTTTTGTATTGCATTTAGTGAAAGAACATTCCTCTTCCTATTCTCCTTTTGCTACATCGAATATCATTTTCAATTTGGGTTTAAAATTTGTGCATTTCATCCTTTGAGTGTTGCATTAGATCACATAGATTTAATTAACAATCACACAGTGGAGGTCATGACCACTTGGTGATTGGATTTGGATTAAGCATAGTTCACATTTTTGCACACACTCCCAAGCCAAACCACTTAAATAATTTACACATTTCTTAAACACTCCCTTTCTAGGAAGAAGCTGTCAAGGATTTAACAACCTGTTAACAGTGGGCATCACCCGGTGTTCTGGCCGGTTTGTCATATCAGAGTTCGGACCACAGTGTCCGAAAGCTATATCAGGCCAATTTATCCAAAACTAACCTGAAACCAACCATAGATTTCTTATAGGGAACCTTCGTTATCCAAAACTCTATTTCATTCACATTTAGTTTAAAAGGCATAAGCCACTAAACACTAAAATTTGATACCTAGGATTTACGTGTTTTGCTAGTTTTTGCTTGTTTGAATTGCATTTTGAGTTGAGAGAATGATTCTCCAATTTTTCTTCTCTTTCACACTCCACAATCATAATTGGTGTGTTCCAGTTCTTTCTGAGTGTGATAGGACATCTTATTGCCATACTCAGCTTTTGAGTTGGTTTTTATTTTGACTTAATTCACCTTAAATTCAAAATTTCATCATCTTCTTAAAATTCTCAAGAACCAATGTTAAAGCATCGGTCTAGTGATTGGCATCGGTTATATCACCATACCAACATCAGTTAACTAACCGCCATTGGTTTCCTAATGTTTTTGATCATTTTGTCCAAAAAAAGTGTTCAATTCATATTCATACATTTTTTGTGTTCCGATTCATTTACTATACTCATTTTTGAGTCTCTGTCACCATTAACAGAGTCCAATTTCATCTATTTTACCCCTTTCATCTCCATATTTCTAATTCTTTTGATTATATTCAAGAACTCAATACCACCAATAACCATCATCAATTCCTTCTATCATCCGACACCGGTTACCTAATCGACGTCGATTTCTGTGTTTTTGATTTTTATCAAAAATAACAACCTACTTTCATTTTTCCATATTTTTTCCCATCTTCTGTTTATGTGTTTCGTATCGATTTGAGCTCAAACTACTTATATTTTCACCACTCACATGGTTTTGACTCGCCAGTAAGCCAACGCCTTATTCTTTCACGTTAGCCGTCAACCAATACCTCCTATCCCTTCACCACCTTCTATTTCTTCACCCATGCACCCCACTTCTTTTATCGCTATACCCACAAGTGATGAGGAGTTCACAAACTCCTTAATCACAATACTACAACCTTTCGCATTACCTCACCCATTCTTCCACCCGTGACTCATCAAGACAACTCATATATGGGATGCATGTCTCCATTCCTCCCGCTCTCACCCCCACTTCCATATCGACCAAAACTAGTGTAGTGTAGCTTGCTTCCACCTTACGCCCATTGTTTCTTAGATCACCCCTAAATATTTCATATTTGTGACACCTACTTACATCTATCACACATTCAATGTTTTTGCCCCTTCAACATCCACCTCACCATCATCTACAACTCTTAGTGTAGGGATACCCACATCATCAAGCACCTCATGTACCCATTACTTCTCCGCCACCAGTCGCTTCAACATCTCATACCCCCTTCCAGAACCTGGTCCTTTCCATACCCCAGACTCTTCCACCTATTGCTACAAGGATCTCTAAATAAACTCCTCCACTCTATACCCTACTTCAACAACCACCCGTTGCCTCTTCTTCTTATTTAGGGTATATGCCTTCTTCATATATTCCCTCTTACATACCCCCATCACATTTTTTTATTTGGCACCACTATACACTGGTGTTCCATCTATGACTTATCTACCTCATCCAACCCCTTATACCACAGGGGGCTTCACTCAATCGAATCCTACAAATGATCTTATAAATATGATGATGGATAAGATGCATAACCTCAAAGCATTTGTTTCCAACTCTCACAATACCTTGACTTACGATGAAATCTGTAATGATCCTATTCATCCATTTATACCCATTCATCCTTATCCTGCACATTGGGAGATTCCTAAGTTTAATCGATTTAATAGCAATGAAGATCCACAATAAAAATTTTGATCATTAAAATATGTCTATTATCTGATCTCCCACGATGATGCCTTTCTCCTTAGGAATTTTCCCATGTCCTTGACAGGACCTACTCTGGATTGGTATAGTGCTTTACCTAAGCACTCACTCTTCTCCTTTAATTAGTTATCCCAGACCTTCCTTGACCACTTCTCCATCAATATCTCCAATAATTTCTCCATGAATGATTTATAATCTATTTGTTAGTATGATGATGATTCTATCATTGACTTTGTCACACACTGGTGGGGTCTCATTAATCAGCTTGCCTTTCAACTTCCACAAACCGAGCTGATAGAATTGTTTACTAGGGCTTGTGTCAGGCACATCTCACCAACTCTTCAGGTACAAACATTCTAAACATTTGATGATACATTCACCATGGCTCAGAAGTTATAAATCCATGCTATCGAAGAGAAGAAACTACAATTGTGCAACAAGAGCACTTTGTTTAAATTGAATGACTCTTCTTCTTCTTCTAAACCAAAAATACTCATTCTAAAGCAAAGGGATCCACCAATGTGGTGGTCCTGAAAGTTTTCCCATCTCATCCATCAAACCAACTGAAACCTCCTTCTAATCTTTCCCCTGTTCATAATTTCTAGTACAAGCATGAACAACAAAGATATACCCCCATACGAGAACCTTACTCTTATGTATTGGAAAATTTGTTAAAAGTGGGAGCCATCACCCTTCCACTTGTCAAACCACATACTAGTTTCGACCCTTCCCATCTTGTATCCACATGGTATAAGGAGAATGATTACTGTAACTATCATCGTGTTAGAGGACATAGTGATGATAATTATAAAATATTCAAGAATATTATCTAGGAAATGTTATATAATGGAGATCTCGTCTTGGACAACCCTAACACGCCGGAAAATCAAAACCTTCATATTTTTAAGAAACCTTTTCCAAACCATACCTCTTCATCAAACCAGGTTACTGAGACTTATAAAAATGATACCCATGCCCACAAAGTTCATACCATATTTGACACAGTTGCTTGTCCCTTCGCTCAGTTTCCTCCCATCCGATCTATCGAGGAAATTCTTGTGTGAGCTCCTCTACCCACGCAGAGGAGCCTACCTCACCTACTCCTCTACCCACAGAGGAGACAACCTTACCCTCTGTTTTACCTACCGATCAACCCACCTCACCTATTCCTTCATCTACAGAGGTGCTTACCCCACTTATTATGTCACCTATCGAGGAGCCCGTATTACCCACGCTTCTACCCAAAGAAGATACTGCCTTATCCTCTTTTTTACCTAAAGAATATTCTACAAAACCTACCTTTCCCCTCCTCGACCCATAGAGGAGTCACTTTCATATTCTCTTCCTGTTGGCATCAATTCTCCAATAGCCTTCGAATGTCCCTGTCAACCTTCTCAAATCATTTATACCTACCAGTCAAGTAAAAATTTCCCTATCTCAGAAACCTAGGAATTCTTCACATGGATTACTATGAAGGTATCATCATCTTCCTCTTCTTCTATGTCATTCTCTCAATTGGCCAATTGCTTAGTGTATGTCAACTACTCCACACTTAGGGGGCATCTCCGACTCCCAGTGTCAACCCAGATGCAGATGTTGTCTCTCGATATTTCGTTATCCAATTTTGCACACACTGCAAGATTGGACAACGGGTCCTATCACCTTCAAAATGAAATAATAATCACAGAACCCACCTTCATTATTAACAAGATGCAATAATTAAAAATAATTCCTAAATTACATATGAAAATATCACCTAGCATCGAAAAGCACCCAGTTGATCTCAACTCGGTGAAGAGTTCAAGGATGAGTTGATAAAGAATCCGGTGTCAAATCGATAGTCATCTCGGAAATCATCTTGGTAGAGACTCTCAGTTGTAAGAGCCCGATGAGGTCTTGTTAATGCAAAATATAGCTCGTTGAAAATTGACGAATGAAGGGAATTCTATAAGGATCTCGGTAGAGATCGATGCAGGTGGTAGCAAGAATGCCGAGCCAGGGTATTAGTGAATACAATATATATATTTTCGTTGGCGTTGTTCAGACCTTCCTCGGCCGAGCATTTGGTGCACAGGCAGTTGACATGTTGCAGTTTAATAGAAGCCTTTTTGAGCACTTCCAGCAAGCAGGTTGTCCAACGATGTTTTTATCTGTTCAGCATCGAATGCATCCTCAAATTCGGGATTTTCCTTCAAGATATTTTTATGAAAATCGATTAAGTGACAGTAAGAGTGTTACCGGGAGACTTGATTAAATTTATTACAAAGATTCTCTATCGAGACCTTACTTGTTTTACGATGCAACTCATGGAAGCGGATCTCATAGAGGTGGAACTGTTTCATATCAGAATATTCATGGAGCATAATTTGCTTTGCAATTATATGAGCATCTTCAACGAGTCACTAAGTTGGCGAGCATAAAGGATTCTGTCGGAATTATCACACCTTACAAGCTACAGCTGAAATGTTTACACCGAGAAAATGATGTCTCCTCACGCTGAGCGGAAAGGTGGAAGTCGGTGGCCATCTGTCCAAAATGAAATATGGCCAAATGATAACAAAACCCCGCACTCCAATCCTGGACGTGGGAAATAAGGTGAGCAATGCCAAGTGGGTTTTCGTGGATGGCAAGCCAAGGAGGAAATTCCACCCGAGGGAGATTCGAGCTGGGATCGCTAAGTGGAAATTTTGGGTTGGTAAACCATCTGTTCACTCCGCGTGAATGGGAGAAGTTTGGGTCTACTGCCAAAAAATGGGAGAAATCCGATCAAACTGCCAACCGTGGAAATATTGGTTTGGCAAACCATGACCAAACTTCCGTGAAGGGGAGATTCAGGCAAACACTGCCAAATGGGAAATATTAAGATGGCAATCCGTCATGAAAATCTCACGCAGTAGGAGTGGTCCGAGTCTTTTTCCGAGTTACTGTGGGAGAATTAAAGTGGCAGTTGCAAATTGAGCGTTGAGTAATATTCTGATCGATAAGGGAGGATGATGGCGAGATGGTTGAAGATGGGTCGATGTTGGAAAGCAGATCAGCTTCAAGCTCACAAAAAAGAAAACGCCTTCTCATGGAATACCGTAATTGCAGCTTACAGAAGACACAAGTTTCGAATGCAACAAATGGATGTCGACTCGATCAGTTGGCCGCCATGACCTTCTCTCGCTCCTCTCGTACAGCTCTGAGCATTCGGTGGTCGCGAGACAAGCTCCCACACACAGCTGCAGGAAACAAATATTCACTGCTGTATACGATGGATTGGAGTCACGTCATTCAAGGCTTCATAAAATTTTCCTGAGTCAGGAGATGAAGGTTTATTACGGTGCAGAATGAAACGATTCGTATTGCTCAACATTTCTTTTCCTAGAAACGAATTAAATGTGAAGGTCAGCTCATGAAAATACCCGGTCGGCCGTTTTGCTGCATCCTTGTTACTTGTAAATGGTCTCTTTGAGAAACTCTGTGGGCAGTAGGCAATATTTATACCCTTCCATTATGTACGTCCAACCAGACAATAACAATATTCTTTTACCAGGTTCAGAGAAGCTCATTTTTAATGGACGATTATACTGTAGTTTCAAGCCAATTTTATCTAGCTTATTTCTATTAGCTTTGATCCACGACTAAGGGAGAATTCATATGGTTGTTACCTGTACATTTTTCCAAGGTCCTCTCGCTGCCCCATTGTTCAATGTATTTTTGAAGGGCTCCTTTTATGTGTTGCAAATTGTAACATGAAGGATATTTTTAGTTTCGGAAAATGAGTGTATTTTTAGCTCACGCCTACATTTATGCCATAATCCCAATAGTGGCATAATTATTGATTGGAGCCGAGATTGCAGAGTGCACTGCCAAAATACCGAAGGGCTCTTTGGCCAAAAATCAGTCTCAAGGGTGTCTATCGACATGTTATGGGCATGAGCCTGGGTCATCATCATGGCAGCATTAGGTCTTTATTGATAATGGCATTTTCTCATCGTTTGGAGGGTACAATTGTGCTTATTATGGCAAAGCTAAACATTCTTACTACAAGTGTTATATGATAAGGAAGAACTGTGAGCATTGTGGTAAAACCATTATTTTTAGAAATATTGGGTTAAGCTCGGTATTCAAGTGAGTTTGAGCCCAGGAAAGGTAAGATCGTTTGCTGGATGAAGATCTCGGTGACTTCGCAAGGAGCTCGTGGTGATGTTTCATGAAGTTTGAACGAGGAATGCATAAATGGCCTCGAGTTAACAGAGGAAAATGATAAGAATCGAGTTTGATAGCTCACCATTCAAAGGACTCAATGCAAAAGAGCGCGATTACCAAAGCAAGGAAAGAGTTAGTGCGGGGTCAAAAATCGAGTGCAACACCGAGTTAGAGGATTCGAAGCTCATCGAATTTGGCTATGTGCAGACTCTATCCACATGGACCCCCCTCCTCTTCAAGTCAAATGGGTCAATGGGGGGTCCCGACATTATGTTAATTAAATTAATATTTTTATTTAAATGTTTTAATAATAATATTTATTATTATTATTTAAATATTTTATTTAAATATTCTTTTAATTAATTGAGAAGACTTGGTCATCGTGAAATTAATGACCCATGATGGAACCTTCTCGTGTAGTTCAACTAACTCGTAATAAATACATCATGGGCCTTCATTTTAGGAATGTAATTATGACCATTTCCTCTTCTTTCTCACATATTCTTCTATAAATGTAAGTTGGAAGCTCATTTCAAAGGGTTCCAAACAGTTCAAACAAGTTGGATAGCTAGATATCTCAAAGCGTAGTGTATACTTTTCAAGAACCCTCTCTCTTCGCAAGTTGTTCTTGTGTGTTGAGAGAACTTTCAAGCCTCCTCTTCAAGACCGTAATGGCAACTATTGCCTCTTCTCGAATGTATGATGCATTGTGCATGTTATTAAGCAATAAAAGTGTGTGTTTTGTGACTAATCTTAGTCCTTTCATCCTTCTATGCTTCTTTGTGCCTTTCTCGTACTTCCAGGTACACCTGTGCAAGCTTAAGTTTCTATTGCGGGTTCTTGGAGTTGTGCTTATCAGTGGTGGAGTATTACATGCGCTTGAGTTGTGGTGTCTCATTCACCCTTCTTGAGTTAAACCTTCTTCACCGGGAAAATGGTGTATTTCTTGGCCCGATAAAGTTTAACAAAGGGAACGCGTGTCTCTTAGTTTGTGGTATCTCG
This sequence comes from Taxus wallichiana var. yunnanensis, assembly GCA_018340775.1. NCBI lineage: Eukaryota > Viridiplantae > Streptophyta > Pinopsida > Cupressales > Taxaceae > Taxus > Taxus wallichiana. Next base: position 924,032,806 of record CM031240.1, on the reverse strand, counting down.
TACCCTCTCTAAGTTGCATGGCAAAGAGGTGAAGTTGACCTGTGGTGCACACACCCTCTTCAAATTAACCCTTCCCGAGTCTGGAAATACCCTTTATTTGGTGCATCACCATCCCTAGTATAGTTTCATTTCTATAAATCTCTTTCCCTAAAACCCCATGAAAATGTTAGCATAGGACTAGATAATCATGTTTGTTACACTAGGAGTAGTACAACACTTAGTTTAGGAAGAGGAAGCCAACCTTCTCCGGAGGTTCACCTCGAGCCCAAGTCCCATAGCTTAAGAGGTGATCCCATGTGTCCCAATCACACCGAACGTCCTATTCGCATCTTGGCCATTCGGAGGGTGCAGTGATTTGGCGACAACAGTTTCGATGATATATCCTAAAATATTTAGGGAAACCAAATCTATCACACCTAGGCCGGTCATGTCATCCTCTTCTTCATCAGCCTCATCTTCATTCCAACCTTCACCTACACCCAAACCTCCATCCACACCCAAACCTTCACTTGCACCTAAACCTACCACTACATTAGGGGCCCTGTCGATACCTAGTCTAGTCCATCCCCCGTGAAGCTAGATTTTAACACCTCTTCACAAACTACCACCAAGTCTATTCCAGCACCTAAGAGGCCAACCCAACCTCCTAGGCCTCACACCCCATCTTCACCTTCACCTCTTCCATCAATCTTAGGCCCACATTCATCGACCTTGGTCAAGATACCTCCTTCCCAAGGAAAAATTAAAGTGAATCAATCCATACCCTCACCTTGATCCTCTACTTCACCCACATATTCTTCATCACCTACGCCTTTACCTTCTCTTTCACCGACACCTTCTGTATTACCCTCAACCATAACCTTACACAAATCACCATCATCACCTTTGTTAACTCGCATGCCTACACCTTCTCCGATCCCCTTCTTCTTATTCACACACTACCCAGACCTTTACCCAAGCAGGTGAAACCTACATCAAAAATCACACCATCAACCAAAAATGTAGTTACACCAACCCCACCCCCAACTTCACCTCTTTCATAAAGGTCACCTACACCTTCACCCAAGCCAACTCTGAATTCTCATTTTTATCCCTTGGCAGGGTCCTATGCTAACATCCTCACTCAATTGTTAGAGACCTCAGCTATATCACTACCACCTCTTAGGCCTTATGACCCACTCAAACCCAAACCAACATGGTTTGACGATACTAAAATCTGTGCATATCATCACTCCCCAAGGAATGATGTTGAAGGGTGTAATGCCCTAAAAAATATTCTCATTCAACTCTGTGATTTAGATGGTATTTTGGATGATGATGACCTTTTGAAGGAGAATTCTATTCCCGTTCGCTCGCCGCCACACAGCCTCATCCTATATCTATTCAATGGCCTTCACCTCCACCTCCAAAACCCTATTTTCCTCCTCTAATATTTGAAATCAATATAGTTTGAGGTGCCACTTGATCATATAAATAAAAGGAAGAAATAATACTGGTAACCCATCTGGTATACCTCTACCCGCCATTCAATTTTCACCTACCCCAAAGGTAACCATCCGCGGCCACCATATGTTGTTTAAGACGGAATCACACATTAGACCATGATCAAACAACTTCACTAATCCCCCTAAATATGTCTTTGTACAGCCTCATCCAAACCTCTCGATTTTCATCGCGGTCCCTCATGGAGGTCCTACAATCTATCGAGGTTCCACCTAATGACCGCACACCCATTGTCACCATCATTACACCTCATCATTTGGTCACTCTCACCCTCCGCCTCCATCTTTTTCCCCACTACCTTTCATCAAGTTTCGTCTTGTTGGGTTGATAAAATTTACTTTTAATACAAACCACAGTCAGGGGACAGAAAGTCCCTCCTCTTTAATGGGAGAGGTTCCCTTATTGAAAACAAGCCAAAAAACCTATGTAAAAATGTATAGTTTTCATCATACTGTGGATTTATGATATCATAAAATGCATTTTAGACCAGGGAGATGATCAACACAGAAGGATAGAGGAATGAAGGAGAGGGGAGAGAAAGAAGAAAACAATACTTTTGGGGAAGATAGTTAGCAGAGAAAACCCCTATGCATATTGATCAATTGAAATACAGAATGGAATCATTCATGTTAATAATAGAGATGATTTCACAGACACAAAGTTCCCGAAATCAAAATAACAAGAACACAAAGTTTCTTAGCATGCAAGGATGAATGATTCACGAATTCGAACCAGAAAGAAAGAGAGAGAGGAAGAAGGGGAAAAACTTTTGTATTGATTTCTTTGATTCAAATTACACCCACAGAGTTTCATAATTCCAACCCTTTACAATGGCATCGAGAGGCCATTAAATAAACATCAAGAAATGGTTACAATAGTTACAATTTTTTCAATCATCAGCAACCTTTCGGATTCTTGATTCATGAAGAAACGCCAATGGCGGAAAAGGAAGAATCTCTACAAAATGGCCGTTTAAATCCATTTGAATATGAACCATTGATCTTTTACAACTTTAAACGTGTGCCATCCATGTGGAAGATAAAAATAAAATGGGCCTGGGGAATCCATTTGCATTTTGTAATTTTTAAGATATTTGGCATTTTTTGGTATATTGCCCCGCCCACCCGCTAGGGTTGGACACGTGGCATCATGCAAGAGGTGACGGGGTCACGGCTCACTTTTCACAACTTTAACCTTTTCAACAAAAGGCTCAAAACTTAGATTTCTCCACCGCTCACTTCCAGCCTATTGACTTCTCAATCTGAATGATTCGACACATGGCCAACCGAGTGGCTATGAAGTTACAAACTTACTTTGAAACATTAATCTGTTGAACCAAAACACTCAAAAACTCAAAGTATTTCGGCCACCACTTTGAATTATCAACACATGAATGGACACACAAAATCATCCGAGTGGTTGCGGCATTGAGATTCATTTTGAAACTTTAATCCCTTTTTAGCAAAAAAGGCACAAAACTTCAAACTGCTCCGATGACTCGCTTCCCCACCGTTGAATTTTCAACCGCATGACTCAACATGTGGCCAAATCGAGTGGTGGGAGTTGAGGTGCAATTTAAAACTCTAACTTCAATCAACCAAAAATGCTTAAGGACTTAAAGTTCCTCACCAACTGCGCTTGATTTGTCAATGCCGGAATTGACATGCGGCATCATCTCGAGTGGTTACGGGAAGCGCTTCACTTTAAAACTTTAACTTCATTTGGAAATAAAGGTGAAAATTATAAAAGTGTCCCGACGACCCGCAGCCCACTTTGCACTGAAAAATGGCCATGTGTCCCTCTGCGGGCCCAAGGAGTTGATTTACACTTTAAATCTTTTTTCATTTCCAAAATGCCTCAAAGCACCAAAAGATTCTGCCTTTCCACCTTCCACCAAAAATCATCCAATTAGGGTATTTCAGGCCACGGGGATAACTTGATACTTTTTCCAAAAGAGAACAAAAGTGTTAAGTTCATAAAAGACCCGTCGATCCATTTTCCCAATCCAGGGGCCAAATTGATACTTTTTTCCAAAGAGCACAAAAAGTGTTAAGTTCAAAGAAGGATTTGTTCTGCCGCATCCAATTAGAAACGTCCACATACGCACAAAGGCTAGGGCACCAAATTTGATGGGGAAGAAATTCCTGTCACTTGCGACTAAGGGGAAAACAGAAATTGAAGGAAAACCTACAATTTGTGCTTGATTTTGATTCACTTCTCCATAGACAGAGAAAAGACAAATAAAACCAGGCCAAAACAAGATCCATGGCCAATTTAACAAGCAGACTCAAAGGATTTTCATGGGAAAATGAAGAACATATCAGACCACGGGTTTGAAATATTTTAAATCACTTAGGGCAAGATTGCAGATGAACACCGACTCAAATTTTTGGATTTCCCTTGGAAAATAAAGGGGAATTTGAGGGTGATAACAGTTGGATCCTTCCGGGGATGACTTTCCTTGGAATGAAGAACAAGGAAAGACAATAATTATAGAAAAACTATGGGAAAGAAAACCAGTCCTTGTCCATTGGGCAATGGAGTCAAAGTCAAAAACCAATACAGAGGATAAACACACAAAAGGGAAACAAACCAGAAAGGAAAACAAAAATGAAAACAAACACACAACAAAACATGAGGAATGACCAAAACCAAAATGCTATACATAATATACAAGGGGACCGCCTAATCACCTAGGACTTAAAAATTTTAGATATTTCCCACTATAAGGAAGTGGGAGATGAGATCCATCCATATAATCTAGGTAAAAAGAGTTCTCTCTAGTAAAATGCCTAATTCTTGAAAGGACCAAGCCAAAGAGATTCAAACTTACCATGGCTTCCTTGAGGCTCATGTCTTTTGTCCCATAGCAGGACAATGTCTCCCACTTGAAACACTTTGGGTTTAGCTTTTTTATCAAATAGAGCCTTCACCTTTTGCTGATGAGCTGAAATCTGTCAAAAACCTGCATTCTATCCTCATTCAGCTTCGAAGGTACATAATCCTTTTGTCCAGGGAACTAGTGAAGCTTGAATCTTCAATGGCCTTCATCAGATGCAGGGCTGGAAATTCCACTGTCACTGGTAGTTGAGCTTCAACACCATACACCACTTGGAAAGGAGACATTCCAATTTCTCTTTTAGGTGTAATCCTATCAGCCCAAAGAGCATCATAAAGTTTCTTGTGCCAATTCCTCTGAGATTCATTGACAAGCTTTCGAACAATGGACACCAAGTTCTTGTTTGTTGATTCTGCTTGTCCATTCCCTTGGGGGTAGTAGTCTGAAGAATGAGCAAGGGAGATTCCATAACCATAGCAGAAGTCCATCATCTCAGCAGAGGAAAAGTTGGAAGCATTGTCAGTTACAATCTTTCTTGGTATCCCAAACCTTATCAGAATGTTCTCCTTGATGAAATTGCATACTACCTCAGAAGTAGTACTTTTGACTGGGATGGCTTCCACCCACTTTGTGAAATAGTCTGTGGCAGTCAACACATGAGTATGCCTGAAATGGAAGATGGGTTGAGTGTTCCAATGAAATCCAAACCCCATTGTTGAAATGGATCATCAATCACTACTGGCTTGAGAGGTAAAGCAACTAACTTAGGTCTCCCAACAAAAGTTTGACAAGCTTCACACTTACCTACCCATTTTGCAAAGCATCTCTGAACAATGTAGGCCAAGTAGTATCTAGCACGAAGGATTTTTTGGGAAGTGACAAGAAGAGAAATGGCCTCCACAAGCTTGGTCATGAAAAGATGAGAACAACTTCTTCTATTTCTCATGGTCTACACACTTCAAAAATCTTCCATCTATGCCTCACTTGAACAAAGCATTCTCCCACAACACATATTGAGCAGACCTCAGCTTGATGGATCTCTTTTATTTGGCATTCAGATGGGAAGGAAATTCTCCATAGGTGAGAAAATGTGCAATGCCAGCGTACCATTCATCTGTTGAACTAAGGAAAAGAACAACAGGAACATCAGCTACCTCTTGGGACAATTCCTTATCAGCTCCTTCAGCAATGAGTTCACACAAGCCTTTACCCCGATCAGATTTGTTGGCTTGATGTCAAGATCATACTCTTGAACTTTTGCTACCCAATTACCTCTTTTTGTTCCAAACTCCTGTTGTGTAAGAATGGATTTGATTGTTGTATTAGGCACCAGCACAACAGAATGAGAGGTCAGGCTATAGAACCGGCCCTACATGCATTTTGACACACGAAAAATCATGTTTCTCCATCATGGTGTACTTCAATTCATGATCCTTAAGGACATAACTCATGAAGGTAATTGGGAGCTCATGATCTTCAGAATTCTTCTGAGTCAACAATAGCCAAGGTATTCTCTGTGGCATAGCAATATATAATGAAATCTTTGTTTAAAATCAGGGCATGCTAAGATGGGAGTCTTAGAAATGGCTTTCTTAATACCTTCAAAATCTTCTTTACCTTCAGAATACCAACCAAAACTCTACTTTCCCTTCATCATCTGAGAAATGCTCATAGTTAGTTCAGCAAAATCTGGGATGAATCTCCTCAGGAAGTTGATCTTGCCAAAGAAGGAGTGAACACCCTTCTTGCTGGTAGGAGAGGAATTTTCTGAATTGCTAGAACTGGTTCAGGATCAATTTTTATTCCTTCCTTAGACACAATATGTCCCAACAGCTTACCTTCAGTGATGCAGAAGATAGACTTATTTGTATTTAGGGAAACCCCATGGTCTCTGCACTTTTGGAGAATTGTTTCCAAGTGTTGAAAGTGATCTGCTCTAGTTTTGGAAAACAAAGTTAAATCATCCAGTACACAACTATGCATTTCCCCTTTAGGCTACCAAAATCCAAGTCCATGGCCCTCTGAAAAGTGGCACCAACATTTATGAGACCAAAAGGCATCCTCTTGTAGGCAAAGGTGCCCCAAGGAGTGGTGAAGGTAGTCTTGTGCTGATCTACAGTATTGACCTCCACTTGATTGTACCCTGAGAAGCCATCTAACATAGATAACATCTTTGAGCCTGTTACAACTTGCAACACTTGATCCATCATAGGCAAAGGATAGTTATCTTTTAAAGAATCCTGATTCAGATTCCTAAAGTCAACAAATATCCGAATCTCACCATTCTTCTTTCTCACAGGTACAATATTGGAAATCCACGTAGAATGGTGTATGGGGAAGATAATCCTTGCCTTCAACAGCTTCTAGATCTCTTAGTAAATGGTATCAACAACTTTTGGATTATATTGCCTCTATTTTTTCTTGAAAGGTTTGATCCCAGGTTTCAGAGGAATGAAATGTTGCATTTCTTTTGGTTGGAAAGCTTTGAGATCATCATATGAATATGCCAGAACATCAACATACCTTTTTAACAGGTTTACAACTTTCTTCTTCTCCTCTTGAGTGCAACACTTTCCAATGTTCACCTTTTCACACTCAGTAGACTGCCGAGCTCCTTTGGAAGCTTTAGATTTAATATATCTATCATGTTTATCAAACAACTCTTCCAAACTTACCAGCCCTTTGGGGATCTTGTTACCTTTCAATTTGATGCAGCCATCTTGGTCCATCTCCTCTTTGACACCTTCTTCATTGGAGGATACACACTCTCTAGGAAGATTGTCACTTCCTTCAAAGTATAGCTGATCAAAATTATCTCTAAGCTCCAAGAAAGAGAGCACATGTTGATCATCATTAAAGACCTACCAATTGTTTGCATTATCAGGCACACTAGGCTTGTGTATCATTTCAATGGTGAATTTATCCTAAGAGAAATATGGGTGGGGAATCAACAAAGACCCAAAGACAACTAGAGAATTAGCTCTAGTGTTCCTTTCCCTAGGCACAACTTCAATGGAGAAAGCATCAAGGAACTCAATAGAATCCCAGACAAGATTCCTATAGTGTTTCAGTCTTCTATTCTTTACCTGGTAAAGATCCCTGACCTGTTTCACAATCAGCTCTACATCTCCACGAGCAAGAAGATTCTTGACTCCCATTTCTTTTGCCATGTTCAAACCAAGAATGAGAGCTTCATACTCAGCTGTATTATTTGTGTTTTCAAACTGAAGTTTGAAGGAGAAAGGATGAATCTTCTCTTCTGGGGAGATCAGCACCACACCAGCTCTAGAACCAGCTGAAAAGAGCTGCCATCAAATTCCAAAGTCCAAATGCCATTGGGATTATGAACCACCTCCTTGGGAAGACTTTCCTCATCTTGTGACATAATCATGTAGTTCCCATGCCCAATGTCCTCATAAATAATTTGTGCCTTTGGATCATCTGTCTTTTGCACAATGTATTCATTTTATTTCTCAGGCAGTAGCTTCTTCATCTTTCCATTGAGGATTAGAGCATGTGACCAATCCATCTGAATCTCTCCTCCTACATCCTTACAGAAATTCCTACTCAAGCAACATACCATAGGAGGGAGGAATATCAGCTACCAAAATAGTGGCCAAGACCTTCTTCTCTAGAAAAGTAGCAAAATCTACTTGTGCATCTTTAATTCTTCCAACCAGGGGCACTTCCCTACTCTCCATGGAATAGAGAACCATATGTGCATGTTAAATTTAAGCCCAAAGCATGAGCCAATTTGGCAGAATCACGTTGTCTCGATGCACCGTAGTCAATGACACAATTCTCGAGCTTGTGGCCCGGCTATGAGGAGAGTCACATAACAAAGTTTACCATTTTAGCAAAGGATTTGGGATGGGTTTGGTAAAACTCTGCCTCTGAAATCTGAATCTTGGTCTTTTAAGATGGTCAATTATATCAAAGGATCTAGAGGTGGATGGGGCATCACTACTTGGAACTTGGGGAATATGAGGCCTATCAGCTTTAGGTTTATCATTCTTTGGAACTGAAGGACTAGAATATTTAGAAGCAGAAGTAGAGGGAGAAGGATTAGCAGAACTCACCTTTTGTGTAGAGGTAGTGGGAACATGATATCCTCTTCTTGCAACAATAGGAATGGTTATAGGATACTCCTTTGATTTCTTTGCAGGTTGCACCACCTTCTCTTTTCTGTTGGTCTGCTCTCGAGTCATAATAGCATATGACTCACTGTTCATGTCTGCTACTACTTCATCGTACTCATCATCATCATCTACACCTTCAGTGGTGAGGAAATACACTCTAGAGCCACCAGGTTCCTCCATCTCTTCATCAGCTTCTTCTTCCTCTGCATAGTATTCATTAGCCTCTTCATCCTCAGGTTCTTGGACTTCACAGGTTGCATTGAGTGGAACCTTGAGAGGTGGACCTTCAATGGCTAATCTGGTTTGAGAAGCAGGCAATCTATTCCTAGGCTGAAAGTTATTCCTTGGAATATCTTGATAGGGGGCATGTTGTGCCAATTACTTTTTGATGGCAATGAGATAATTTGCCAGCTTCTGTACTAATTGGTTTGAATTAGCTCCAGGAGAGGAAGAGGAAGATGCATTTGAATTGGAAGGTTCTCTTTTCAATTTCCCTGACATGATGAGATCATCTTCAACACTGATATCTAACATCTAATCAAGATCCATAGTTTCAAGATTAGCTCTCCTAATGACATAGCTCACTTCAGGCAATTGAGCATTGAGAAAGAAACATTTCTGAATTTGATCAACTAGACGAGTAGCTTGTGGAATCTTATTGATCAGTTTGTTGAACTTATCCACAAACTCCCTCATGGGTTCATGTGGTCCCTTTTTTATATGAGAAAGTCATGCCAGGAGAGCGTTCCCATATTTATCAAGTTTGAAGTGTCTCTCAAACTCAGTTGTCATGGTATTCCAATTGGTGATGGTCCCAGTAGGAAGGTGATAACACCAATCAAAGTGGCATTATCCTACAATGTCTCCACAAAAATACTGACAGATACATCTTCATATTCAACCCCAAGGACCCCACATGCAACAATGAAGGTTGCAATGTGTTCATCTGGGTGTACTTTCCCATCACCTCTAAATTTGGGAAATTTCTTTCTGTTACCCCTAGGTAACTCATGCAAAGGTTGAGGAAGGGCAAGGGGCCCAACCTGTTGTCCCCAAGGAAGAGGTGCTGCCATTCTTGGAAAGATTGTTTGTAGAGGAACTGAGACACCAACAAGAATTAGGGCACTAAGATTAGGGATGGGTTGTCCTTGAGGAGTGTTATTCTCAGGAACTCTGTCTTCAATAGGAGGAGTGCTTGCAGACCTTGTTCTTCTATTTCTTCTTGCTAGAAGAAGAGGGAAGCCTTGTTGCTCTAGAAGTTGAAAATTAGGATCCTCAATTCCAAGGGTTCTTCTAGTCGCGGATCATAAATGATCAAGAAATTGTTCTTTTGAAAAGGAATCCATTGAAACAAATCCCCAATAGAGTCGCCAAAAACTGTTGGGTTTATAAAATGTACTTTTAATACAAACCACAGTCAGGGGACAGAAAGTCCCTCCTCTTTAATGGGAGAGGTTCCCTTATTGAAAAACAAGCCAAAAATCCTATGTACAAATGTATAGTTTACACAGCATCGTGGATTTTTGATATCATAAAATGCATTTTAGATGAGGGAGATGATCAACATAGAAGGACAGAGGAATGAAGGAGAGGGGAGAGAAAGAAGAAAACAATACTTTCAGGGAAGATAGTTAGCAGAGAAAACCCCTATGCATATTGATCAATTGAAATACATAATGGAATCATTCGCATTAATAAAAGAGATGATTTCACTGACACAAAGTTCCCAAAATCAAAATAACAAGAACACAAAGTTTCTTAGCATGCAAGGATGAATGATTCACGAATTCGAACCAAGAAAGAAAGAGAGAGAGGAAAAGAGGAAAAAACTTTTGTATTGATTTCTTTGATTCAAATTACACCCACAGAGTTTTAGAATTCCAACCCTTTATAATGGTGAAGAGAGGCCATTAAATAAACATCAAGAAATGGTTACAACAGTTACAAATTCTTTCAATCATCAACAACCTTTCGGATTCTTGATTCGTGAAGAAACACCAATGGCGGCAAGAGGAAGAATCTCTAAAAAATGTCCTTTAAATCCATTTGAATATGAACCATTGATCTTTTACAACTTTAAACGTGAGCCATCCACGTGGAAGATCAAAATAAAATGGGCACGGGAAGCCATTCACATTTTGGAACTTTTGTAGAGATTTGGCATTTTTGGTATTTTTCCTTGCTTGCCCACCAGGGTTGGACACGTGGCATCATGTGAGTGGTGATGGGGTCGCGGCTCAATTTTTACAACTTTAACCTTTTCAACAAAAGGCTCAAAAATTAGATTTCTCCACGGCCCGCTTCCTACATTTGTTCAATTTTCAATCTGAATGATTCAACACGTGGCCAAATCTAAGTGGCTACGGAGTTACAACTTACTTTGAAACATTAATCCCATTGAACCAAAATGCTCAAAAACTCAAAGTCCTTCGCCAGCCCGCTTTGACTTATCAATGCATGAATGGACACACAACATCATCTGAGTGGTTGCAGCATTGAGATTCATTTTGAAACTTTAATCCCTCTTTAGCAAAAAGGCACAAAACTTCAAACTACTCCGATGACCCACTTCCCTGTTGTTGACTTTTCAAATGCATGACTCGACACGTGGCCAAATCTGAGTGGTGGGGAGTTGAGGTACACTTTAAAACTCTAACTTCAATCAACCAAAAATTCTTATGGAATTTAAGTTCCTTCAGCCCGCCTTGACTTTTGAATGCCATAATTGACACATGACATCATCTCGAGTGCTCATGGGAAGCTCTTCACTTTAAAACTTTAACTTCGTTTGGAAACAAAGGAGAAAATTCTAAAAGTGTCCCGATGACCCACAACCCACTTTGCATTGAAAAATGGCCACGTGTCCCTCTGCGGGCCCAAGGAGTTGATTTACACTTTTAAAAAAATTCATTTCCAAAATGCCTCAAAGCACCAAAAGAGTCCACCTTTCCACCTTCCTCCAAAAAGCAACCAATCAGGGTCTTTCGGGCCACGGGGATAACTTGATACTTTTGCCAAAAGAGAAAAAAGTGTTAAGTTCACAAAAATACCCGCCGCTCCATTTTTCTAATCCACCAATCAGAATCCTTGGGCCGAGGGGCCAAATTGATACTTTTTTCCAAAGAGCACAAAAAGTGTTAAGTTCAAATAAGGATCCATTCTACCGCATCCAATTAGAAACGTCCACGTACGCATAGAGGATGGCGCACAAAATTTGGTGAGGAAGAACACCGTCACTTCATGATCGAGGGAAAAATAGAAATTGAAGGAAAAACCTACAAGTTAAGCCCGAGTTCGATTCACTTCTCCATAGACAGAGAAAAGACAAACAAAACCAAGCCAAAACAAGATCCATGCACATAGGAAATATTTAACGAGAAGACTCAAATATTTTCATGAGAAAATGAAGAACATACATACCATGGGGTTTAAAAGATTTTAAATCACTTAGGGCAAGATTTTAGATGAACACCGACTCAAAATTTTTGGATTTCACTTGGAAAATAAAGGGGATTTTGAGGGCGACAACATGTCGTTAAATTCTCTGAGGAAGATATTTTCCCTCTCTAATCAGATGATCCTAACCCCACCATCTTCATCTCCTCCTACATTAATGATACCCACATTCGATATGTTATGATTGATGGAGGTTCCAACATTAATATCATTTCTTCCCATGCATATGCACAAATGTGCATACCCACCAACTGCATGCATAAAAACCTAGTTATGCTATGTTCTTTCAATGATGTCATGACTTCTACCCTAGGCACTCGTCATCCTCCACATTCACGTGGGTCCTCGTACCATTCCCGAACTCTTCTATGTACTTGAAGGGGAGTTTCAATATAATATGTTATTTTTCCGACCCTAGATTCGCGCCATGGGGTGTGTACCTTCCACTCTTCATTGTTGTTTAAAATTTGAATATGAAGGGCACTCCTATACCATTCAGGCCGACCCTTTACCATTTAAAACTTGCAACATGCTCAATCGACCTAATGATGTCCTTATACCAGTTAAGGAATCTACCACCACTATCACTTCCTCTTCATCTGGCCTCATCTACCACTTATGTCACTGCATCTTCCACAACCAACTCCTTTATTCCCACTGGTTGCCATAGCTTCCATGGCTAGCTCATCTACCAACCCACCTATTTCACTGCCAACTAAGGCTACTTCTTCTTATACTTTGAGTGACTCATCCATCCCTGCTACCCAAGTACATACCTCTAATCCCTTGGAAGGTGTTTTTAAATGCCTTACCCTGGGGGAGTACCACCTCTACAACATCTATACTTTCCTTACTCCTCAGGAGTACAGAAACCTTCACCAACACCCACATGATGAGTATCATGTAGGAGAGCATTTTCATATGGTCTCGCCTCACCTTCGCACCAACTTAATGTATGGGGGAGTTGACGCTTCTTCATATACTCCTAAACCACCTACCTAAACCCGACCATTCTCATATGACTTCTAATACCTCACCAATCGCCGCTTCATCCACACTTTTCTTCATCGATGTGCCTGGAAAGGCTTTGGCTTTTGTCTTTATAAGTAGGGTCATCACATAGTCATACCTTGCACCACCAAGAAACACAAAGACTACATAAAGCGGTCTTACATTTTTCTGAGGAACCTCTTTCTAAGAAGGCCCGAATCGACCTCATCAAGGAAGATAAATCTTCCCCACCTCACTCACCTAGTACACCGCCTTCACCCATGGATTCCATGGATCCATAATCTATCCCTCCTAACTTTTTTTTTTGAACACCATTTCTTTGGGACCTCTAACCGATCAACATGATGGAGAGGATCCCTATTCCATTCCTTTCCTTTATCCTAACATGATCAATTACGACACACCTTCTATCAACTTCGTTCAATGTTAGGACAATGATTCCATTCTCATTATTTAGGTGTGGAGGATTCTTACATCCACTGGTCATTATCTTCTGAGACATAAACCATGCTAGATGAATCGACCATAATAGAGATAAACATTCACACTAAGGATGACCCTCAAATTCTAAAGATAGGTTAATCTTTAGATTTTGACAAACATGAATCTTTCACCTATTTTATCCAAGATCACAACAATGCTTTGTCTTGGTCTTATGCCTTTGATATGCCTGGTATTGACTCTAATATAATGGTCCAGAATATCGTGAATATCCCCAATGCCAAAACTATGAAACTAGAAGCTGTGAAAAATGTATCCCCTTCTTGTGAAAGAAGAAATCCAACGTCTCCTTTCTGTTTCTTTCATTTTACCCATTGACTATCCCTAATGGATTTCTAACATCATTCCTATCACTAAAGAGATAGGGGGGATTCATATCTGCACATACTTCCACAACCTTAACCTTGCTTTCCCTAAGGATGACTTTCCTCTGCCTAGTATCAACCAACTTATTTATCTTACATCTGGCCATGAGATGCTATCACTCATGGAAAATTTCTTGGGTTATAATCAAACATTACTCACTTGAAGATCAACAAAAACCACCTTCATCACCCCTTGGGGGACTTTGTTATCGCGTCATGCCCTTTGGCCTTAAAAACACTAGTGCCATCTAAGTAGTGTGTTATGACCTATATCTTCCATGAAATCATGCATAGCATATTGGAATATTATGTCGACGACCTTCTTTCCAAGTCTAAGCATCGTACCAAACACCTCACAGTTCTTAAAGTCATCTTTGATTGTCTCATCAAATACCGCATTCACCTTCAACCAAAGAAGTGTGTCTTTGTCATTCTCTCTGGAAAAATCCTTTGTTTCATTGTCTCTTTGTGGGGTATTGAAGTCAACCCCACCAAAATAAATGATATTCTCGAGATGTCGCCACCTACTAACCTTCCAAAGCTTCGTATTTTGCAAGGAAAATTGCAATCAATTCGATGCTTTATTTCCCAATTTTCTCGACTGCTATCACCATTTTCATCATCTTCTTAAAAACGATGTTTCTTTCAATTGGGATGATGAGTGCCATAAATCCTTTGCAACATATAAGGAATACCTCCTTCAACCACTTGTACTCATCCCACCAAAGAAGAAAACCCCTTTACATCTTCATTTTTTCCACTTGACCATTCCTTGGGTGCCCTTCTCACTCATCGTGACGAGCAACACATGGAGCAAGTGGATTATTATATAAGTCGTACTCTTTTAGATTATGAGACTCGATATACTCAAACCGAAAAATGTTTCTTATCCCTGGTCTTCGTCGCCACAAAACTTCACCACTACCTACTTAACCACAAAAATTTCATCTTCACCAACACCAACCACCTGCATTACATGTATGTTAAGCCTTATCAACACCAATGCACTACACATTGGCTCATACTCCTTACAGACCTATATCTAGAAATCATTCATCAAAAGTTTGTTAAGGGACAAACCATTGCAGATCAGCTTGTAGACGCACCTCTTTCTAGACATCAATCTTCTAACTTCGATTTTCCTTATGAATCCATTTTCACTCTTTCCTTGAATGAAATCGTTTACCAAATGACATTATTCTTTGACGGATCCAAATTTTAGTGTGGAGGAGGTGGGGTCATCCTCATTCCTCTTATTGGTGAGCCTATGCCCTTATCCTTCAAACTATATTTCGACTACACCAACAACATCGATGAGTACAAAACACTCGTATTAGGTCTTCAAACCACCATTTCCTTAGATGTTAAATCCATTAATATATTTGGTGATTCTCAACCAGTCGTAAACCAATTCAATAGTTTATACCTAGTGTCGTAACGAGGTACTTCAAAAGTATAAGCATCACGTCGACATGCTTTTGACTACCTTTGATCATTATGAACTTCAAACCACTCCGTGATCCACTAATAAATTCACAGATACCATGGCTTTCCTTGCTTCTCAAATACCCACCTCACCTTCAGATTCAAAAATATTTGTCACAGACAATGGTTGCAGTCACCCTCTTATCTCATTCATGATGTAAATTTTGTGGGAAGAATTGAAACCGACCCACGCAACATTTGAGATAAGCAATTTTATTACTACCTTTCCCTTTCCATTCTGCCTCCAGATCTTACTTGCAATGGAAAATGAGCCTTCCTCAAAAGTTTCTCTTGTTATGTCATCATGAGGGGTATTATTTACAAACGTGGATTTGACAGTATCCTCATGCGATGCCTTACAAGTTATGAAATCCCATACACCATTAAGGATATTCATGATGGGATTTTGGAAGTCATTTTATCGGGCCTTGTCATCGCTAAACATATCCTTCACTCAGATACTACTGGCCACCCTAAACCAAGATTGTTGTGACTATGTCAAAAATTGTGTGAAATATCAACAACATGCTAATCTTCACCACACTCATAGTCACGCCTTATAATTCACTAGAGACTTTTGGCCTTTCTCTCAATGGGGTTTGGATCTCATTGGAGAGATTAACCCTCATTCTTCTCAATGTCATCAATGGATCATCACAACGAAAAATACTACACTAAATGGGTGGAATCCATCCCTCTCATTTCTACCAAGGATGAGAAAATATATGAATTCATCAACCATCACTATTGTGGTTAAACCATATAACAGTGTTTGCAAAGATCTATAATCAGATAAAGCATACAAGCAATCAAAGCGGAAATAACTAGAAGATGAAAATAAACAAGAGAAATATTACACCAGATATAACGTGGTTCACCCAGTGTGGGCTATGTCCACCAAGAAATGGCCAATATTATTATTCAAGTGCTTTATAGAGGAAATACAATGAATATTTGTGTCTTCCAACACCTCTCTGGATGTTCAATGTTCTTCCCTCACTCAACTACACAATCTTTCTCACCAAGGAAACTTACATGCAACCTAATTGCAATCTCTTCTACAACTTGCTTTACTTGCCTTACACTCCAACTATGCATACATGCACGTGTGTCTATATTTGGCAACTTAACTTTGATTTTTACAAACAATAAATCATATTTAAAACAATAGATTTATTCTATTTCTCAGACAAAAATTAAAAGTGTTACACTAGTAAGAATCGACGATGGTTATATCCTCGACCTAATTTTCCCAACTTGATCGCTGTCGGTTATACCCTAACTAACAGTTACTTATCAAAATAGTAAAAATCCAAAAGTAAGTCCTTAGTGAAGCAATTTAGCTCCACACTCAACAATCTCCCACTTGGAGATCAATAGTTGCACTGTGTTGTGCATCACCATCCTTGGTTCCTTTTCCTTGGCCCGTTTCTTCCTCTTCAAGTCTTAAACTTGAAGACCAACAAAAGTGGAGTGAAGCTCCAACTTCTCCCTTACCAATGGATTCGTTAGCATATCTGCAAGGTTCTCATCCATATGGATCTTCTCCAACTTCAGTTGTCCATCCTCCAATACCTGTCGTATGAAATGATACCTCAACTAAATGTGTTTCGTTCTTGAATGAAATGTTGATTTCTTTGCCAGATAGATCTCACTGATTGTCACTTTATAACCTGTAATCTTCTTTCTCCTTACCCAACTCTTCCATGAACCTTCTCATCCATATCATCTCCTTGCTAGCTTTTGTAGTTGCAACATACTCTACCTCTGTAGTAGACAAAGCCATAACCTTCTGTAATCTCGAAATCCAACTAACTGTCATACCACCTACTGTGAAAACATATCTAGTAGTGCTCCTCCTACCATCCAAATCTCCAGCCATATCTAAATCAACATAGCCATGTAAAGAAGTATCTAACCCTCCATAGCATAACTCCATGTTGGATGTCCCTCTCAAATACTTGAGAATCCATTGGACTACTTTCCAATGTTCTTTACCTGGATTAGCCATAAACCTGCTCACAACTCCCACTGCATGTGCAATGTCTGGTCTAGTACAAACCATGGCATACATAAGACTTCCTACTACTAAAGCATAGGGAACATGTGCCATGTACTCAACCTCCTCGTGTGATGAAGGACACTAATCTTTGCTCAATTTGAAGTGTCCAGCCATAGGTGTACCAACAAGTTTTGATTTCTACATGTTAAACCTTTCCAACACCTTATTAATATAATTCTCCTGAGACAAATACAACTTCTTGTTTTTCCTGTCTCTATGAATTTGCATGCCAAGGATTTTCTTTATAGCTCCCAAATCCTTCATTACAAATGTGTGAGCTAACTTTTCTTTAAGCTTACTAATGTCCTGCATACTAGATCTTGCAATCAACATATCATCCACATACAATAACAAAATAACATAGCTCTCATTTTCAAGCCTTTTAAAATAAACACAATGGTCAAATTCACATCTCCTATAACCATGCTCATGCATAAAACTATCAAATCTCAAATATCATTTCCTTGGGGCTTACTTGAGCCCATATAAGAACTTTTTCAATCTGCACACAAGTTTCTCCTTACCCTTGACTTCATAACCAAGCAGTTGCTGCATATAAATTTCTTCCTCCAAATCACCATGAAGAAAATCCATCTTAACATCAAGTTGTTCTAAATGTAAATATTTTGTTGTAACCAAACTTAGAACAATACGAATAGAAGTCATCTTAACTACAAGAGAAAAATCTCATCAAATTCAATACCTACTTTCTGTGTAAATCCCTTTACCACAAGCCTTTCCTTGTACCTCTTATGTCCACCCTCTTCTTCCTTAATCCTGTAAACCCATTTGTTTTGTAGTGTTTTCTTACCTATTGGAAACTTGACCAAATCCCATGTCTAATTTTGATTCAAGGAGTCCATCTCCTCATCCATTCCATGCTCCCACTGCTCATGGGTATCTACCTACATTGCTTCTTCAAAGCTTTCTGGTTCACCACTATCAGTCAGTAATAAATAAGAAAGTGAAGGTGAAAATCTCTCTGGAGGTCTACTTACCCTCTGCGACCTTCTCACCGAGATCTGGAGTGTCTGAGGATCATTCTATGCCTGTTTCACATTTGTATCAATTTCGCCGGTGACCGACGCTGCTCACCCATAACCAACCGTGGTTCCTCTATCTCGCCGACCGACGACAAGATACCCTTACCTACACCGTTGTCATTATACGAATTCTTGGTTTCTCCTCATGCTAACTAATTTGGTTAGCTTGACCGCACCCGGTCTCTACATAATTGACATTGGGTGTCTGTAAGTAAAGTTCGCTTTAAGTCCAAAATTTGATTTTCCTTCAAAATATCCTCAACCTGTTCATGTTTAGGCACCAAAACCTGATCTCGTACATTATCTTTTCATTCCAATTTACGTCATGACTCCTAACAATATTATAATCTTCCAAATCCCAAAATCGATATCTAAAATCACCAGATCCATAACCAATGAAAGTACATCTCTTAGACTTAGCATCCAACTTCCTTCTATTTTCTCTATCAACATGCACAAAAGCTTCTGAGCCAAAAACTCTAAGAAAAGAATAATTTACCTCTTTTCAGACCAAGATTCTTCTGGTATTCCACCATCCAGTGTTGTTGAAGGCCCACGGTTTATCAAGTATCATTGTTGTATCCACTGCTTCTGCCCAAAACTTCAAAGGCAAACCGACATGTATCCTCATGCTTCTAGCACATTCCATGATTGTTCTGTTTCATTCTTTCTACAACTCCATTCTCCTATGGAGTTCTAGGAACCATTCTTTCTCTTCATATTCCATTCTCTAAACAATAATCATCAAAATCCTTGTTGTAGTACTCACCACCATTGTCATATCTAAGGCACTTCAATTTTAAGTTTGTTTCATTTTCTACAAGGGATTTCCATCTTTTAAAAGTTTCAAAAACATTAGATTTACGCTTAATACAATAGATCCATACCTTCCTTGTGGCATCATCAATGAAAGTCACATAATATTGGGATCCTCCAATAGAAGCTACCTGGGCTGGTCCCCACACATCTGAGTGTACAAGCTCCAATTTCTGCTCCTTCTTTGTTGACCCAACTTTGAGAAATCTCACTCTCTTCTACTTTCCAAATATGCAGTGCTCACAAAATTCAAGATCTAATTGTTTCAAATCTGATAACTTACCCTTTGCCTTTAAGATCTGCATTCCTTTTTCACTCATATGGCCTAGCTGATTATGCCACATGTTTGCATCTGAATCTATAGTAGATAGCATGAAAAGGAATCAGTAATACAGGTAGATAGATATAAAGTTCCTACCTTCTTTCCTCTTGCCACAACAAGAGATCCCTTGGTAACTTTCCAAGAGTTGGCTGTGAATGTAACCATGCATCCAGATTCACCAAGTTTCCCTGCAGATATTAGATTTATTTTGAGGCTTGGCACATGCCTCACATCTTTCAATATCCATGGATTTCCATTCTACAACTTAAGATTACCAAGTAATATTTCCGGTTCATCATCACCTAAATAAACATGTCCAAAATCACCTGAACATAATTTTAAATAACCCTTATTAGGGTAATGGAAAAGAGGCTCCGAATCTAACACCCAAGATTCTAATCTATTATCTAAGGAGAGAATAAGGGCATATGCTTTTACCTCACCAATGTTTACCTCTTTACATTTTTCTTTGTTTGATATATCTCTTTTTTTTTCTGAACCAACACTCCTTTACGTGTCCTTACCATAATTCTAGCAAAGTAAATATCTCGAACTTGGATCTAGATCTGCCATGTCTTGACTTTGGTCACAACACCAATCCAACACTATGATAATTCTCCACCGGAACTCGTGCTATAATTATTTACTAATGCACAACCTTTAATTTGGTGGATGTAATTTGGAAACACAACAATAAACATAACAAAGAATACCATGAAGACTATGATAAGAAGGAATGATGATAAATCTGAAATATAAGTGTAAATTATAATATCAACATGAAATTGTTACAATCTCACCCATGAGGTACTTCAAGTGTAAATTATGACTTCACTTGCTTTCCAACAATAACTATGGGAGAAAATCACAATTACACCTCTTAATGGCTTCTTTAACACACCTTCAAAATGATAGCTTCCTTTACACACTTACTCATACAATATTTCTCACTACTTCCTTCTATGCTAAATGAGGGGGGTGGCCTCTTTATTTATAAGAATTTAGGCTTATCCACCCTATCTCTAAGATAGGATAGGAAATATATTCCGCCAATCATATTCCATGCCTAAACTCTTGCCTTTACATGTAGGCTTATCTTCTAAGATAAGATAAACCTTTCATCTCACATGGGTTCCACCTTTTTAGACTTTTTTACAAATAAAATACACAAAATAGTTATGACATCACTCCTTGTCTTTATTACAAATATAATATTTCTAATTCCTAATCATGTAGACCCTACTTCTATACTTACCCCAACTTTGACATTTTAACATTACCGGACCACTTACGACAAATATTTACTTTTACCACAACATTCCTTTGTACTTTGACTATTACCGTACTCTACTTTATCGACAACACACCATCGATGGTGCCGTTATCTTCTATTGACGCCACTACTAATTATACTTAACAACATCTTATTCCTAATACATACATTAATAAAATAGAAATTACGGATGAAAATTTTAATGTCGACATTTTCCCCTTCCTAGCTTCTACTCCGTCCCTGAGTAGACTCTTATGGACATTCTCAAGCCGGTGCCTAGAAAATATTTAACTTGTCATGGTTGACCCATTTTAAGTGGGAGTACCATCTAATTCCTCCAGTTGATATGTACCATTTTCATGCACAACTACTATTTTGTAGGGCCCCATCCATTTGGGAAGAAATTTTCGCTGCTTCTTTTTTTTTTATCTAGAATCATATACTAGAACCAAGTCATTCACATGAAATGGAGACCAATGGATCTTTTGATCAAATTATTCCTTTCGCTTCATTTTCTTCTTATAGTTTGTATCCTTCACTATTTCCTCATTTCCTCTAGCAAATGAAGATGCACCAACCTTTCTTTTATTGAATCACTTTCATCCATCCTTTCATTTTTCATAACTCTCACAAAGTGGGAATATCAAACTCAATAGGAAGAACTGGATCAATGCCATAAGCCAACTGAAATGGGGAGTATCCTGTTGTTGACTTTGATGTTTCCTATATGCCCACAATTATGCATGAATCCTTTTATCCCACTTATGTACCTATAAGGCTGCATCTTTGCTAGAATTTGACATAACACAAAAAAATTTGTTCTGCTCCACCGCCCATTTGTGCTTGGCTTGTAAGTTGTTGCCTTCCTGTGCTTAATAGAAAACTTGTTTACCAGGGCTTCTACCACCTCATTAATGAAGTGGCTTCCTTGATCTATTACAATTTCTAATGGACAACCAAATCTAGTGATAATGCGTTCATATATGAACCTTTCCACTTCATCCATGGAAGTTGTTTTCAATGGCCTAGCTTCAACCCACTTGGTTAAATAACTGTGGCAACTAAAATATACTTATTTTGGCATGGGGTAGTTGGAAGTGGACCTATAATATCTATTCCCACTTTTCAAAGGGACCAAGTGGAATAATAGGGCATAATGGAGTTGATGAAGTCTTACGGTTACCATGTGTTTGAAAAATATCACATGTCTTACAATAATTATAACAATCTCTAAAAAGAGTGGGCCAAGTGATAACCCGCATCCAAGATCCTTCTTTTGTAAGTTGTTTAGAGAAGTTCCTCCACATGTACCATTGTGGAATTCTTCTATCAGCTCCTTCCCTTGATCACGTCCAATCGCCTCTCTTGTACTATCCATCGTGTCCTATTCAAATAATACTCCATGCGTAATAGAATATGGATGACTGGCTTGAGTAATCTTCCTCTTAGTCTTTGATTGCACCATCAGAAACTTGAATTCATTCAGATAATTCCAAATATCTATGTATTCACTAGGGATTGTGTCAAGGGATAACAATGTTGCATCTGGGAAATCATCATCATCACAAGATGAACCTAAACCATCATAGGCTCGAGAGAGTGCATCTGCATTGACATGCTTCTTTCCCGGCCTATCTATAATATCAAATTCAAATTCTTGTAGAAAAATTATCCATCTTGCTATCCTCCCTGATGGGTTAGGCTTATTTACAATATATTTTAGAGCCTGGATGATTTGTTACAACTATAAATTTCTCCCTAGCAAGTAATTTCTAAACTTCTTTACAACAAAAATGATAACTAGAGCCTCTTTTTCAGTTACAGTATAATTTACCTCAACATTGCTCATTTGTCTGCTCCCAAAGTAAACTAGATGATCATTCCCATTTTCATCCTTTTGGCTCAGAGTACTTCCTAGTGCTACATCTAAGGCATCAATATACATAATGAATGGCTTTCTCCAATCTGGATTCTTTAAAATAGGTGAAGACACCAAAGCTTCCTTCAATTGTTCAAAAGCTTCATGTGCCTTATTTCCTGGTTCATAAGTAACATCCTTCTTCAAGAACTGGGTTAGTGGATGTGCAATCTTTGAGAAATTCTTGATGAACCTTCTATAATAACCCACATGGCCTAAAAATGATCTCAACTTACTTCTATTCATAGGAAATGGTAACTCTTTGATTTTTGAAACTTTATCAGGATCAATACCAATACCATCTCTGGATACAACATGCCCTAACAAAACACCTTTAGAACATCCAAAGACACACTTTGTAGGGTTTAGTGAGGCTTGTGCTTCATCTAACCTTTGAAATGTTGTCTCCATCTGGTGCAGGTGGTCCATCTTGCTCCCATAGATGTAAAAATCATCCAGAAATACTCTGATGAAGTTCCCAATGTAGGGTTCAAACACCCTATTCATCAAGTGCTGGAACGTTTCCGAGCATTACACAACCCAAAAGGCATAACTCTATAAGCAAATGTTCCCAAGGAGTGGTGAACGTGGTCTTCAACTGATCTTTCTCCGCTATACGAACTTGGTTATATCCGCTATATCCATCAGAAAAACTATAGCACTCCTGGCCAACTACTTCATCCAAGATCTGATCGAGAATGGAAGAGGGTAATGATCCTTATTTTTTTCCTTGTTGAGCTTCCTATAATCAACACAAATGCGTAGTTTCCCATTATTTTTTATTGAGATCACAATGGGAGAAACCCATTCGAATTCTCCACAAAAATATGAATCCTACATCAAGAAACTTATCTATTTCTTCTTTTACAGTCTTGGAAAAATTAGGATTCATTCTATATGGCATTTGCTTTATGGGCTTAACACCATCTACCAGCTCAATAGAATGTTCTACCCAACTTACTTGACGGAGTTCCTTGTAATCAAAAGTGAATAGGTGTATGTACCTTCTAAAGAGCTGGAGGTAGGATTCCTTCTCACTCTCCATCACAACATCACCAATCTTTATTTGTTAGAGACGATCATCAATTTCTTCTTCAGATAATTTTATGGGTTCATGAGTCGGTGTGACTGGAAGGAT
Organism: Taxus wallichiana var. yunnanensis; assembly: GCA_018340775.1. Lineage (NCBI taxonomy): Eukaryota > Viridiplantae > Streptophyta > Pinopsida > Cupressales > Taxaceae > Taxus > Taxus wallichiana. The sequence continues at coordinate 924,008,935 of CM031240.1, read as the reverse complement.
ATCCATGACTAAAACATCAACCTCACTTTCTTCATCTTTTGTGTCCACTTCACTGGTACTAGAGTAATCAGAGGATGTCCAATCATCAGTTTCATCACTTGAATCCATAGGTTCTGTCTTATGATGCCGAGGGATCATGTTTATCTTCACCCTCTCTCTACCACATCCAAGTGTCATGAAGCCTTCATTCCAGTAGTTTCTTGCATGAAATCTCCTTAGCCATGGTCTTCCCAACAACATTGGGTACGCAACAGTACCATTTTTCATCACCTGAAAGTCTACCACACATACAACACCCATAACAAATATTGCCACATTTGAAACTACACCTTCTAGTTTAGTTTTTCCTTATTTAATGACCTTAACATAAGTGTTGAGGGGTGATCAATTTTTAAACCCAACATATTCATTACAAACTTGGTCATTACATTAACTGCAGCACCTCCATCAACTAAGACATCATGAATTGAAATACCATTACATAATACCTCAGCTTGTGGAGCATAGGGATCCGCCTCTGCCTCCAAAATAGGATCTCAACCTCCTTCCTTCATCGAGCATTGAGTCCACTTCGCAGCTCCCGCCTCTTCTCAGAAGACATAGCCAAGAGTTGACCATATGTAATATTTGCAGGCCCTTTGGACAGATCTTCTAAGATGGAGTATGGTCCTTGTCCCTGTGAAATCAAAAAATCTTGCACACCCAACTTTCTTCTCCTATGTTTCTTACTAGTTTCTCCTTTCATCTTCTTAGGATCATTTCCATCTTGGTTATCTTTTTTTTCTTTCTTTTTGTTACAAACACATCTACTTCATTATTTATGCTCTTATCTACTACATCAAAAGAATTCAGGTGCTTTTCCTTTATCATTATCTCTGTACTGCATGATGTAGAAGCTCTATCTAGACAATTATACTTATAATGACCCTTTTATAACAACCATAACATACAACTTTAGAAATATTTCTTTTTGGACCTCTATCTCCTCCTCGAGAACTAAATTCCTTTCCTGAAGAAGATTAATAGTTAATCGACCCATCTTCTTGAGCAGATCTTCATACTCAAGTAGATGTACTAGGAGAAAGATTTGTGCTCACCGAGAGTGGTCAGGATTTCGGACCAAAGGTGCTAGTGTAGGCTCTACTTTAGCAACAATTTCTTTGGGCTCCTCTTCCATGCTTTCTTCTTACCTTCTTGCAATCTCCTTTACTTGTTCAATGGTAGTTTGGGTGGTCATACTTCACTTGTTTTTCGATCTCTCGGCTTCATCCCAAGAATGAAGTGCTTACAGAGGAGATTATCCATGCCATTCATCAACCCATCCGCTAATCCTTCCTTTGGATCTGGGCATCGAGCTTCCTCCTTAGCTCTAGAACACGAGCATGATAATCCCTTATCTTCTCCTTCTCTCCTTGGGATAGCTTTGTGATATTGATCATGAGATCTGCATATTTTTGTTGTTCACCAAATTCTTCAAGAAAACTTTCAGTTAATAAATCCCATGAGTTTTTCACATTATCACCTAGTGTTTCAAACCACCTAAGGGTTGAACCATCCAAAAAGGTAGGAAAAAATTCAATCCATTGTTCCCTTCTTATGAGGCCATTACAAATGCAAGATCGTTTAAACTCTTGAATGAAAGAGGAAGCATCTTCATTAGATTGGGCTGAAAAAACAGGAATCTTCCCCATTTTCAAAAATAACCACAGTGAAATACCAACCCACAAGTACAATCAACAAGACTTATGTGCACAAATAATTGGAATCACTATAATAGAAAGTGACTTTACACCTTTCTATAATAAAATAGAAATGACCACAGTAAACTATGGTAAAACTTGACTTATCTACGCGATAAAAAAATGACTTTCTTATAAAAAGTGACTACCGTGGTAAACACTATTCATGGTAAAAAGTGAAGTTATCATGGTAAATACTATTCACAATAAAAGTGACTTTATTGTGGTAAATACTATTCACGATAAAAGTGACTTTACCATGGTAACTACTATGCACAGTAAAAACAAGGTTACCCTCCAAATGTTTTTGACTAAGTGGGAATATCTCTCCAAAAAATCCACCAACGAGGAATGGTCCTGAAACGGAACCAAAATGTCATCACCAATCCGGCACTATGATAATTCTCCACCGGGAACTCCTCGTGCTATGATTATTTACTAATGCACAACTTTTAGTTTGGTGGATGTAATCTAGAAACACAACAACAAACATAACACAAGAATACCATAGACTATGATAAGAAGGAATGATGATAAATATGAAATATAAGTGTAAATTATAATATCAACATGAAATTGTTACAATCTCACCCATGAGGTACTTCAAGTGTTACTAACTTCACTTGCCTTCCAACAATAACTATGGGAGAAACTTCACAATTACACCTCTTAATGGCTTCTTTAACACACCTTCAAAATGATGGCTTCCTTTACACACTTACTCATACAATATTTCTCACTACTTTCTTCTATGCTAAATGAGGGGGTGGCCTCTTTATTTATAGGAATTCAGGATTATCCACCCTATCTCTAAGATAGGATAGGAAATATCTTCCAGCCAATCATATTCCATGCCTAAACTCTTGCCTTTACATGTAGGCTTATCTTCTAAGATAAGATAAACCTTATCATCTCACATGGGTTCCACCTTTTTAGAATTTTTCTACAAATAAAATACACAAAATATTTATGACATCACTCCTTGTCCTTATTACAAATATAATATTTCTAATTTCTAATCATGTATACCCTACTTCTCTACTTACCCCAAATTTGACATTTTAACATTACCAAACCACTTACGACAAATATTTACTTTTTACCACAACATTCCTTTTGTACTTTGTACTTTGCTCTACTTTATTAGCACTACGTACTCTTATCTTATTGGACGCAATTTATCTTCTATCTTCGACGCCACTACTAATTATACTTAACAACATCTTATTCCTAATACATACATTAGAAATTACGGAGGAAAATTTTAATGTCGATGATCTCCCATTCTTCTTTCTCTTGGATGATCTCTCCTTAGATCTTCCCCTACTTTCTACAGTAAAGTGTTTTCAGATGATGATTCTCCTGAGATTTTCCTGTGTATTTCCTCATTAAGGATTACACTAACCACATCATCAAATTTCAAACCTTTAGAAGTAGTTGTTGTATTACTAACAACCATTACCAAGTTATCCCAACTATCTGGAAAATATCATAAGAATAAAAGTTCTTTCACTTCATCATCAAATGGAATTTCTACCAATTTTAATTGATTAACAATAGACTGGAAATCATTCAAATGATTAGACATAGATCCACCTTCTTGCATCTTAGAATTAAACAATTTTTTCATCAAATATACCTTATTTGAAGCACTAGGAGTTTCATACAAATTTGCTAAATATTTCATCAACTCTACCATGGTTTTTGCATCTGTAAAATTTGAAGCCACCGATGCTACCAAGCTCAATCTTATAGATCCTAGAGCCTTTTTGTCAAGAACCTTCCATTCTTCATCTATCATCGTGCTTGGTTGTCCTTGCTCATCCAACGGTAAGTATAGATCTTTCTGATACAAATAATCCTCCACCTGCATTCTCCATAGTTGATAATTACGACCATCAAATTTCTCTACTCGGTATTTACTATCTTCTACCATTGCTCTACTCCCACTCAATCAGAAAACCCTCTATGAGTAAATCTTGTCAACACACAAAACTCCAAACAGTGCTCTGATACCAGTTTTTGTGGTTAAACCATATAACAATGTTTACACAGATCTATAATCAAATAAAGCATACAAGCAATCAAAGCGAAATAACTAGAAGATGAAAATAAACAAGAGAAATATTAGACCGTGATATAATGTGGTTCACCCAAAGGGGGGCTATGCCCACCAAGAAACGAAGAATATTGGTATTCAATGCTTTATAGAGGAAATACAATGAAGAAATGTTGTCTTCCAACACCTCTCTGGATGTTCAATGTTCTTCCCTCACACAGCTACACAATCTCTCTCACCAAAGGAAACTTACATACAAACTAAATGCAATCTCTTCTACAACTTGCTTTACTTGCCTTGCACTCCAACTATGCATACATGCACGTGTGTCTATATTTGGTAACTTAACTTTTCTTTTTACAAACAATAAATCATATTTAAAACAATATATTTATTATATTTCTGGAAAAAAATTAAAAGTGTCGTTACATAGGTAACCGACGACGGTTATATCCTAACCTAATTTTCCTAACCTGACCGGCGCCGGTTATACCCTAACTAACGCCACTACTATCAAAATAGTAACACTCCAAAATTAAGTCCTTAGTGAAGAAATTTAGCTCCACACTCAACCATCAAATCATTTTTCACTTTGGTGTTCCTCACCTCCTCATAATCGACAATGGAAAATAATTTTAAAAAATACCCTATACAAACTATGCTATGATTTCGGCATTCAACTTAGTTTTTCTTCACCTTATTATCCTCAAACAAATGGTCAATCCGAATCAACTAACAAAACTCTCAACAAAATTCTTACGAAAGTGGTTGACGATACTGGTAAGGATTGGTGCACACACATTCCTTTCTCCTTATGGGCTTATCGCACTAGCATTCACACCTCAACCGCTGCCACACATTTCTCTTTTTTCTATGGTATAGAGGTCGTCCTACCTCTCGAAGTCCAAATTCCATCTCTTCGTATATCACTTAAATATATTCTCAATGATGATGAATTTTTCCAAGAGCATTTGGTGTAACTTGAGTTTTTGGATGAACGTCATATAAATTCTCTATACCACCTTCAAATCTATCAAAAACACATCAAGTGTTCCTATGAAAAATGTGTTCACAAACAAAGTTTCAAGATCAGCAACCTTGTCCTGAAGGAAAATCAACATGTAACCAAAGCCGAGAAAAGTAAACGAGGCAAGTTTTCTCCTAATTGGCTTGGACCTTATATCGTCACTCATACCTATGGATCAGGAGCTTATCGTTTATCTTCTCAAGGTAAACCAAAACTAAACCCCTTAATTCCTTGCATCTTCGACCAATCTACTATTGAATAAAGTACTATATCACCCTATGTCTGACACATTCTCGTCCCTTGAGCGAACCTCTACCTCCACCTACCTCTTTTCAGGACTAATGACTAAACAAGAATTGTTTGATTATCTGTCACCATTTAGCCTTGTACCACAACTCTACTCATGGCATGATTATCATGGATACTTTTCATTCTTTTCAGGATGGAATCCCATGGTCATTCATCACTTGAAGCCTCTCTTTCATAGTTAACCTTTTCATGTTATGGTCTTGCCTTCATAAAATAGGTATGTAATCTATTATAGTCTTATCCATGCCCTAAAGTCCAAAAATAATACAAAATATATATATGGGATACTAAAAATTCCACTCCTTGAGTCAAACTTCTTGCAAATAGATGATTCCCTCAAAAGGACATCTATGTCTCTCTCTTTCTACTATAAATAGATTGCTCCCTCAAAGGACAACTATAAAAATTTAGCCACTTATTGCATTTAGTCTATCAAAAAGAATACTAATCTATACTTGTCAAAATCAATAACTATCTTGGAGCTTCTTGCATCGATCAACTTCACGAAGACCTCAAGGAGATATTCTATTTATCCCACATAGACTTCTCGATTGATCAGTCTATGAAAGCAAAAAGAAAGTAAAAATTCAAGAAAAATAAAAACTTTTAGTCATGGAATTGCCTATTTTGGTTTTGGGTATCTTGTAGAAGGGGCATGTTGTCCCACAACAAGGTTAGGCTAAAACAAACCATTCCACCTTATCTTCTTTTATTTTCTTCTACCTATTCAAGGGACGTGGCGCACATGTGACACTTTGTGATCATGCAACTTATTTCACCCTTAGAACTTTTAATCATGCAATGCCTCTAGGGGCTTATGTTCATAATCCTATCTTGGTATGTCCATTATGGTCCTTGCCACTTATGGAGCATTTCATCTCTCTTTTGGTTTGCCCTTTTGTTACTTATTGATTATTCAACACAGACAAGGCTTTTGAAAACTAATATTTGGGTTCTCTTTTTGTCTCATCTATACTTATCTCAATCACCTATATTGATCATCTACCTTTGAGTATTCAAATCAAATAACATCTTTAACTTACCCTACCTCATCAACTTAAACACATTCTACCTTACCAATCCTACCTTACCCAATCAGCTTTACCACAATCTAACCTAATTTACCTTTCCCATTCAACCTAACCCAATCTAAATTCATTTTACCACCTACTTACCCTACATTTGGCCCTCCCCATACCTGATTTTTCCCTCTTCTACCCAAATTTCCAATCAAAATTCCAAAACCAAATTCTTCATTTATCTACTTTAGTTTTAATCAAAAACACCAATGGAGATTAAATCCTACCTCTACTTAGTGTCGTATCCTTGGTGGGATTTCTAGTCTCTAAACTAGAGGTCCTCCAACACCCTCTCTGTCTTTTCCATGGATAAATCACCCTCTCAGCTATCAACCAATCCAGGTCACTCTTAGAAAGATCTCATGGGTCTGCAACTCCACTCCACCCACCTCTCAACTCACTCCAACTCATCCTGGAAAATAGTGTTGTCATTTTCTCCCAAGTCAAAAGCATAAAATGTACCCTCTTTGTCATTTTAAACACGTAAAATGCCCAAATGAGTCATTTTTCCATGCGGATTTTTTGTTTTAACCCCAATTTTATCTAACCGACATCGATCGGATTTCCTAGGTGACCGAAATCAGTTACCCTAACTTGCATCGATTACTTTTGAACTGGTATCGGTCACCCTGCTTAACCCAATTGTACCTAATATGCTCAAATTTTCAGTGCAGGATGTCATTTTATTTCTACCTTAGCCCTACCCCAACCTTACAGGCTCACCTAATAGCCTTATTACCTAACCTCGATCTCAGTGTACTTCGGGGAAACATTTTTGCCTACACCTCAGCCTACCCACAACCTTACCTATACACCCACACCAACCTCGCCCAATTGACACTCAAATTCACTTACTCATTGTACTCTTTGCAACGATGATGCTACTCGTATTGTTTAGCCTACCGAACTTGCCTTGCCTAATTTTGTTTCATTTATCTCGACCAAAACCTTTGGTGTTTTGGAACACACCTAATGCCCTTTCGTGCACCTAGCCTCGTTGTGTTTTCAAGACCGTATCATATACCATTTATACCTGAACACCATCAACCTTGTTTGGATAAACCTATCAACCTTCGACGATGTAGATTTTGTGAGCTCTTCGAGCTAGTTACTTTTTGCATTTTATATGTGTATGTGCGTTTGAATGCCCCCACCTATTACCCATACCAATATCACCAGTAACTACACCCACACCTTACCTCATTTTTTATTATCATATACCACTTTATCAAACCCATCAATGATTTTTCCTACTATTTCATCAGTTCTTGGTTTGAGAGGGATCACCTCCACCCATACATCGGGCGAAACCTTATGTTTTTATCATCATCGCTTATCAATACAAGCTATGTGACAAAAAGGGGAAAATGTAGACACCAAAATTAGGTCACAACCCTTCTAGCCTCCTTTAATTCATTTATACAACATATACACTTAACCGTGGCCCCCTTTTACACAATATATTAATTTAATTACCCATAATTAAATTAATCCCCATCCTCACATCATTATAAATTTAATTACTTTAATTATACTAATTTCCACCTCACCTAGCCACCTCATCCTAAGACATATTCCAAGCTCATTAACTGGCCTAGACCCTATCCCCACTCTCCCTAACCAACTAGGACTCATTCTAACCCTAATCCTAATGGCCTATTATCCCTCTAACAACTCTCTCACTATATTTAGAATTATCTTCCACTTCTGACCCAGGAACCAAAATCTCAATCACACCAGATTTGGAAAGAAACATGCCATTTTTAGTAAGTATGACCTTTTCTCCCTAACTCGACGTAGGTTATTCCTCATTAGGTGTTAGTTCCCTAACCATTTTCAGTTAACTTAAATAATATTTTCTAACTCTTTGTATGGGTTCTTCATTCATCTGAGCTTTGGGCATTCTAGCATTCCAACTCTCGAGCATTCAAATAATCAAATGATGAACCAGAGCATTCCAAATCTTTACCAACAGCCAACCTCTTCCTCTATAGCTTAGATCATTCACATTGGACCACATAGGATCTCTACTATCGTGGCAATGGATACAATCCCATTTCTTGAACGTCCATCGACCACCACCATCTACATACCTTCAGATAAGTATCTTAACCTTGTTTTTTAATTCTTATTTTGGTCTTAGATCTCTTAATCTCTTTTATTTCTTGACTCTCTTCTCATCCAAATACCACCCTTCACCCATCTACCCGATACTCTATCAACCTGAAAAATTTTCCCCACCCAATCACCTCTCTCACCCTTTTATAGCCTTCACATAAACCCTGCTACCCTAACTAAGCCCCCTTCACTCTCTGTGCAATCACAGAGAGGTCCAAAACATCTAGTTTTACCATAGTGCCCCTACCGACACCGGTCACCCAACCGACATTGGTCATTTACCATTACCGGCATCAGTCACCTAACCGATACCGGTCTCTGTGACTAGTAAATTTCCCCTAAACAGCGAGCTGAAAACTCTTTCACAACAACCTATAATCTTACCAAACCTTGTCTAGACCTCATTTACATCCTCTGTCACACCCATAGACCTTCGACCACCCACTACCCTCTTTGTATTTAGTCTTGCATGCATTTATTAGACTAGGTTTGATTTACTCTGTTTGTGTAGGATACCTAAACTATACAACTAAAGTAGATCTCTTTATTTCATGTTCTTATTAGCATTTAAATTGTTTTAAAAGTGGATTGATAGCCTTCTAGGAAGCCCCTCGCTTCGAATCTAGATTTTGCTAGGAATTCCACCAATTGTTAGTTTTAATTCTATTTTGTGGTCTTGTATTCTATTTTAGGTCGTTCCTCCTAGCCAAAAGGAAGCTCACTACAATCAGCTTGGAAAACATTCTACATGCATGTAACACCTTCTTCGACTATCACACGTATTCCTCCTCACCCTTACCTCTTATTTGTTTTATCTATACTTTGTAGTGAAACAAAAGGAGAGGTTCAAAAGCTGAGAGGAATAGCTGGAAAATATTTTCATTAGACATTTTATTTGTTTTATTTATATAAGCTAAATAAAAACCGGTTTTGAAGGGACCAAAAAACCCTTTACAAAAAGAGAAGCACGGTCGACAAGCCAACCGAAAGAGAGAAAAGGGAGCCATTTCAAACAGAATTGAAAGGGAAGAAACCCCCAAAAACTCCAGACCAAACAAAGGTCGACATGTTATGATTGGGTTTGTTTTCCAAGGATTTCCATCACTTTATAGATTCTTGAGTTGTTTCAAGTTTATTTTGTTTAGTATTAATAAAATCATTAATGTTTTTATCAAGTAAGTCATGATGATGAAATTATTTAATTAAAGCATTGTATTAACCTTTGACTTTACTTTAAAAATAGATTTAACATGGGGGCAATACCAATATAAAGCATCACCCTTAAGCATCTTAGCTAATATCTTAGTATCCATATACGTGTTAGTTTTTATTTAGTCTTTGTAGACATTGCTAAAATTATTAAGGTAGAGAGGGATCAATTGATTCATCATAAGAGGTGGTTTGAATGATTCCCCTAAGTCCATAGTGGAGATATAAGGAGCTAAAGGCTCCTTTTGAATTGAATGGAGAACCTTGTTAGCTATGCAATGTTGAGGGATTGGATTTCAATCAAAATCACAAAGGTGGGGTGGGGGGACATTTGTTTGGTGCACCTTACTAGATTTATAGGGGTCTATTAGTAATTTGAGCCAAGTTTGATTTCATTTGAATGAATTGGTTATTAATAGTGGTTTGGTGTTGATTCATTTGGTCTAACATTTGTAAAATTAGTTAGGTTGAATCCACAAGTGGAGTATTTTGATTAATGTTATTAGGTTGAGAGAGTGCATTGTTAAAAATAGCACATGTCATGCTTGAATATAATGGATGAGAATGTGATGAAAAAGAGGTAAAAACATTCTTTGGATTACCCAAACAATTGAAAATATGTCGTTAATAGGATTTTGTTAATTTAGGAGCCTATTCATACGTTGTTATATGGATTTGGAACTTTCCCAGGAAAATTTGGAAAAGATTTGGATGAATTTTTCATGATGGGTGTGTAGTGAGACAAATCCTTTTCTTCACGACTTGTTTTAAATATTCCTAAAATATAGGTTTGTTTAAGTGAGATCCAAAGTGGAAACCATATTGCTAGATTTATTAGGCATGATATTTTTAGAGTTAGTTTCACCAAGATACAATCTACATAGAAGGTTTTTAATTGAGGAAAAGATGCTCAATCATTAATTTGAACATTACACACACACACACACACACACATAAATCATAGTAGGAGGCTTAAGAAAAGAATGGAATTTTGAAAACAAGGTGAGAATGACATATTAGAAAGTAGCTAATACTATAGAAGATAACATTGATGTAAATTTGGTATAAAATAATATAAGAGAAAACTTGAAGGAATCTCACACAGTAGTGGAGTGGGATTCACATTGGGTTCACCAAAATGTATGTGGGATGATATGGTTAATATGAATATCCCAGGGTAAATTTTATGGGGCCCTCTAAAAAATGTATAAACTATTTGGTGAATTTTGAAAAACCTCTTTTGAAAGTGTTGTCATGAAAATGTGTAGCATGAAAATTTCAAACTTTCAAGCATGACAACTAGACCCAAATGTGAAAACTCTCCTAAGCCTTCCCGAACCCCTCTTCGAATCAGTTTGTCTTCTATATAATGCTCATTTGTACCTTGTAATTTCTTCCCATGTATTGAAAAATCTTTCCCTAATTTTTAAAATGAGGTAACAATGTAATTCATCACATACAGTGAAGTTCTTTCGAAGGCTAGTTTCTTAATAGGCCTAGAAAGGATAATTCTGACCATTTGAGGGTAGGTGTGCATACGTTGGGAAAGTATAAAGGATAAAAATCATCTGAAGGTGGTATTGAAGAGCTATTAAAATTTTGGAAATGATTTAGGAAATTTTAGGGAATATTTGGAGGTTTAGGCACAAATTCAGCAACATCGGGTTTTTCAGGGGTAAGGAGCATGTAGTCAAAACAAGGACCTAATCTTATATAGAGGATTTGAAGATATCCATAAGTATTTATGAGGCAATAAGATATTCATTGGAAATATTGAAGAGTCTTCTACATTATGAAATCATAAAATCTTTCACAAGACATGGTTTATTCTCACATAAGCTTAATTTGTGCAAACACACCCCGATGTCTTGAATAAAAAGAAGAAATTTCAGGGATTTTTCAAGAATAATTTAAGGATGATAACCATCCCATTTTTATTTTAATTATGTTTGGAGTAAAAATCATATAATACTTCACCAAAAATACCTTCGGAGCTTCGGTAATCTCGCCGACAAGGTGTCTCTCTCGTAGGTACGCTTCTCGTACTTAGCCAATTTTTCAAGTGGAAACTTGTCACCTCTAGGTTGAGGATAATTTTTATGTCCATCTTGTCCCCATTCCCAAGGGGAAACAAAACAATTTTCCTCCTCAATTATTCCTCTAGGTTCTTCACATGACCATGACAAGCACTCTGCAAGGCTTATCTACCTATTTCTAGCTCCTCCCATCGTGCAATGAGAAAGTGCCACTTTTCAACACAAAGGGAAATTTTTCTCTCCCTCATTTCCCCATTCCCAAGGGGACATAGGGGACAAGAAAATTTTATCCACTCTAACCTATGCTCTTTTTTTCATGCGACCAAGTTTGAGCCTCGTTGTGCTAAAACTAGTTTTTCCTCACATCCTCCTCACTGAATCTCATGCCACCACTTGTCATCACTAGGTGAGGGCACATTTTTATGTCCCTCATTTCCATATAAAAATACATCAAGAACAAGTGAAAAATAAATCACAAAATTCCCATTTCTTCACTAAGGATTCTAGATCTCAATGTGTGGAAGTTGCATAGTCAAAAGTTATAAAACCCATGGGAGAAATGACACGAGATGATTATGAGTTGACTAGGATTTCCTTATGAAAAAATACACATGAGGGAGATGTGTACCTATTCAAAGAGTATGTATCCCGCTTTCTTTCCAAAAATGAAATTGTGGAGCATTAAATAAGAATAAAATAAGAATATTTTCAAGGCATACCATGATCAAGCATGTGGAGGCCATTTCTCGAAAATGGTAACAACTCAAAAATCTTGAGAGGTGGATATTATTGGCCTAACCTCTTCCAATATACATACAAATGCATGGAAAAATGTGATCCGTGCCAACAATTTGTAAGGAAACCAAGCCATTTTTATTTTCCTCTCCGGCCCGTGATTATAGAGGAACGAACCCTTCCAACAGTGGAAACTAGAATTCATTGGTGTCTTGAATTCACACTCCAGTGTGGCTCATATATAATCACTTGCTACATATTACTTCATGAAGTGGGTGGAAGCCATTCCAAAAATCATGCCAACTCTGAGACGGTGTGTAATTTCTTGAAAGAAAATATCATTGTCAGGTTCGGAGTGCAAACAAGATAGTAGCCAATAATGCTACTTGCTTCTCTTCTATTGAATTGATGGATTTTTGTTACAACCATGGTATTTCACTATCACACTCTGTTGATTACTATCCACAAGGAAATTTCCATGTGGATTCTAGTAACAAGAATATTGTTACTATTATTCGAAAATTAGTGGATGTTAATCAAGAGATTGGCATAAAAATATGATGCATTGTGGGTTGATCGGATAATGCCCAAGAAGGCCATTGGAACTTCTCCTTTCCAACTGCTATATGGACTTGAATCTTAGATCACAATTTCTCTAGAGTTACCTACCTTGCAACTAGTAAAGGAAGTAGAAAATGGAGAATACACATATGCTCTCAACAAGAGGATTTTCTAATCTAGAGAAATTGAATGAAGAAATATAGGTAGTAGTGGATGTACTAAGAAGACACCAATCGAAAGTAAAGAATATTTTTATCAAAAGACACAAAATTGAATATTTTAGATTGGATACCCTTTCCTACTCTAGGAAAATAGCGTCAGCTTGAAGGAATCCATGAGAAGTTTGACCCTATCTAGCTTGGACCCTTCAAGATCGGGCATTTTCATTTGAGAAAACACATACAATTTTTCTTACCTAGACAAGACCCCATTAGGGTTACATCATGATGGGAAACACCTTAATTTTTATAACCTTGATAAGGTTGGTTATTCCCAACCATATACCATAGTTTCCCTTTCTGTTGTGTGTTTCCCTTTTCTATCACATGTTTTCTTTCCCTTTTGTGTGTTTGTTTCTCGTATTAGTTGGTGAAGGAATGAATCTATTACCCAATTTTCAAGGCACTAGTCTTCTTAACCATAAGAATTATAAAGTCCTCCTTTATCACTTTGGGTCTATGTCCCCGATTTACAACTATTTTTTTCATAGTAAATTTCTAGCATGCAAAATTGAAATTGTTGGTCATGATAACCAAGCCCCCACTTGAAAATTTCCTCTACCGGTCACTATAAACATTTCCTCTACTTGTTCTCTAAATAGTTTCATCCTCAATATAGATAGGAGGAATGTGATAACATGAATTTCAAGTGTGTTTCATGTGTAAGGAAGTAAACCTAATGTGATTGAAGAGGTTACTGAGATACAATGAGGAACAAATATCCATAGAGGCGTAGAAAGGGCTATTTTGGCCATTTTAAAACCAATGAATATCCTTTTAAAGGTGATTTAAAGGGCACAACTTATGTGGAATTGGTGAAGATGTATATTGAATGCATCCAAGGAATTTTGTGGAGCCATGTGATGTTGGGAATCAAACAAGAAAAGTAGGGTCATTGTGGGTGTAGGAAATGTCATACCTCAATGGAGAAGGTTGACTTGTCTTGAATATTTTGGAGTTCCTATAAAAATTGGGAGCTAAAAATGAAATGGAAATATCTTGGAATTCTCCACATGATGGAAACATGAATTTCTACTAAGACGTTAAAATCCTCTATGATGATCAAGACATTGTAGTTGCTCCTTTGAGAGAGGAACATGCTTTGAAAATAAAATTGAGGCATAATTAGCTCTTTAAATTGGTTTGGATGGTCTAAAAATGTTATTTTGAGTCAAAATCATATAAGGTTTGACCCCAAAACTCCATTCCATGCTCCCGATGTAGAAAAAGCATTCTCGACATTCTAAAATTGAGTTGGCGGGATGACATTAGTAAGAGGAAAAAGCTTGAGTGCACTTTTGAAAAATGGGTGTCCCTTTAACTTTGTCTCAAGGTGAAAAGGGAAATGAGGTATTGTTGGTTTGAAAATCTGTCACTACTAGGTAGATCATGAGGAAATAGGCCAACAATGTGGGGCATATCCCCTCTTTGAGATAGTAAAGTGAAACTATTTTATTGCTATTCTATCAGCAGAATCTGTGCAAATCTACACTATTCTAACTTTGAGGGTTTGGGATCTCATCCCGGTAGAGAGGTAGTTCTAATTGATGAATAGAAATTAAAGAAGGAAGGAGTGGAGGAAGGTAGATCTGAAGGAAGAAAAGAAATGAATTCCAAGATAGAAAGGTCGGAGGGTTTATGCTTTGGGCTGGTAGTAAACAGAGCCTAACTTACTTGCATAAACAAACAAAGCAATACTGATGAACATCTGAAAATACAAAGAATGAATCCAATAGAATAGAAACACAGATCTAACGTAAGAAAGATCAAATGTAAATAACACATATATGAAGCACAAAGTCGTAATATATGTATTAATATCTCTTCTGTTACAAGAAAGCACAAAGTCTTTCTCTCCTCACTTCTTTTTTATACAAAATAGTCCACACAGAATACAACAAGTATTCCAGTATTTATAGAAGAAGAAGGAGAAAGAAAAAAAAGCAACCAACCACTTATTTACAAAATATTTACAAAGTACAAAAAGTCAACCTTTGACTTTGGGGAAAGTTTAGGATGACAACATCCCATGGTGCAACATGGATGATGTCATCGTGTGTGCCATGCCTTTTAAATATTTTACAAAAAGGGAATTCATCCAGGAGGAAGAAGCTATTCGTCATCGTCTCTCGGCTCGAACTTAGTATCGCGAAGTGGTTCAGGGGAGTCGATATGACACTTTGTGCCCGATACTCTGCAAACTTGCTGATTATTTTTTTGGAGTTGATCGATGATCGGGACCTTTGAAATGGTCATGAATTAATTTGCAAGTTTCTTTCTCATTTTTTAGCTTGTCGAGAAAATCAACGAATTCTTCGTTTGCATCGATCAAAGAGTCAATAAAGTCACATCAAGCTAAGAGGTTGTTGATGGAATCTCGATTGAAAGTGACCTCTTACACCAGACCTTGAGAGACAATAGCCTTGAAGCACTAGAATGTATCATCGGCTTCTCTTAATTCATAGGATGCACTGAGCAGTCTAGGAGACATCTTCAAAACTGCTTTCTCCATGTTGTGTAGTGCTTCCAAGGCTTCTTCTTTGAATTTTTCAATTCTTTCCAGGATGAATTCCATTTGATCGACCCAGTAATCTAAAGTAGTGAGAGATTTATAATGTGCCCGTGGGTGATCGATAACATTGACCTTTAACAGGTCATTAGAAAGAGAACAATTGACCATTTCGCTACTAATGGCTCTTCATTTTCTCGAGTTATATCTTGATGCAGCAATGTGAACCTACCAATTATCACCCAACCATCTTGGAGGATCTTCTCAATCCAGGATGACACAACCATACCCTGTTCAGCAATCTTTATGTACTCATTTATTTTCTCGGTAGGATCTTGAATAGGTTCTACAAAGAGTTATGAAGGAGCTTTGCCCATCGCAAAGCTTGGAGAGATGTTTTTTCTATTCTTTAAGCATTCTCTTATCCTCTTTGGCCCTCTTGTAGCTTTTACAGAGGAATCTACAGCTGATAAGTCTTCTCTTTGTAGAATTTGATGAGGTTCCCATTGTGATTGAGTCACTGTGAAGTCCTGGGAGACAGATCTTCTTTCTTCTTTATGGGATGGGTAGGCTATCTCCATGACCCTTTCTCCTTAGGCACTTTTTGAAGAAGCGAGTTATTGATTTTTGCTTCTTGGGTCCCTTTGCTGGAATGATGATGAAGTCCATAGCTACAATGGGGACCTTCCTCTTTTGTTGGCTCAGGTGGTCGGAGATCCAACTGGGACTTATGGGATCAAGATCGGAAAAGAAGAGGAAATGGGGGTGAAAGGGGGAACAAATGTAGCAGACGTGGGGAAGAAAGTGGAAACACTTGGTGGTGGCATGGATAGAGAGTCCGATGCACTAGTGCTTACAAGGCTTGGAGTCACTATAAGAGAGG
This sequence comes from Taxus wallichiana var. yunnanensis, assembly GCA_018340775.1. Taxonomy (NCBI): domain Eukaryota; kingdom Viridiplantae; phylum Streptophyta; class Pinopsida; order Cupressales; family Taxaceae; genus Taxus; species Taxus wallichiana. Next base: position 923,992,453 of record CM031240.1, on the reverse strand, counting down.
AGAAGGAGGTGGAGAAGGAAGGGATCTGTAGTTGGATAGAGGGGATACCAGGTGACAGATCTGCAAGGGAGGAAAAAATGGAAGAGGTGGGAGATGGAAGGGAGGAAGACGGAGGAGAAGACACAACCATAGGAGTGGTTACTTGAATGATAGGAGGAGGAGGAGGAGGAGTAGAATAGGACTGTGGGCACCTCCATAGTTGTAGCTGTGACAACATCCTAAGTGGATGTGTCTGTTGGAACATATGCCGCTTCTTCTTTTCCTGGGGACACTAAGTCCACTATTTTCTTTGAAGCAGTAGGAGGGCTATTAAGAGATTTCTCCTATTTTATTGGCTCTCCAACTTTATCTTTTCCTTTTCCCTTTGGCAAGTGATCTGGCTTTGGTGGTGCACTTCCTAAGGGGGAAGTAGTGAAATCTTATCCAAGGTAGATGAGACCATTTGGTTTGCATCAATGTTCGGTGTGTTGTACAACGTGGGATGGAACCTTTCTTCGATGGTCTTGGATGCTTTGGTCCTATTGATACTTGTAAATGGCCAATCATCTCCATCCATGTCAACGTAAACCTGATCAATTTCCTGATCAATTTCTTGGAAATATTTTGGGATGATGACAACTCCATAGTGGAAGATATCTACCAATGCCAATCGGGAGTGGTATTTTCACCTGATTTCAACTTCATGGTTGACATCTATTCATATGTCCTCGATCTCGGGACATGGATGGGATCGATCTTTGCCTTGGGGAGGAAACTCTGGCAGTCGAAGGTTGGCCTTGATGGGAAATCATGCTTCAAGTTGAGTAATTCTAGCTCTGCATACATTTCTCGGGCTTTACCCAATGAGGCGCAGGTGTACCTGCCAACCATGAGGGGGAAAGGAGTTCCACCCTTCTTCCTTTTGATACACTTCTCGTGATATTTAATCAGCTGCATTGATAGCTCTAGGAGGATCGGCTTGGCCCCGCGTGTACCTTGGTAACTTGGTTGGTTCTCCCGAGAAAGTTGGCAGCCCGAGATACGTGAAGGTGGGAATTATGTAAACAAAGCCCCCATTTCTTGGTGGCAGTGATCACACTCATGCTGGTCTGACCGTGTCTTATGTTTGGCATCATTAGGTAGATCACCTCATAGAAGAAGGCATCGTTGATCTTGTTGAACTGGGCGATACTGGCCTCGAGCCTTAGCTCCTGGTAGTACTCATATATTTTGACCTAGGGCCATGTTCCACTCTGAATTAATCCTGGGAACTCTCTCTCTCTCTCTTGATGTGGCTGCATATACCATATAGGAGTTCATGTAGAAATTCTCGGTTGTCAAAAAAACTGTTAGAGATGCTACGAGATAGTATCACTTATGATCTCCCCCCAGCCGAAGTGTTGATTGGGAGCATTCTTGCTCATATTTTCTAGATATCTAAGCATCCATTTGTGAAATTAATGGGCATCAGAAGTCAAATACTCTCTTGAGGAAGGTGATGGTATCACTCGGCTCCTCATTGAAGTCACTATGATGGATGGTCTCGAGGCCATCTTCGGTCACCACCTTCTTTTTTTTTCAGGTAGACCTCATTCATCATCTACATACACTTGTCTTTGTTTTTGGTCCATGTCTTTAAGCATTCTTTAATGCTTACCGCACATATCTTGGCTATGGTGAGGAATGCCCAACATGACTTCGAAGTGTCGGGCTATGAGGTTAATGACCACCTTTCCTCCTTATCTTTGACACATCTTGTGTCTTTATTGTAACAACGGGCCACTATCATGATGAACTCATTGTTTATAGCACTTCTTATCGGGAGTCCCACTTTGTAAAGTGTAGCCCGCTGCCTACCAGTTTGTCCATCCATGGCCACCGGTAACCTTTGTGGTTCTTTCTCCAGAATTCATCCATATCTTTGTTTCTAGCTCGGAGTCTCGATGTCGAGACTACACTCTGCAAGTGAGTTAGGCATCTTGACTCTCTGATATTTATATTTCATTTCTTGCTCTGTCAACTTAGCTTTTCCTTTAGACTTAGTTGGCTTCTTTCTCAACGAAGACATGTGTGAGCTCGAGGGTGGTTGTTGTTCTGCATGGAGAATCAAAGAGGTCCAACATAGAAGAGCCATGTCAGCCGTCATGTTATCCATAATAACAGCTTGCAGAATGGAAAATGAGCTATTATAAGCCTTAAGGTGTAGGGCATAGGTTTATAGCATGTTGTAGAGGATTAAGTAGGTGGGGCACACTTTTGAGGATGTCAACATGCAAAAATATGCACCTATGTTGAAAGGGGGAAAGCTATGCCAAAGGATTATAGAGGGGCACACTTTTGAGGAGTGTTGCATGAAAGATCTTAGCGCCAAGGAGAAAGGCACGGGGCGCGGGTTTGTAATACACAACATGCAGTGTTGGTGTTAAGGCTCAAAAATTGCTAACTAGGTGCTACAAAAGATGATGTTGCATGGATTTTCAAGGTGCGGTTTTAGAAGGTGCATAAGTTTTTAGAATGCATTTATAGAAGATTAATGCGCCAAAGGGTTTATAAAGGGTGCATATTTGGGGAACACAACATCAAATGTTAATGTTGGTTGGGATGCATGCATGACTGTGTGTGATGTAGCATGAAGGGATAGCGTGCCAAAGGGAAAAGACTAATATTTTACATTTTCTTTACAACTTCTCAGGTTCCTCTCTCTTTTGATCTTGCCAAAATAACAAAGAGAGGGTTTGTGGGATTTGCAGCAAGGCAGCAGGTAGGGAAAAATGGGTTTTTATTTCTTTTAGAGGTAGAGCCTTCACATATTTACAGATCTAGAAGGAGAGATAAGGTGTTCTAGATAGTTCATGGATTGTTAAGCTTATTCATTTTTAGATTTTTAGGTTTAACCTTTTATAACAATCCTAAAACCATAACAACCAAGAAACAAAACCACAAACAACTAAAAGAGTGATAAAAACCACTTACCCGAGATAAATAATGATGAAGGAATGACGTGGGATCCACAAGCATGAGAAACGGCATGGCATGTGAGGTGATAGGAAAGGTCGACAACAGGTTGTAAAGGAATAACCTTTCACAATTTTTAAGTCATGAAAATGATAGGTGTGAACCGCATATATATAGGAAAAACTTGTATTTATGATGCCACCAACCACCTTTGGCGTGGTTGGTGAGGTATCAACATGATTGTAAATGCACCTTGGCGTAACTTGGTTTGTGTCTACACTAAAACTTTAGCGTCCAAAGGAACACATTTGGATATGTCAACATGTTAATTTTCATGCCTTTAGCGCATTTCTTTGGCGCAGGTTTGAGGATGTTGACATGTCACTTTTAGCGCCTAAGGGGCACAACTCTTTTCATGTTGACATGTATTTTAGGGCACCAAAGGAATTTTTAAAGGGGTGCACATTTCTTGATGTTGACACAACAATTTTTTTGCACCAGTTCAAAAAGGTTGAAAAATGGCTAAGTTCTTAAAACTTGATTTTTGGAAGGGAATTTTTAGCCATTTTGAACGTTAATAGACCTCTCAGGGGACCAAAATGAAATTTTGGTATGGTTATCTACAAAATTTCCCTTTTCAATTTTATAGGATAATAGGTATAAATATGTGTGCTCCCCCATCCATGTAAGTTGTTTCATCACTTAAACAACTTATGTTATTAGGAGGTGTATATGAATGTTTCACTTAACCCAAGTCCCTTCCTCATGTGAAAATACCCTTGGCACATTTTTGAGGATGGAGTGTCTCATTTCACTTTTCCAAATGGTTCAAATGTAAATAGGGGACATAAAAAAAAATTCCCCATGTTTGAGCTAGTTATGTCACTTAAGTGACAATTTGGAGGGTTAGAGATGTTGCAAACTTGTCTTCCACATAAACCTGGCCCCTCCTCTCATGATTTGAAGACCCATGGCACACTTTTGGAAGATTATTTTCCCCTTGCACTCATCTTAAGGTCAAAATGGACATGAGGGACTCAAAAATGCACTCCCCCTCTCCCAATCAACCCTTGGTCATGTGTAAAACTAAGTTACAGCTCCCGAAAGCCCATTTCCAACACCTCCCATCTCACTCACATTCCACCGCAAGCTTCAACTTGTTAAAATATGGTGAAAATCACACTTAATTTCCCCTCTTTTCCCTTTACACCTATTTCCCCCTAATTTTTAGGCCACAACCACACTCCAACTCTCATCCAACCTTAGTTTAGCTTGTGGAGTTAAAACTGAGTTAAAAATTACAAAATGGATGAAATAACTTTAAACCAAAAACACTTAGAATATTTTTAAATTTTTAAGGGTCTAAGTTTCCCCCAAAAAATCCATTATTGCCTAGAAATACTGCTGAAATTTTCTTGGACCATCAAACTCAAAAACTGAATTTTGCTCATATCTCCCAATTCGTGCACTCGATCTTTGTAAAACTTCACTATTGAATTAATCAATAAAAACATTCACATTGATTATAAAAGGAGAAGCATTGATATATATATATATATATATATATATATATATATATGGAAAGAATAATAAATTTTCATCCACCGCAGTTTCCTTTTAGATCTATGGAGTTTTGCAATCAAAATTCCTTGAAAATTGGAGTAGAGGTCCTGAGACAAAACCTAAACTTTTGAGACAGTTTCATTCCATTTTAACACCCATAAGACCTCCATATAAAAATAGTAAGTTGAGATAGGTCCCTTCAGTCTAAATATAGTAAGTTTCAAAAAGGTAAAATTTCAGCATTCGTGTTACTCCTTGCAAGTAAAAATCACCAAAAAGTGACAATTATGGAAACTTATTAAAAATAGTCATCTGGAATAGGACCTACTAAAAATTAAAATTGTTGGAATTGGTCTCAAATCACTCATATTAATTCATACCCCAATGGTTTCAGTACTTCCCAACATCATGAAGTTCAAATATTCAATTTTGGAGACAATTTCCACTTTAACCACTTAATAACCCAATATGGGTGATAGTGATGTAACTCACATGGACATGAAATATTTAAAGGAAAGTATGTTGAATGAGCCTCAATAACTGTAGAGGAGAAAATTTTATCAAGTGGGTTATTTAGAATAGGTGGTCACCCTCTATCGGCTCAAAGCACTGAGCTAGTCCTAGCTTGTGCATAACAATATGATCCTAATTCTAGACCAATTCACACAAGTTGATTCCATTCTTGTAGTCCTTACACCAAAAATTATTTGTCAATGCCTTCAAATTCCCACATATAATAACATGGTTATCATCACAGGTATTTTTATTTATAGGAATGGGTGGGTAAATACTCATACTTGCAGGGCCCGACAATCGGTTCATGGATTTAAAAAAGGAAGGAAGCCCTCTCGGGTCCCTAAGAATTTGTCTCAGAGTGAGATTCAAGAATCATAAGTTGATGTTATTTTCATACTTAACATAATGATTGGAGAATAAAGTACAAATGAATTTTTAGATTAGATAGCTTGGTTCATTTTGGTGGTTACAGAAGGAGACTAAATGATTGATTGGGGAAAATCATAAGCAACAACATCCATCGACAACTATTGCAATTGCCCATTTCTAAGAAGTTCACAATGAATTCTTATCTGGTGTACACCCTCACTTTCACAAGGCCTTTCCAAGGTCTTTTTATTTCTTCTAATGTGCCACAGAAGTCACCTTCCTACGATAAATATCCACAACTCACACATCAAGAGAAAAACTCTCACTATTCTAGGGTGAATGATGCATTCACCATGTGCATCATAAGGTTACTCGAAGGAGATTCTGAGTAGATAATTACATCCCAAAAAACTACATTTATTGATAATTATGGAATTCACTTCATCCAATTTCCCACCTTCACCTACATAAGGGTCAAAGGATTTGATCTTGCTCCTCACAGGTTACCCTGTACCCGAGTGATAATATCATCATGTTTGAATTATGTAGATAATTGTCCCATGTCCATACTAGGTGCAAGAATGCTAAGAAGAAATGTGTTTCCTTTCCTATCTCTTTGGGAATCTACTCGTGCAAGAATATCACAGATGCAACAAACATTGAAACATCCTTTTTTGATCTCAATTTTTATTCCTACATATCTCAATCTGACTTTGATATTAGGAAGAATCCAAAGACTTTCATCTTTCCAGATTTCATCATGTTCCACAAATTGAGGATTATTGGATCAACTACTTTGAGGTCAAGAAATGGGATTATATGTGAATAATAGTGGATCAGATGAGAGACTTCAAGTTTGACTAGTTTATGGATGGAACAAAAGATGATGGGTTAGACCTATTTGATGTTGAATATCAAGTGGTGCAATCTTCCCCTCTTCCTATCACTCCATGGAACATCCGAGATTCGGGTGACAAGAAATAACCACGAAAATAATTCAAACATAAAAGGACTATTTAAAATGAAAGAGATCTTATTTCATTAAATTTTTCGGTCTTGTTTCTTCATCTAGGAAAATATCTCACACTTCTTCTCTCAAGGCATCTGAGAAAGCCACGAGATCTACTCATTCAAGAGAAAACTTGTGGAAATAAATTACACTGAAGTTTCTCCCTTATGAGGATTCACAAGAGGGAAAATATCATTGAAAATCCCATTGAGCCCCTTGAATTAGGATAAATTTATCCATCAGAGTCTCTGTTCATCCCCACAAACTATGTCCTCCTTGGAAGCTGAATCACATCATCTTGGTAAGCTATGATGCCTTATCAAGCACCTGAAAATTATCCTATGCCTAAATTTTTGTCCACGTCAGAGGAAACCTTCCCATGGGTACAAGAGTTTTTTGGAGGTGAATCAAGAACAGTGCAACAAGCCACAACACCTAATTTTGAGGCCATCTCAAAATACATCAAGACAAGTAAACTAAGAAATCACATACAACTTCTTGTTTCTTCACTGAGGCTCTTAGATCTCATATGTGTGATCCATAAAATAGTTTTTTTTCACTTCAATTTTTCAACTAATGGATCCTTATAGGAAAATTATTTTTAATGTAAATTTTAAAACCCCAAAAATAAAATCAACTCAAATAAAATGTAATGCAAGAAAGAATGACACTTTGTATAGAATTTGATAATGGAGTTCAGCAAGTGCCTACATCTCGAGTTCATTAATTTACAAACGATTCATTCTAAATTTTCAACTATAAGTAAAAAAACTTACAATACTATAATGAATGTTTCGGTCCACCAAAAGCTCAGTGCCAATTGTTCCAACAGCACCTATACTTGTCTTGGAAAGCTTGCTCAATGTTCCAACATAGATTCCTCGCTTCACACTTCCTATAGACTTCTCCTCTGTTGCACAACTTCCAACCTCTACACAGAGCTAAGTCGGATAGTTTATTTTTTTGATCTTAGTACCAAGATCCAACTCGTGACATCTAAGTAACAAAAACTTGGCTTAATAATTCCTAACGTATGAAGAATCATAGCTTTGTATATGATTATTGAGTTCTTGAAAAACTTCCTTCAACTCCACACTGGAGCTTCGGGTCACAACACGAGAACTAAGGCTTAAAATATTGTTTTAAAAATAATGATGAGTTAAATAATAATTAAATCATAAAATAATGCCTAAAAATATGTCTTATATGTGTTATATAAATAATCTTAAGGATCTCAAAGAACTAAGCTTGTTGTTTGTTTGAAATGGGGGGGTTTATATATTATCCCTTGCCTTGAACTATATGGTATAGGCCATATCGGCCAACTAATGAAATGCCAACTTGATTGGATGAGTTGGTTGGGAACTCACATAGCTTGTGGAAGGTTGGCAGTTCGAGTCTCCGCCACCTCATATTTTATGCTTGCCATTGTATTGTCCACAATCTCACCGAGTCCCTTGATGTTGTGTTGTTCAATGCACTAAGTTTCTACCCACCAATATTTCCCATGGTTACTACTTCCATCACATGGTCATTCTCCTATTGCCATATCGACATGTCTATTGCACATCTCATCCCCGCTTCGCCAAATCCACCTTTTCCGTCGATTTTTCACCGAGTTGGCGAGGGCTAGTTCCATTTTTTTGTGGGTTTGTTTTTTCTCGGTTTAGTGGGATTAATCCCACATGTGGTGGGGTTGATTTTTTAAAGCCTTTTAATATGATTTTTCTACCCAATATTCATGTGGCTTTGGCCACATCAATGTGTTTTTTTCCATTTTTCCACCATTGGACTCGCAAAGTTATGTGGTGAGGTGGATAGTTTGTTGAATGGTTTGTTGAGCTCCACATTTGACTTAGTGATAACTCGGCCCTTAGCTCTCCATGATCTTTCTCATGACTTAGCCATGGGATCACTTGATAGCTCTGGTCTTAACTCTCTAACTCGGTCTTTAGCTCAATGAGCTACTGTATTCTCAAGATGGTCTGCACCCTCCAAAATAAGAATGGACCCAGTGTTGTAAACCCTTTTTTTTCATTTTTTGAAGACAGTAATGAAAAACATGACCCTTTATTTTTATCCATGCCATGATGACACAAGATGATTATGAGCTGACTAGATTTCCTTAGGACAAGCTACACACAAGCATGATCTATGCCTATTAAAATATTATGTAGCCCACTTGTTTTTCATAAATTAAGAGAACAAATAAATTGTGAAGCAATTGGATGAGCATGTGAAACCATCATCGCCTACGTAAAGTCCTTCCTAGAGCCTAATGTGGTACCAATTCCTCTAGAAGAGGCTATCTCTCCCATCAACAATTTTGATCCTTAGGTAATAAAGAGATATCAAGGGTACACCATGCAAGGGAGAGCTAATGATAAGTGGGTAGAAAAGATTATTGAAAAAGTAAAGGTACTATTTCAAGAAGTTCTCTCTTTATTCAAATGACTTTTTTAACCCTCACACTCTTGTGAGAAAGAATATATTCACATTTGTTTCTAAGAATTTATCTCTTGTATGGTCTCACACAATGGGTTTTATATGTGATATGATAAATGTTCTCTCTAAATAGTCTTATGGACAACATGCCTCATATATTTTTGATGGTATCAACAATAGTGTGCAAAATCTCGGTCACCTCCACTTGATGAAAATCATTGTTAGAGGAGATTCTTAAGTATTTCCAAGATTTAGTCTAAAATATTCAGGGATCCATTCTCTTTCAATGAATACACTTTAGAATCCCTTGTGTAAATTAAAGGCTCAATCTCTAATACCTGCAAAAAAACATCAATTCTAGTTCAATCAATGCAAGATCCTTGGTGATGTTCTGATACTTGGATCAGTGCTTTGGGTTTGTTTGTGTTTCACATGTAGAAAAGGTGGCACTCTCAAGTAACTCATTTCAGCAAGGAAGTGAAAGGAAAGGAATTATTTCTAGGAGCATTTCCTTAGAGTTCACCGAGAGCCATTTCTTTTTCATGAGAAGCTTCTTCTTCATCAAATTAATCATTCTCTTATTCCCTTCTTTTTCCTTATCTCTCCATGTTCTAATTCTTCATTGGGAATGTAATTTTTCACTATTTCCTCTTATACAATTAAGCGACCTTTAATTTTGTCTTATAAGAGTTATTTTTCATTAATAAGAAAATAATAACATTTATTTCCGATGAATATGAAAGGTCACAAGTGGTGGGAATGTGAAAATTCATGTGGGAGGAGATGAAGAGACAATATGTAAATTTATAAATTGGGATGGCTTCTCTATTCTAAATGGATGGTTAATTGTGAGTTGTTATTTGATAGATTTGGTTCTCTTAACTACAAGAAAAAGACTATTTTCTTCTATTCCCTTGTCTATGTTTCCTCTACTTCCTATCTTCAACTTTGTGAGCATTGTAATCTTGAATAATCAAGAAGAAAATTTTTATCTTTGAGGAATGAATCAATGGAACTTTGTGTCTATGGTTTGTTAATCTTACTATTTCTTGCATGGTTTTGTTCTTATTATTGAGTGTGGACCTACTCTAGTTAATGCTTGTGAAATATGTAAGTGCATATTCACAAACTTAACCTTCACTTACAATATTATTTTCTCCCCTTACCTTTCTCTAAGGAAATTCCTCCCTTGTACCAAATACAAGCAATTTTCCACATGTTTAGTGTAGAATTCCTATGTGATCCCTAGGTTAACGACCACCACAAATTTTACTTTTCCTGCATTCAATAAATGGGAACCTCCCCATTTCCAAGAGGAGGGATCTATCCTTGGAGCGTTGGTGAAAATCATTAATTTTCCCTCGTGAAAAATTATTTCACCAATAAGAGACAAAATCATTAACAAAAGAAAAGAGGGAAATAGAAATGGTTGAAGAGGTACATCTAGCAGACATAAGGTCAAATTAGTAAAAATAGATATTAAATTTTCAACATACACACACACACACACACACACACACACACACACACACACACACACACACACACACACACACACACACACACACACACACACACACATATTCATAGTTAAACAAGGATTGACAGGACCCTTTCCCATAAACACTTTTGATTGAGGATATGACCGGTAAACAATAATAACCTAACACGAATGACATTATAATATAATACATTAGCCATAATGATACCTTTTCACCATTGGCATAACATTCATATAAGATCGGCCATCAAGAAACCTTCCACCATCGCACAACATTTGAAGAGGAATGGCCACCATGAGTGCTACACACCAGATCCATCTGCCACAACTGACATGATCCAAACCAGCCACGATCAACACTTCAAGAATATTTTTCCACCACGAGTGCTGCAAAAAGAACAATCTTCTACAATTGGTGAACAAACCACCCCCCAACGGGGCTCATGCCATAGAGGTATTTGAACTTAGGTGGCGCCAATAAAACCATCCAACTTAACCAATCTACCCAACCCCATTGGCCCATTTTCAACATATTATTTACACCCACATCATCATGATAGGAAAAAATCATGGAGGCTTGTCATGGAACATCAAAGTAGTACTGACTATGGCTATACAAGGAATAATTGTAACCACTATAATTATATATAGATTCAAAAAAGAAACAAATATGAAACATAGTAATTACCATGACCATGCATGGAATCAAGGAAAAATAACCATGGTCATGGATGGAATCAAAGTAGTGGAACACAATTTAGAACTAGGTTTGGATAGATATCACCTACCAAGATCACATACGGGTGGTAGGATGATCAAGTAGGGTAGAAAGTGCACCATGATTTTAGGAACATCCATTACTTGGTTTCTTATCTGGTTTTAGGGATGAAATGTGTAAATGAAGGATGACATGCTATGTACCTAGGGATATGATATTATGATGCATATATGTTGATGAAGTTGTCAACATGTGGCATTTATCCCATTAGTTAGTTATATTAGATCAATTGGATCACTTATATAATTGATCATATAGGGTAATGAGCTGACTTACATTGAATTAAGTTTTTAACCATCCATTATTAGTAATAGAGGTATATATGATGGATAGGAATATTATTTTTAAGGATTTCAAGAAGTGGAAAGTATTCTTTTGGTAGAAACATATTGGAGATTGTTCCACTCAAACTAGCATTCCCATGTCAAGAGATCTTATATATTTATTCCTTACTTAATGAGCATTATATAGTGTTGCCCTATCTTAAGAGAAGTTATTTTATTTTTCAATATATTGAATATTACGACATTTGGCCCACAAACAACTCTTGTGCTGTCATGTGATCTCTATTATATTATGCATATTTTTATTACTATTCAACTCATTATATTATTTTATGTGAAACTTTTAGCATGTAAATAGCCATACCACTTTGTTAAGGTTAAAAATATCTTTGAGAAAAATGGGATCCAAATTCCATTGTGTGCCTAAGATATCATGATTTTCCAATAAATTTCTTCAAACAAGAAGAAATAATTTTGTGTGATGGCTAAATGAATTCCAAATTTAAGATCAAATCTACCATATGTTCAAATGGATATCAAATTTAATATCATGCATTTTTTCAACATCTTACACTAATTTTATGTTAAATATCTTACACTAATTTTATGTTAAATAACTTACACTAATTTTATGTTAAATAAAGGAATCGCACAATTTAATTAGATAGTTAATTTTTTGTGGGAAGTTTTACTAGAGTATGTTTTAGTCACTACCCAAATAACTCAAGAAGTAGTCATTACCCCAATGACATTTTTTCCTAATGTATTAAGGTAAAAATAAAAATTCAAGTGGGCCAAATTATTACACAAGTGGTGTAATCATTTTTTGTTAGGGTGGATTTGGGATAATTAGATTAACTGAGTAGAGGTTAGGACTAGATTAGAGAGATAGTGTTTTCACAATCCATAAAATGTAGAATAGATGCTTATGGATAAAATTATGTATAAGACATTTGGTTCAATGTTTCAGATCCCACTCAGCTATCCATCACACGGTGATAACATAATGGATCACTCGGTGTGATCCAAATTTTGATACAAAAATCTTGTACAAGTTGTATCCAGAAGCATATACTCTAAGGACTAGAACATTATTCCAGAAAATGTGGTAAAAGATAACCGGAATGACTCGCATATCCCTCTTAATTCTTGAATATAAAATAATATGATCATGCTAGAAACTAACCATGGTTTCCCTCCTCACCCCTCCATGTAAACTAACAAGGATGACCATATATTCCCCCTCTATTCACTAATATAGAAGAATATGACTAGGGTGGAAACTAATCAAGTTGGCCCTTTGTTCCCCCTCCATTCCTAAATATAGAAGAATATGATCTTTGTCTCCAGGGTTAGGGTTATTTGGCCAATAACTAATCAAGTTCCCTAAAGTGGTTAATTACATTCCCCATCCCTTCCCACTATTAACAAATGTTTACTGTGATTGTGGGCTAGGTGGTTCCCCTTTCCTATTGATTATCATTGTAATTACAAGAGGAAATTGTCATTCAAGTAATGACTACTCATGGAGGTCATATAAGTGATGACTAAAACACATATGAGTAAAAATCCTACAAAAATCAATTATCTAATCTCACTCTATTACACTCACTTCTCACCCTCCCTTATCTATCAATGTAATTATACTGATACAAATATCAAAATATATGTATTTGAAAAATGTCGAGAAGTATCAATTTTGATGCATCTGTCTTGGATTTTCCACATATTACACTAATTAACAGCTCCATTACCTTTTTGTGAACTTTATACTTCATTGTGGTAAATGGATGCAATCTATATGTACCATTACATTGAAATCAAAAGAATATTTATGAAAAATGGGCTCCAAACTCCACCATATTCCCAATATATGATAATTTTCCGATTACTTTCACAAAACAAGTAGAAAAAATCCCACATGATGGTTAAAAGAATTTCAAATTTAGATTGACAATTTTTATTGATAGCTCATAAAATTACACCCAACTTTGAACAAAAAATCATGTAAAATTACCTCAAAACATATGCCTTACTCCCTTTCCCCAACCTTATATCTCAAACCCCAACCCCAAGAGGCACACAAGGTGGAATCTATCAAGGACCACACAACTAGAGAACCCTAAAACAAGGGAAATTGAGTATCAAACATACTAAATAAAAACATGATCAAGATAGCTAATATCAATAGGAATGATAAAAATTTCTAATGCGAAAAGGATCTTCATCTCTCATAAGACTCAGTGGAGCTCTAACCTTCTCCTAAAAATGGAAAAATTATTGGAATTTTTTTTTATTAAAAAATTAGTATAATTATCTTTTTTGGGGTAATCCAAAGCAATCATCAAATACCCAACGACCTGCACCTTTGAGGAGAAATGATTTAACACAAGGCGAGTACCACCACCAATTACCCTCATTTGGAGCAAGATATGTCGAGAGTGTATGTCACTTGTGTTGTCATTGATTTCAAGTCCATTGATGTCAATGTAGTCTAGGTGATCTAGGTATGTTGGCTAGGTGATTTAAGAGTATGGCTAGATGATTTAGGAGTATGGCTAGGTGATCTATGTATGTTGACTAGGTGATTTAGGTGTATATGAGTCTCTCAAAGATGGTATGATGAAGAATGAGCCTGGACATCATATAGAAGAGAAGTATAAGGAAAAAAATCATGGTTATAAGGCATGAATATGGGCATTATGAAGTGTTTCAGGATGTTACAAGCTTGGTTTGTGATGCAAGTGTAGACACCTAAAATCCACTTACGCATTTTCATTACTAACAACACACTAATTACTCTCATTCTTACCATTTCCATTATAATTAGTGATTTTTGCTAATTAACTAACATTTCCCTCTATTTTGGTTAATTAATGATGCTTTGTTGATTAACTAACCTCTATCACATTCTGGATGCCAATTGATGACACATCGTTAGTTATAATCCTCTTCGAGAAAACAATTAGCAATTATTAGCTAATTAAGCCTATTTACCCTTGTTTTGATCAATAAACCCTATTATTGGTTAATACCCTCTTCTAACCATTCAAAATCACCCCTTTTCCCTCTAAGGCTTCAAAATCTTATCATAGCCTCTTAATTGACCCTAAGTGGTTAATTAAGGCTCCTCACATGCTAATCACTTGTTAATTCACTAATCATGATTAGAAAGCCTTAATCTACTTTATCCTTTTTAGTCCCACATGCACCAAGATGCAATTTTTCCTCAAATAGAAAACTATAAAAAGGACTAAGCACCTACCTTCAAACTTTACACCATACTTTTATTAGTATATCATATAACAAATATGATTAAGAGCCTTACTTCCTTCTTGGATTAGCTTGCTCAATCTTTGCATCCAATCTTCATGTTGGTTAGTAGAGGGATATCTAATATGGCCTTGTAGCCATTGTTAGAGATATCCTCTCACCATTTGTGGAGTAGCAACAACCATAATTTGATTTCCCTTAGATCTAATTAGGTCTATGTTAATTAGTAATCATCTCACATAGTAAGGATGCTTGTAGATTAGATGTTTGATTTCATTTAGTTTCCATTAATGCATGCTTTTAAGCTTTGATCATGATGTTTCATTCTTAAGCTTAGGCAAGCTTTAGGCTACTATGGTGTTAGTCTTTATTAGTTAGTCATATTGCAAAAGTTTGGGGTGATCACAACAGGAGTCCACTAGAATCTTGGGCATGGTTGGTATAGCTATATCAGAGGTTCTACATGTCAGATATGAAAATATTAGCATGGTTAAGTGCTCTTACAGTGATTTCCGTGTCGCTTGAGTTTCATTGAAACTAGCCCATTTAGGCTTGTTTCTAGAGCCTGATGAGGTGTGAGAGGTTGGTACAGGTCATGGAAAGGTCATGTAAGTATGGGATAAGCCTAAGAATGGTTTCTATGGCATGTGTGAACAAAAACAAGGCTTGATTTAGCTCTTGGTGGCAAAATTCAAAAGTTAGCCAAAGTTGCTCTTGAGAAATAACAGTATAGGCTAAGGTAAGTGAGATAGGTTTGAATAATACATGCATAAATATGAATAAAAACACATGGAAGGTTTATATGGTTTTAATATGGTGCTCCATTCAAAATTTCATCAAGTTCTGAAAAGGTATGTGAAAGTTATGTAAGCCTTTCTAAAAGTGGTTCTTTGAAATTCTAAATGAGCTACCTGGATTCCTAGCATCCAATTAAAATTTTCGATCCTTCTTTGGATAAATCATAGAAGGAATTTTTAAGATAACTCCAAGAATGAGATTTTGAATATTTTTTGAGGAATATTGGTTGAGAAATAAGGAAGCTATGAGCATTTTTCTAACAAGGTTGTTTTTCTTCCAAACTATCTTCTTGGAACGGCAAGCACAATTTGAGAAGTTTTGACTTAAATTGACTTGTGCAAGATAGTGAAGAATCTCAGGATTGAATAATACTCTCTCCAAATATTCTTGGTGGTATTTTTATTAGTCAAGTATATATGTACAATATTGATTGTACAGTGTTGTGTAAATTATGTGCAAATACTGTCTTGTCTTATTTTAATGCAAGATAGTAATCTACCTCCAAGGATCAACATGAAGCGGAGATCCTGATTTGAAAATTATTATTTTGTTATTTAGTGCATGTTTCAAGTATGTTGGAATTTTGATGAGTGCTTCCCTCATAACTCATATCTCCAAAGGTCTTAGAGTAGCTTAAAGGCCTTGTTAAAGCATGCAAAGCTTATTTGAGGTGTCAAATTCAATTTTTGGTTAGAAAATGGTATTTGGGACTCTGGAACATGAAATGTGGTATAAAAATGGTCCTTTCAATAAACTCATATTGTTTTTCATATTTTTGTCTAGGTTCCCTTGTTTGGAAATTGGTTTATTAGTCTTCTTTTGACCTCTCCACGTTGTACCAATAAAATCTGAGGGAAAATTTGGAGAAGTTCAATATTTTGAATGTTTTGAGAATATGTAAGACACTTCCACATGTTCACAAGAGATGGAAGCCTTAAGTTTCATTAAAAATTCAAAATATTCATGTTTAAAGCCTCTTGGGCTAGCTCTGCAGTGAAACCCTGATTCTAGGGTTTGGAAGATGTTCTCATTCGAAGCTCGAATTCTACCCATGAAAAAAGTTTAGAAACTTGTACATTTCTCTATCTACCTGATATGAGTCTATAGCAACCAAAATTACTCGTTTTCATCAAAATTTCAAAGAGAAATCAATGACATTTTTTCTCCAAGTTTGTGGTTTACTGTACAGAGGTAGAAGTGAAGTGTTTGATGCATCTTTGTTGTTGTAAACAATTCAAATCCCTATGAAGAGGCTTGAGATGACTAGGAAGGGGTATAAAATCATAAATATGAGCTTTCTTTAGTTTTAAGTTACAAATCACTTGTGGCAGTAGCTACTTAATCTCATTCTAAAACATTGTGCAGGTTTAGTTTTTTCTTCTCAGACGTAAATTGGTGTGGAAAACAAATCAAATCACCATGTCAATATAGCTTTGGAAAGCTAGGAAATGATTCAAGGAACACAGTAATGTGGTTTTCCTATCTTAAAGGCACATAATAGTGATGGGTTAAATGCAAAATTAATCTATTACAGTCTAAAACTTAAATAATTGACAAACATGTTAAGCTTCTTCCTACCTAGAAAAGGTAAATGGTGTGAGACATTTTTAGTTCAAATTGAGTAAATGCTTATTATAATTTGAAAATTCATAAATAATTAAAAACTCATGATATACTCTCAAATATCTTTGTGATAAGGTGGAAAGACACCTTTGTCTTTTTCATAGAGGTCAAGTGTCAAATGCATGTTGAACTTCTAAGGGAAATGTGAAGAGATAAAGTTAAATGAAGAGATCGTAGAACTTGAGGAAGAAGTTGGAAAGGTGAAAGGTGACTTGATGGACAGAGTACAATGAGTTGTAAAGTTGAATGATAAGTGAACAAACATGAGAAGGTGAAAATTCATGAAGAATAGTGATGAAGACTACAAAAATAAAATTTTCTCTATATGCTAGATTGATGAAAACCCCTTTTCTCTTCAATTGAATAAAACTATGTTGCAAATAAAACCCCCTAGAAGTCTCTTTCAGGACAATAGTTGGTTCTTGTGGAATGAATATTATGAAGTTTTT
Source organism: Taxus wallichiana var. yunnanensis (assembly GCA_018340775.1). Lineage (NCBI taxonomy): Eukaryota > Viridiplantae > Streptophyta > Pinopsida > Cupressales > Taxaceae > Taxus > Taxus wallichiana. The sequence goes on along the minus strand of CM031240.1, from coordinate 923,974,911 downwards.
GTAATGACAGATTGATGAAGGGGAGAATTCTAGTTGGTCTACAACCTGACAATTTTATAAAAATCATGTTGATGAGTATTGTTGAGATTTTGATTATATATTGAAGACTATTTATGTAGATCAAATGAGTGTGATCTATTCTAAATAAAAATAAATAAAGGCTCTAAGTTTGTTGTGTGTTCTTGTCATGTGTGTATGTCATAATAGACTATATCAAATTGTGATCAAGCACTAGTGTATGTGATTCATATGGATGTATGTTCATTGTTTGAAATAGAAAAGTGAAAGTTTTATTACAAGATTGATTCACCCCCTCTCATTCCTTTTTCATTTATAACAATTGGTATCAGAGAAAGCCCTTGGAAGAAAATTTAACAAGCTAGAGGGATATATTTATCACATGAGGTGGGGAGTAGAGATCTATAAAGAGAAGCTAGACAAATTGATTCAATAACATAAGAGGAAGTTCTCAAGTGTGTACAGACTCAACTCAAGGAAGCTCTAGCTGAGAAAGAAAAACTAAAGAAAGAGAAAGAAGAAATGAAGAAAGAGTTAAGCATCATGACAAGTAAGGTATCATATTTTCAAGAGAGATCAAAAATCTAAATAAGATGTTAGGAAAACAAAAGGTATATGGTGATAGAACAGGTCTAGGTTTCATAGAAGATCCATTCAAGTATAGAGAAAATGAAAGTGAATCAAGTCAAAGATCAAATGACAAAATGCAATCAAACAAGGGAAATATTTTAAATAATTCATCTCATGGAATATAATCTATCAGAAGACAAACGCATTTAGGCATGTTTTTTTCATGGTAATTGCTACAAGTGTGGTGCTTATGGACATAGGGCTAGTATGTGTAATCCTAATATTGAAAAGAGAGAAGATTCTAAAGAAGAAACTCAAGAACATCACTCAAGGAAAGAAGGAAGAGAAAAGAGTTGGACAAAGATATGGAACTGAATGCTATCACTGTCATGAGAAAGGACATCTAGAAAATTATTGCAAAAATGAGCCATCAAACATAAGGAGGCATGTAAGAAAATTCAATGGCTATTGTTATGCTTGCAATGAATATGGACATAGGGATTTTGAGTGCAAAGGAAGGAAATTGGAATGTTTTAGGTGCCATAAAGTAGGGAAAGTTGCAATGTTCTTTGATACATGTCAACTGAAGAAAGAAATTAAAATACCCAAGCATCAAACTCAAAAATACAAGAAGAAGGGAGAAGTTGGTCAAAGTGCTCAAAAGGATCCCAAGAAGGTGACTGATCAAAAGGAGGGGTCTATTGTGACAAATGAAGGATTAGAAAATAATGAACTAGTCAAGAAACTAAAAGAAATCTTGAGACCTTCTTAGGTCTCTCATCAATCTCCTCCATGATGTATTGGTGTGAGGGGAGCTGTCTAAGTCAAGGTGTGTGTCTCATTCATGATTTCAAGGTATGAGTTCCTAAGTCTCTTTGCAAGTGTTTATGGAGTTAAGTAATTGATCTTGTAGTATGATTCAAGATTTCTATGTTTTGGTGTCTTCATGCGTGCATGACTGTGCTTACAAATCAGTATGTGCATTATCAAGGTGTATTCTCAGTCTGTGGTGACTTAGGATGTATATGATTATGTATTCACAAAATCATAGTTTTCCCTATCTCAGACTATAATTATGGACCCTGTTAAAAGTTTGAAATGTTTTCAGTTCTAGTGTCTCAGAGGTCATGCAGTCTATCAAATAGTCTCAAATAAAAGATATAAGGTCTGTCAAGAAGTTGCAGTTAGTTAAGAGGAAAATATTTTTCATTATCCCGGAAATAAATCTATTAGAGAAGTAAAGAAGTCATGGTATGTATTACCAAGTCTCTAAAAGGTGCAAGGTATCTCTGAATAAAGGTTCTCAATGATTAAAAGGCATTCATATGTTGTGTAAAGTCTTCAATTATTTACATGTTGTGAAATTATTTTGAAGGTTTATGAGCTATTTCAAATGAATGTCTTGACTGAGAAAAGTGTCTACCAATATACAACTGTGAAGTATTTGAAGTCTTAAATGATGCTTAATGGGTCCATAAGATGAGTATTTTGTGTGCATATCTTGTGTGTGTCTTCAAAATCTTGAAGTGTCCATGATAGATGTCATAAGTTTGAAAGTAATGGTGATTGTTCTTAAAGGATTCAATGGTATGTGAATCTTGACAATGAATACTTGAAAACAATATTTGACATAGAATATTTGCACGTAAACAAAACGGTGCTTATATATTTTATTAATATGAAATCAATCATTACAAACAAATGAGAGAGTTGCAATATTTATAGATAATGGAAAGCTTCTATCTCATCCACAATATATGGAAACAAATCATCTAATCTAAGCAAATATGTAGGAATAGGATATTTCCCTAATCGCCCCTATTTCCCCTTATGGAATTCATCCGGGAAAAAAATACAAGATAAAAAATGAGCCCACAAACATAGGGATGAGAACACTATCACTTAGTTAACTAATAACTAAGGATAACTACTACTATTGATATAAGTTTAAAGTATTTAAATTAAATACTTTAACTTATTATATTTATTCAAATATCAACTAATGATGAATTAAGCTAATTTTTATTCCTAACATTCCCCCTTAATTCAGCATGGTCTCAAGTGAACATGAGAGAAATTATATAAAACCCTCAAATTTACCTCGAGTAAGTGACTTTGTGAAGACATCTGCACATTGCATATCTATTGGGAAATATTGGAGCTAGATGTTGTTGTTCTGAACATGTTCGTGAATGAAATGTACCTGCACCTCAATGTGTTTGGTGCGCTCATGAAAATATGGATTCCAAAAAGTTTTACTACTCCTTCATTATCAACATGTAGGATAGTTGGATCTTTCTGTGGTATTCCCAATCCTTCAAGTATACGTTAGAGCCAAATCGCTTCACAGATAGCTCTACCTGCTGCATGATATTTTTATTCTATGGAGGATATTGAAACACAAGTCTACTTCTTACTCCCCCATGATATCGGTCCATATCCCAAAAAGAATAAAAATCCTGAAGTGTATTTCCTATCATCTATGTTTCCTGCATGATTTGAATATGAATATCCTATCAAGAAGAAGTTATTATTCTTCTTGTATTCTAGGCCATAGTCCATAGTTCCTCTGATGTACCTTAGTATCCTCTTTTCTTCTTTCCAGTGAGAAACCCTTGGTTTTGCATGAATTGTGAAAGATAGCTGACTGCATAGCTGATATCTAGCCTAGTGTAAGTCAATTAGATGAGACTCCCGATCAACTACCGATAGAGAGTTACATTTACTTGTGGTGATGGATCTGTTTCGAGACAGGTGAAGTCTTGTCTCCATAGGTTTGGAAAATAGCTTACAATCCATCATATTGAATTTATCGAGCGTTGTCTTGGCATATTTCAATTGTGACACAAAGATATGATTTTCTCTTTTCCAAAATTCAAGTCCAAGACAATAATGTAGAAGCCCGAGATCAGTCATGTCGAATGATCGTGTTAGATCTTTCTTTGTTGACTCAATCATCCTCACTAATCCTCCAGTGATGACTAGATCATCGACATATAATACAACGATCACTATCTCCCCCCCTTGATTTTTGAGATAGAGATTAGGATCGTATGGACTCCTTTTGAATCCATGTTGAATGAGATGCTCATCGATTTTTATATACCATGCCCTGGGAGACTTATTTAGACCATATAGTGATTTTATTAGTTTACGTACCTTTTCCTCTTTACTTGGTATGACAAAACCTTCTAGTTGAGTCATGTAAACTTCTTCTTGTAAATCACCATTAAGAAAGGAACTTTTCATGTCCATTTGGTGTATTTTCCAACAAAATTGTTCAGCTAGAGAAAATATTAACCTGAAAGTTTTTATCTTAGCTATGGGAGAAAAAGTCTCCTCATAATCAATGCCTTATTTTTTAGCATATCCCTTAGCAACTAGTCTAGCCTTATGTTTATCAATTTTTCCATCTTCTTTGTACTTTGTTTTGAATATCCATCTACATCCAATCGAATTTTTACTTGGTGAAAGATCTGTAAGTTACCATGTATTATTTTTCATAAGTGACTTATATTCTTCATCCATAACATCTTTCCAAGGTTTAGAATGTAGGGCTTTTGAAACTAAGGATGGCTTAATAGTTTCAACAAAATTGACCTCATTTCGAGCCATACTATGATTCCTCATTCCAGTGGTAGATGTGTCAGGGAAACTATCCAATTTTGCATCTCTCATCATACTTGTATACCATTTAGGCATACTTTTGTGGTTCCTGTGGGAGGTTGAATTTCACCATCTTCCCCATCATCATTGTCATCATCAAAGTGATTACCATCCTCTATTTTCACTATAGGGATGATTTTTTCATAATGTGAGTATATGGAAGGAGAATTTGTTTCTTTCGTCTCAAAGAACTCAACATCCTGACTACTGTATACCTTCCTTGTTTTTGGATCCATAAGTCTGTAGCCAAGTGCTTCATCATTATATCCCAAGAAGATAAGATTTTCTGATTTCATATCAAGATTAGTTCTTTGTTTCTTAGGAATGTGCATACTCAATTTACATCCAAAACTCTAAGGTGTGAAATAGATGGCTTATGCTCTGACCATGCTTCCTAAGGTGTTATTCCATCAAGAGCTGCAGTGGGAACTCTATTTAGTAAATAAACTTTCATTTTAGATTCTTCAACCCAAAATGTTTTTGATAAACCTACATCATCAATCATACATCGTACCATATCCATGATAGTATGATTTTTCCTTTCAACAACACCATTTTGTTGCGATGTGTGAGGAGGATCCATTTGACGAAGAATGTCATGTGTTTTCAAAAAATCATTGAACTAGTTGCTAGTGTATTCTCCCCTCTATCTAAGTGAAGTGTTTTTATTTTCCTACCGTAACTGTTTCAACAAAGGATTTGAACTTATTCAAAGTTTCAAAAGCTTGGTAGTTTATATGAAAGACAAGATATCCACATTTTTCTTGAAAAATCATCAAAAAAGAGCATGAAATATTGAAACCCAAAGTGGCTAGGTCTCATTGGTCCGCACAGATCGGTATGCACCAAGTCAAGTTTTGCCTTAGCCCAAAATGTACTATGTTTGAATGGTGCTTTATTTTGTTTTCCTGCCAAACAATGCTAACATTTATTTGTACCCTTTTGTAGAGGTGGTAAACCTCTAAAAATGTCTGTATCGATGAAGTGTGTCAAGATACCCAAAACTCACATGTCCAAGTCTTTGATGTCATAGTTGAGTTGATGATGTATCCTTGGCTATAAGTGCTTGATCATTTCGTTGAACAAAATCCAACTGAAACATTCTTCCCACATTGAAGCTTTTGCAACAATTTTGGAGCTTCTCGACTTATCTCAAATTAGGCACATCTTTTTACCGCCTTTACAATCAAATTCGATTTTAGATTATGATCTAATAATTGAATCACAAATAATGATTTCTTTGTTAAACCAAGGGCATAAAGAACATCTATAATTTTACAATTATGTTGCCCAAGTGGTAGTGAAATGGAACCAATGCCTTCAACACTATAAGATGTATCATCACCCAAAGAGACATGATTTTTGGTGGGTGTTTTACTCATTGTGAAGAACCAATATTTCTTTCCTGTCATGTGTTGAGTTGCACCCGAGTTGACATACCAAATTTGATTTGTAGAATTGGATACTTCATTTGACTATGCAGAATATAGGAAGTCATCATCATCAAATTGATCTTCCTGTTCGGCTACATTTCCTTGTTGAGTTGGTTTCTTCTTCCACTTGTGATTATTTTGTCCTTGTTTACTCTGTTGTTGGCTAGATTTTGTTTGTTAGTAATTAATCTTTTTACCACTTGATGATCCTTGTTGGAATGTGTTGTACCAACAATTATTTAACTCATGTCCTTTTCGACCAAAAATAAGACATTTTTTTTGGTCCTTTTGGCCTTTTTGAGTATTACCTTGCTTCTACGGCTGTTTACTAGACTTAGCCTATTTTTTTCCTTTTTGATTAGAAGCAAGTCCCTCGCTTCTTCGCCAAAGTAGTTGAGTGAATAGCTTCCTCTTGTTGTAGCATATTCACCAACTCTTCAAAATTGTTTGACAAGTTATGTTTAACTTGGTCACAAAAATACTATAAGGAGGAAGAGATCTTAATACTATAGGGATGAGTGATGTGTCAAGCATTACTTCTTCTTCCAAATCTTGAAGTGATGCATGCAAAGTTTTCACTCTTCTCAAAAACATTTCAACTTTCTCATTTGGTTGCATTTTCAATTTTAATAGTTGACTCTAGAGATGAAGTATTGTGTTCTTATTTTTGGACTCATATACTATTTTCAGCTTATCCCAAGATTCTTTTGTTGTTTTGGTCTCACAAATATGAGGTTATACCTCATCTCGAAACACTAAACGAGATTATTAACTTTTCTTTTTGATTTTCATGATCAAATGTAGATTGTTTTGTGTAACATCTATTACAGATCTTGTTAATGTTCCGAAACAACGGGCCATAGATTTTAAAATCAAGTTGTGCGTGAATTTTTTTCTATGCTAGATAATTATCAAAACACAAAATTTGAAAATCTGCAAACAAAATTTTGGTGCCATAATTGCAGCCATTATGAAAACTCAATAATGAAGGAAGAAGAATTGAATAGTTTCCCCCTTAAAGCATGCACACCCCCAAATAAATTTATTTTATTTATTTTGGGCTCCTTTTTATTCAGCCTGCACAATGAATTTTTGGCACTATTCGCCCTCATTACAAATCTAGGTCTATGGACGATTTACAAAAACATGGCTCTCTTGGCTGATTTGAAAATAAAAATAAAATTTTGGACTATTTGGCCTCTTTTCAAATACAAAAATATAATTTTTGCAATTTTTTCAAAATAAATCTTATTAAAAATTAGATCAAGACGTAGAGCTTGTAAAAACACACACTTTCAAAAAAAAATGGCACCTCAATCCGAGGTACCAGTTGAAAGCTATGCCTTTTTCAAATTGCGATTTAATTATCTTTCCAGGCCCCTTTCCAAAAATGGAAAAAAAAAAATTACACTTATGGAAAAAAATTTAGAACCTTATATTTTAAAACCAAACATAGGTAACAACTTACGTGCATGCATAGTGCATTTTAGGGCACAATTATAGTTCAACCGCTTTTCCTAAGCATTATAATAACCCTTGGCCATAGTTTTCTTTTATTTTTTCTCTTTCTACGTAGGTGTTTTTATAGCAGACATAACTTTTTCTTCCTTTTTCCAAAGACAACTATTTTTCTTGTAGGTTGCACATCTTCTCCACATTCAATTTTTAGTCTTTATTTTGGATGCAGGCACGTTGGAGATCGTTGAAATCTCCTATCTTCTTCTCCTCTGGCAGGTGCAGTTCACGAGAAGCTTTGGACAAAGATCTTCTCACATACATGTACAATTCTCTTGCCAGATATATGAAAAAACAAAACACAGAGAACATGAAGGAGAAGTTATGTGGGGAGCTTGAAAATCTCGGGTTCCCACAATACAAAAATATTGTATATATATATATATATTTAAATGCTTCCAATTTTTTAAAAAACAGTACATGTATAATTTTTTTAATATACCAGAGAATGAAACAATGTCACCTTTTACAACAGATTTGCATCCAGGTCTATAAGGGCCTGTGATTGCACTCCAGGTGTTATTTAACCGTAAATAAATCCATTGAATTGGGGTGTGGATTTGGGTAGGGGCTTTGAAATGGCTAGGGGCATCTATGGATCCTCCTAGCTCTGTAATTTCTCCAGATCTCCCTAAACTTCCCTAAAACTTCCTACACTCCTCTCTGGATCAGAATGTTGCTCTGATACCAAATATTGACAATGAATACTTGAAAACAATATCGACACAGAATCTTTGCACATAAACAATACGGTTCTTGTATATTTTATTAATATGAAATCAAGCATTACAAACAAATGAGAGAGCTACAATATTTATAGATATTGGACAACTTCTATCTCATCCAAAATATATGGAAACAAATCATCTAATATGAGAAAATATGCAGGAATAGCATATTGCCCTAATCGCCCTATTTCCCTCATGGAATTCATTTGGGAAACAAATACAAGATAGAACATGATCCCACAAACACGGGGATGAGAATACTATCACTTAGTTAACTAACAACTAAGGATAACTAATACCTATTGACATAAGTTTAAAGTATTTAAATTAAATACTTTAACTTATTACATTTATTCAAATATCAACTAATGATAAATTAAGCTAAGTTTTATTCCGAAAGTGAAATGGTCCCAAAAAGGCAACATAGTATGTATGGTACCATGACACTATGTTCTTGAGTCTCCAAAAGTTCTAAAGATATGATCAATATAGTTGGAGATTCTCTTGTGCCACATAGTATGAGATAATGATAAAGGTGAAGATATGTGAAATGTTTAGGAAGGTAGTTGAGGCAGTGTCAAGAAGGTTTTAAGTGTGATATTGACTAATCTTGCTTCTATTTTATTAAATATGGTGCTCAGATTGGTCCATTGTATGCAATATGGATGAAATAGTGATATCTAAATGAACAAATGATGGAATTTATATCTCAATTTTTATACAAAAGTATATCCATGTTAGACTAAAGAGTGCAAGTAATATTAGGCCATCAAAATACCTACATCTCTAGAAACATTTTGTATAATATAGGTCTTGAAACCCTAGCAATCCCAAAGTGATAGAGTAAGAAATATGTAATTCTTGGTATTCTGTGAGTGATCCCATCTCTGTGATCATCCAATCACATGTTAGAAGATCTAAAGTATCTACATACAATGGAAAATGCATGAGCTTGCCATAAAGGAGCATGAAGGTATTGATCGAGAAGTTATACACCTAAATGCATATCGAATATCTCAGCTATAGTGGTCTTGGCTTATCAAACTTGGAAAATACCTATGGACTAACTATTCTTAAGGATATAGCTGAATTTTGAGACAATCAAGTGCTATATATAGCATAATAACCATCATACCATCCCAAGAAGGAAATATAAGTAACCTGAGCCTGAACAGTACATCAATGCTCTAGCAAGATGATTTAAATCATTAGAGGGATTAAATGAAAAGATTGAACCTAGTCAAGTATGTCACAATTGTTTATCCCATCTCATTCTTCAAGGAAACATTTCATGTGTCAAATGAACCTTGGGGTGTCTATTGTGCTCTGAAACAAGTATATGTAGAGGCTATAAGAAGAGTGAATGGTGAAGTTACATTAATACCATTCAAGTGTCTTAAAAGCTTCTAACCTACGTAAAAGCATGGTTGAATGTTTATGATGCATCTATGAAAGTAAAATTCATGTTTTAGGCATATTGTGCTCATCACAGTCAATGTGAGTGTGCTTAAGACATGGTGTTAAGAAATCTTAGTCTAGGAAGAATACCAAAAGAACTTGGTCATGAAGAAATGTTGCTAGTTCTAAGAAAATGCCTCAAGAAGATCAAGAGTTATGTTTCAATTATGATCATAGTATAGCATAATAGTGTACATGAGCCAAATAAATCAAATGACTTGATGTGAGGGTCACTTGGAAACTTGTGTATAATTTATGTGAAGTCCCAAACATGATGAAGAATCTAGCCAAGTGGAAGTCTTTGAAGCTTCAAGAACACTACTCCAAAGTAATAGATCAGGGTAAATTGAAGGGGTTGTCACTATGGATTTGTACATACCTCTGGCATTGGCAAGTGTTAGTGTTGTGGCATGAGAACACAGAACCCTAGAATGGGCTTAAGGCTTGAAACCAAATATAACAGTGTGTATGACAAACTTACTTCATGATCACTTTGGTAAGCAATTAGAGATGAAAATACATCAATCAAGGTAACTTAGGTTGGTATAGACTTCATTTTTGTGTGATAAAATTTGGTAGATTGATTTGCTTCTAATTTAGATCGTAAGATGGAAAAATTGCTAGTCAAGAATGTGTGATGAATAGGATTAAGTCGAATTGTAGGAGGCTATTTTGGAGATCCCTTGCATGACATTGAGATATGGGTGTGACTCATCAACAAAGGATTAGAGTTTTGATGGTAAGGTAAGAACATTTTTTTGTAAAATAATAAAAAAGAACACGAATATTCCTGGTAATAAGATATTTTTATAGGCTATGTGAGGAATTGTTTAAGGAGGAGTTGATGGTAGGTTGAGAAGAGTTATAAATATGGATAAGGCATTTAGAAAAATGAATGAAAAGAATACAATGAATTCCCTGTCAAAATGAAAATTCTAAGATAGGGTACAAAGGTTGAATATGGGTGCTTAGAAGCAATAAGCTTAAGGAAGATACAAAATTAGAAAAGTGGCATGAGGAGGTCAAATACGGTGATTGGAGAGTGAAGAAAGTCAAATAAATTGTAAAGAAGGTACTAATGGGATTTTGAGTTGGCTCAAACAACTTGGTCCACATCTGTAACTTCTAAAAGGAGCTCAAAATCTTCTATTACTTTTCTCAGGGATCCTGTGGAACCTTTTATCCCCCACCATTCCATTATTGATGTTCTCAAGAAGCCATAATGACCATTTTTTGTAAATATGAAGTAAGTTGTTCAATCCTTGTGATTCCAAGGTTTTGAAGGGAAGAGATAAACTTGATAGAGGTTAAGAAACATGTATGTAGCATGGAGAGAGTTGATTTAAGCCTAAAAGATCATAAATACAAGGTTTTGATGTTTACAAGCATAGAGGTTTGTGTTATCTTGCTTAAAATAGTAAAATAAATGTTGCAGAGGCATTGTTATAGGAGCAATTGGTTGATAAGTGTTCAAGGAAAAATACTACATTCATGGCTTGAAATGAAGATTCTATGGTGATGACCTGAGTATGTCCTCACAAGGTTTGTGTGACTATAAATCCTGTGAATGAAAATTCAGGGGTCTGTGATAAGCACTAAGAGTCTCAGGAGGATGATCATCAGCATAAAGAATGTGTTTATTGTGCAAAGAAGTTATTTAGGTCTGTATGCACTCTGTAAATTCAGGGATTTCATGAATTCTTAGAAAATAATGGTACAATAATGTGTAATGATCATCATAGATATGTGAGATAATATCATTAACAGAGTAATCAATTTCATGGAAGCTTCATGACCCTTTAATAAATCAACAAACACATCTTAGAGTAGGTGTGGCTACAAAGTTACAGAGCATAGTTTCTCTCATCATATGTGATGTCTTGTAGTGAAGGCGTAAGTCTTTTTGTCCTTATTTTGAAACGTGAAGAATGGAGCACTTCAAAGATATGTGATGTTTTATATAATGATATTCAAGTCTAGGTGAGCAAGTTTAGTGAAGTACTAAAAGGGGTTAGTGAGGTCCATGACAAGATATAAAGTCCAAGTATGGTGTGTGGAACAAGAGATGGTTGAGCCAAGTCAAGATGAGGATTGTGCCTTAATAAGATTATGCATGCTTACAAGCCTATGAATGAGGATAATGTGTGCATCATCCTGTGGGGAGGGGAGAAGTGTCAAGAAACATATAAATGAGGGTCATCTAAGTGTGTGTGCCATCAATTTTTCTAGGATAGTTTCCATCAATGAAAAAGGGGGATTTTTTTGGGAGTGTGTGTCACTTGTGTTGTCATTGATGTCAAGTCCATTGATGTCACAGTGGTCTAGGTGATCTAGGTATGTTGGCTAGGTGATTTAGGAGTATGACTAGGTGATATAAGTAAGTTGGCTAGGTGATTTAGGTGTATATGACTCTCTCAAATATGGTATGAACAAGAATAATCTTGGACATCATATTTAAGAGAATTATAAGGATAAAAATTATGGTTATAAGGCATGAAGATGGGCATTCTGGAGTGTTTCAGGATGCTACAAGCTTGGTTTCTAATGCAGGAGTCCACTAGAAGCCCGGAAATGGTTGGTATAGATGTTGAAGAAGTTATACATGTTATATATGAATATATTATCATGGTCAAGTGCTCTCACAAAGTGATTTCCAGTGTTATTTGGTGGAATTTACAATTAAAACCGCCCATTTAGGCCTCTGCTTTTGAGCCCGATGTTTTTGCACGGAATGTTTCAGCTTTTGGGAATAGAGTTGCTTCTATCCTTTCATTCCTTTGAGAAACAGATAAGGGTTAGGGCTAGGAGGAATACCTGTTGAATGTCAAGATGGTGTGCACGTACCGTAGAGAGAGATCAGGTCGATTGCGAAGAACTCCTTTTTGTCTTGGAAGGACTACCTGCAAGTAAGAATACAAGACCACCAGATTTTGATTAGACAATAAATGAGGGAACTGCCTTGGGCCCAGGAAATATAAAACTTCCTTTCGAAGGTGGTCAATTCCCCTGCTAATATGAATTAACACAAATGATTGTAAAATCACAATTTAATTGCCTTGTTGAATCAAGTAGGGGAAAGGCAGTGTTTTTGGTTTTGAATCATAAGTAACTTGCACTTGCTATTAACCGATATCGGTAGGGGCAATGTTTTAGGGAATTTTGGTGAGGGTTGGTTGTAGGATGGTTGCGTTGTTTATAAGGCTGATAAATGAGTGGGATTAGGTAACGGGTGATGAGAGGGTAGAGGAATGAAGTTAGATGTAGTGTATTGCCGGGTAGTGGATCCAGAATAAACCTATTATGGCCGTGATTCGAAGTTCAAGAAATGTTATTAAAAGGACATACAAGATACTACTTGGTTATTGATGAGGATGCAGTCCAAGAACTGTGATGACAAAGGCGTAACTCGTAGGATGACTCGACCTTCAGAGATGAACTATCTTCCCTCCCTATGACCGTGATGAGTGTCACAAGGCTCGTTACTCGGTTGCAGTCTTGGGCTTGATGTCCTTCTCTCGCAAACGCTTCTTGTTTCTTCACTTGTCTCGCTTGGCCAAGTAAAAATCCGGATCCTTTGATGACTTCGATGATCTTGATTCATCCAAAATCCCGCCACCTCTCGCTTCTCGGTTAGGGGAGGTCATTCTGGAATCGATGGCGATTCTGGAACCGATGGCGGTTACGTAACCGACGGCGGTCGAGTAGAACCAGTATCGGTCAGTCAAAGTGGGCTATTTTTAGTAAAATAGCCAACTTTCCTCCTTTTCTCCCGAGGTATTAGTTGCGGGCTTGGTCAAGTAATTACGAGGTCAGTTTTGGGTGCGAGTAAGGAGTCATTTGTCATGGGTGTGGATGTAGACCAAGTTATAGGTCTTAATTAGGTTAATTTAGGGTTAGGACTAGGTCATGATGAGGTGGAAAAATGAGGTGGCAGGTATGGTGATGTGGATTTATTAATTATAAGGTAATTAATAAATAATTTTGTAAGGTTTAGGTGATGAGGTTAGGTTGCGAAATGAGATGCGGGCACAGGGGGTCGTAAGACACAAATTTGGTGTCTACACTGATGAGGTGTGAGAGTTTGGTATAGGTCATGGAAAGGTCATGTAAGCATGGGATCAGCCTAGGAATGGTGTTTATGGCATGTGTGAACAAAAATGAGGCTCATTTTAGCTCCTAGTGGCAAATTCAAAAGTTATCCAAAGTTGCTCTTGAGAACTAGCAGTGTAGGCTAAGGTAAGTGACATAGGTTTGAAGAATACATGCATAAATATGAATAAAAAACACATGAAAGGTATAGAGGGGTGTAATTTGGTGCTCCATGCCAAATTTCATCAAGTTCTGAAGAGTTATGTGAAAGTTGTGTAAGCCTTTATAAAACTTGTTCTTTAAGAAATTCAAAATGAGCTACCTAGCTTCTTAGCATCCAAGAAAAATTGTCGAGCCTTCTTTAGATAAATCATAGAATAAATTTTTGAAGATAAATCCAAGCATGATATTTTTGCAAAAATTTTGAGGAATATTGGTTGATAAATAAGGAAGCTATGAGCATTTTTCTAACAAGGTTGTTTGTCTTCCAGACTATCTTTGTAGAAGCACAATTTGAGTAGTTTTGACTTAAATTGACTTCAAGGCAAGATAGTGAAGCATCTCGTGATTGAATAATACTTTCTCCATATCTTCTTGGTGGTAGTTATATTATTCAATTATACAAGTATAGTACTAATTATACAAAGTTGTTATGTAAATTGTGTGCAAATACAGTCTTGTCTTATTTGAATGCAAGATAGTAATCTACCTCCAAAGATCAACATAAAGTAGAGCTCTTGAGTTGAAAAGTATTATTATATTATTTAGTGCATGTTTCAAGTATGTTGGAAGTTTAATGAGTCCTTTCCTCATAACTCATATCTCCAAAGGTGTTGGAGTAGTTTAAAGACCTTGTTGAAGCATGCAAAGCTTATTTGAGGTGTCAAAGTGAATTTTTGGTTAGTAAATGGTCTTTGGGACTCTGGAACATGACATTTAGTATCACAATGGTCCTTTCAATAAACTCATATTTTTTTCATATTGTGTGTATAGGTTCCCTTGTTTGAAAATTGGTTTATCGGGTCTTATTTTTACCTTTGCACATTGTACCAGTAAAATCTGAGGGAAATTTTGAAGAAGTTAAAATTTTTGAATGTTAGGAGAATATGTAAGACACTTCCATAGGTTCACAAGCGATGGAAGATTTACATTTCATCAAAAAAATTCAAAATATTCATGGTTAAATCCTCTTGTGCTAGTTTCTACAAGTGAAACCCTGATTCTAGGGTTTGGAAGATGTTCTCATTTGAAGCTCAAATTCTACCCAGGAAAAAAGTCCATAAACTTGTGTATTTCTTTGTCTACCTAATATGAGTATATTGCAACAGGAATTACTCATTTTCATTAGGAATTCGAAGAGAAATCAATGACAATTTTTCTCTAAGTTTGTGGTTTACCACAGAGGTAGAATTGAAATGTTTTATGCATCTTTTTTGTTGTAAACAATTTAAATCCCTATGAAGAGGCTTGAGATGACTAGGAAGGGGTCTAAAATCATAAAGATGAGCTTGCTTTGGTTTGAAGTTACAAATCACTTGTGACAGTAGCTACTTAAGCTCATTCTAAACATTGTACAAGGTTCATGGTTTTCTTCTCAGATGTAAATTGGTGTGGAAAACAAATCAAATCACCATGTCAAGATTTGGAAAGCTAGGAAATGAATCAAGGAACACAATAAAGTGGTTTTCCTATCTTGAAGGCACATAATAGTTATGGGTTGAATGAAAAAGAAATCTATTACTATCTGAAACTCAGAGAATTGAAAAACCTGTTAAGCTTCTTCCTACCTAGAAAAGGTAAATGGTGTCAAACCTTTTTAGTTAGAATTGAGTAAATGCTTATTGGAATTTTAAAATTCATAAACAGTTGCAAACTCATGATATGCTCTCCAAGATCTTTGTGATAAGGTATAAGTATACCTTTGTATTTTTCATCCAAGTTAAGTGTCAAATGCTTGTTGAACTTATAAGGGAAATGTGAAGATCTAAAGTTGAATGAAGAACTCATAGAACTTGAGGAAGAAGTTGGAAATTTGAAAGGTGACTTGATGGACAAAGTATAGTTAGTTGTAAAATTGAATGATAAGTGAAAAAACATGATAAGGTTAAAATTCATGAAGAAGAGTGATGAATACTACAAAAATAAAAATTTCTCTATATGCTAGATTGATGAAAACCTCCTTTCTCTTTAATTGAATAAAACTTTGTTGCAAAGCAAAACCCCCCTGGAAGTATCTTTCAGGACAGTAGTTGGTTCTTGTGGAATGAAGATGATGAATTGTTTGTAATGATAGGTTGATGAAGGAGATAAGTCTATCCTGGTCCGTAGCTAAAAGATTTTTTCAAAGCATGTTGATAGTATTGTTGAGATTCTAATTGTATATTGAAGACTATTGATGTAGATCAAATCAGTGTGATCTATTCGAATAAAAATAAATAAAGGATCTAAGTTTGTTTTGTGTTCTTTTCATGTGTGTATGTCATAATAGACTATATCAAATTGTGATGAATCACTAGTGTATTTGATTCATATGGATGCATGTTAATTGTTTGAAATAGAAAAGTGAAAGTTTTATTATAGGACTGATTCACCCCCCTCTCATTCCTTTTTCATTCCTAACAGTATACATTGAGCCTTTAACACATACTACGGGTAAATCGTAGGATTTGATCCCACAACCTAGTCTAACTAAAGCAGTGGCCAAGACCAAGTGAAAAAAACTTGAGGGATTTTTAACAATGATGGTGATAGTGGAACATGGGGGTGGGCTCGGGTCCTTATTGTACACCGATGCTCCACATTCAAATAACCCCATTGTGTTCCACTTGGTCCACATGGAGAAATGTGAGCCCTACCTCAAGGTGTCCCCATGGCCACTATAACTACCATGTGATGTGTAAATTCCCCACTCCACACACCCATGGGTAAATCAGGAATCGAACCCATGACCTAGGGGTCACCAATGCAATGGTTTACCGTAGTGGCACAACCCCGGGGAAGATTAATATAATTATAGGGTGAAGTCTTATAAATAGAAAACATGGAGATCTATGTCAAACACAACGTATCAGAGATAGCAGTGTGTGTATTTGTATATGTATGTAGATATATACATGCATATATACATACATACATACATACATGTGTGTGTGTGTGTGTGTGAAAGGTATCATATTATTAACATAAATACTATGTTACAATTGTCTCAAAAAAATGTATCTAATTGATAATTTGGTCCTAGAATTAGTAAAAAATCAATAAACAAATAATTTAGCAACATAGTTAAATATATATATATATATATATATATACACATACATATACATATACATATATTTGTGTGTGGGTATGTATATGTATATATATAATATGTATATTATATATATATATGATATGTATGTATAATATGTATATTATAAATAATATATATACACATATACATATACATAATGTAGACACAAAATCATGCACTTGGGTACATTTCTAGGTCCTAAAAGCATGCTAGAATTTACATGATTCCTAAGAAAGAAAAGTAATGGTTGAAAACTATCTTTGGCCTTTTTCTTTGTCTCTTGTTTTCTATTTGGTCTTGCATGCCCTACAACCTAGTCAAAATTTAATTGATTTATCTTTTATAGCTTTAGATGCCAAGACAACAATGCCCAAGTGCTCCTGTCCCCTTTGGGTGCCCCTAGCCCATTCTTATCTTACTCACTCTTTTTGGGTCCCTTTTATCTTTTGGGAATATTTTTCACTTATGGGTCAGCCTTTCCATTTGTCAATTATGAAATTAAACAAAAGGAATCATATAAATACATAGTTATGTGTTCAAAATCAAGGACCAAACACTAAGCATTACTATCATCACCTAAACTTGCATTCAAAAGGAACAAAAGCACTTCAAAGGCATCCATATAAAATCCATTCAAGGGAAACGGGCTACATCAACTCTGTATACAATGCATAGGAAGGGAAATTCTATTATATTCCATCCACACTTACTATTACATTACTACAGTCTAGCTACAATTTTCTATCAAGTATAACTTGCACAAGGGAATCCTAGGGCATCAATCTTACACACACACTAGAACTACATGGAGTTTGAAATGTAGTGCAACACTCGGTTGTAAGTTCACTCTCGGGGTGACCATCAGGGTTAGTCCGAATCCCCATTCTACATTTTTCTTTTTAGGTTTGATGTAGTTTGTGGGATTGTGCAGTGAACTTATCTTTTACAAGTTACATATATCCTTAGAGATCATAGTGAAAATACTAGGTGATTAACAAAGATTAATTACAACACAACAGAAAGTAGATTCTAAGCCTCTACACATTCACCAACACCCAAGCGTAGTCACCAGCACCCTGCATCTCTCTACCTATATTGGGTGCCCTTGTCTAGCTCTGTTCCTGTGTTCTAGATTTTATAGTGACTAATGACGACTTTGTTTGAAGTTTATTCATCACTTCGCACCTACCTAGATCACTTATTATTCATTCATAAATCAGCTAAGTCATCTTATCTCTCTTCTTTACAAAGGGTTTTACATTATTATTTGTTTATTTCTTGGATCTTATTGTATACTATCATTTTGTACACCATTTAGGAACAATACTTACTCTGTAATCATATTTAATTCAAATTAAATTAAATCATTTGGTGAACCCTATTTATGATCAAACACTTGGATCCTCATTTTTCCTATTCTACCTGATCTTCTTTCATGGCTCCTAAAAATCCTCTAATATCCTTGCATGACTTACTTCAAATGCACCCACCTTGCAAAGATGTTCTCCAAAAACCCTAGACACTATGTATCTCCCTCGTAGTATGCCACCCGCTCAAGTAAGTTCCATTTTCAATTATCTATCTAATGACTCTATCGATCCTAATCCTCCATCCAATTAACCCATATTAGATTCAATTCAAGATTTACATTATTTATTTCAAGAAAAAAATTCAATCTATGGAAACAATGATTACATCTCTTAAATCTGAAATCCAACATCTCAAGGATGCTTCTCAAGCCCATGTTAGTTATCCTTCTACATCTCATTCTACTTATATGTCTGCTACCTGTGCTCATATAAGTGAACCCCAAGTCTTACCACTCCAAACACCTCTCAAGTTTGATCTAAATGTTAAGCAACATGATATTCTTCCCGAGATCCTTAATCACCAATTGATAAAATTACCAACTACTCATTGTTATCCTCCTTATCGGCTTGAAAAATACATCAGTCTCCCATTTTTCAATTATCATAGAATTAATGGACATCATGACAATGATTTCTATGCTCTACAACGAAGAATCAAGAACCTTGAGATCCAAGGTTTTATTTAATTTTCTTCACAACATCCTGCTACATCTTCAATTGCTAAATCCCAATGGGATCCTAAATCTAGTCCTTTCATGTCAATGAGAAGCATTCCATAATTACGAATGTTCCTTCTCCGGTCAGTCAAGAGACACCTATCCAACCCATTCCAACCAGCACCTCCTCTAAAAATCACTCCATCCCATCCTCCTCTCAAGTATTCTACAAGTGTTACCCATTCCAACTAAACAACCTCCTCTAAAAATTAGTCCATCCCCTCCTCATCTCAATTATTCTACAACGTTACCCATTCTAACTAAGAAACATCCTCTAAAAATAGTCCATCCCCTCCTATCAAGTATTCTACAACATTACCAATTCCAAATCAACAACCACTCTCTAAGCAAGACCAAAAAACTCTAGATAACCTATTCAAACTTCATCCTTTCAACAAGAAATCCAACCCTGGTTCTACTCTTTCTCCTACCTACCATTGTGACGACAATATGATTTCTTATGATACATTTCAAGCCCTATCACCATCACAATGTCTTTCTTTCATCGTCACATAGCTCTCCATCATCAACACACTTGGGGCATCACACTTTCTTCCCCCTTCTAACTTCTCTTTGTTATCTCTAATGTCAACTTCCACACTTTGTTCTCCATGCACCATAAATTTTACATACTCTCATACCCATTAATACACACATTGTTTCATGGTTCATACTCAACTATTAAGGGCCTAATTATGAAGTGAACGTCACATCACCTAAACTCTTCACACTCTATACGTCATGATATATATTTCTAGCATTTACACTCTCATACCATTTCTCGATGACACACTCTTGTTCTACGGTTCATTCTTAACTGTTGAGGGGGAATTTATAAATGAGTTCCTCATTTTTGATTTAACAAAAATAGATTTTTATTATTAAATCTAATTTCAAAGTCACTACTATGATAATATACAACATAATACAAATGTTAAGCACTCTAAAGATGTAACCATATAAGAAAATGGGAGAGATAGGGTACTTATATGATTTTCACTTATCTTGGAACAAATTTGAACTAGGAAAACTGATGAACATGTTGGAAAAAGTGTCAAAAATGCTCGATATAAATTTTGGAAGGCTGTGGAGAGAGATAGACACGAGAACCGGAATAGGGCGAGGGCACCTAGGTGCTAGAGACCAATCCTAGGTGTTGGTGATTGTGAAAATGCTCGAAATCTACTTTTTTCTTTATCATTAGGGTTTTACACTTATCTGATTTTAGTCACCGTATGTCACACTTAGATCACCAAGGTACCTGTAACCTACAACACAAACCCTAGCTACCTATACAAGCTCACAAACACATCAAATTGGAATGAAAAATGCAATATTTGAAGTTGGAATGACCCTAGCGGTCATCCGAAGGATGAACTTATGACCGAGCACTACACTAAATTCCAGACTCCATGTAGTTATTTTTTCCGTGTGTGAAATAGTGTCCTTATATTTCCCTCGTGCCAATGACACCAAGATAACGAGCTAAAGATAGATAGAATGCAAATGTGTGAGATGGAATTCAAGAACTTCCCCTTCCTATGTAGTGTATGTAGAAAAAGTATCCCAAAAATGTAGTCCTTTTGATAGTACGTAGATATGATTACCCTTTAGAATTTCCCACCCATATAATAGTGTGTATGTCGTGTATATAAAGACATATATTTTTAAATTTCAACACTAGTGACATGACATGTTGAATATGACCACGAGATAAGGAAGAGAAAACTAAAAAGGCCAACCACAATTGCCGAATAAGTGAAAAGAACAAAGGGGATAGGAGAGACCGAGAATGGATAGGAGCGCCTCAATGTTGATGTCCGTAATGGGTGCTAGTTCTAGGGATAAATGACGATAAATGTGAAAATATTGATAGATAGGGATTCTGCTGACCCGACCGAACTAGGTATAGGATTGAAAAATGTGAGAGTGCAAGACAAAGAAATAAATTCAAACAGTGAATGGATAGAAATAAATCATAGTACTCTTGAGTTATGATGTTATCTAATCGATTTGTGAAATAAACTAGATGTTTGTAACTTGTGTTAAGTTCAATTTCTAATCTTGGAGAAATTGGGTAAGCTAGTAAAACTACAAAATTGTCCTAAGAAATTAATAAATTATTTATATGGTTATTGATTTTTGATTCTATGTTATTCAACTTTGCTGCGATGGAAAACCCTTTGTGTGCATATTTTAAAGGTAATAGTGATTTTTGTTGTCAGGTCGAAAGTTAGAACTCGAGAACCCATTGATTCTCACTAGTTTCGTTAATGGTATTGTTATCATTTATTTTGGGTTTGTTTTAACTCTTGTTTTGAATGATTGCATTCGTATTTTAAATTATTGTGAGTACCTAGGTTTTTTTTACGTCTTCTTGATTATCCTCATATGGGAGAGTTGTTGCTCGACCCGGTTGGTTATGGTCTTGGTACATTTTATTTTGGAATGTTTTTACATTTTGGATAACCTAGGTCAGGTTATATTTTGACTATAAATATTGGGTATTGTTCATACCCATTGAATATTTCATGCATTCACAGTCACATATAAATGAGACACTTGATTGTTATACTACGTAGTCATTCGGCTTTGTTCAAATGAACCGTGGTTGGTTGCATGTTTCCTGGGTCGTATGAGTTTTGGGGTCCTTCTACCTCAACGCGGTTAATGTAATAATTACTTCTATTTTGTGGTGAATTTAATGCTTCCTTCTATTTCATCATGGTGATTGTAACATTTTACTTCTATGACTGTCATGGTTAGACGGTTGGGTGTAATGTTGAATAGAACAAATGTGAACGGTCTTATGGTATGGTGCTTCTTGATCATCTTCGTATGATCAAGGATGTTGATTGGTCGTTGAAGGTTGTTTGACTATGAGTTCTCCCTATCTGTGTGGGATCATTTTGTTTCTGTTTGAGTGATGAAATTGTTTGGGATATGTTTGTATCAGTCTTGTAAGGAATAATTGCATGGTTTAGACATCCTTATTTCATAACCTTGTTAAGATTATTATAATGGCTTGTGTATTTATTATTTGGTTGGAAGCCAAATAGTATGGCATGGACTATTTGTATAACAAGTTAAAATAGGATTGGGGTCTTGAGAACGGGCCACTATTATTTCTTTACTCAACTGTAATCTTGCTCAAACTTGGGATTGTTAGTATGTGGAACTGGAATTCATTTTTTTTATGATTAATTGGATTCGGGTAAAATATTTTAGTTATGTAGTATGGGTTGCATGATTAAGACATTTCTACTCTTGTTTGTTCACCAAATATTATGTATACTTGGCTCTTGCTTTATTGTGAAATAATGTTAAAGCGGGAATGTATACT
This sequence comes from Taxus wallichiana var. yunnanensis, assembly GCA_018340775.1. Lineage (NCBI taxonomy): Eukaryota > Viridiplantae > Streptophyta > Pinopsida > Cupressales > Taxaceae > Taxus > Taxus wallichiana. The sequence continues at coordinate 923,952,713 of CM031240.1, read as the reverse complement.
TGTAATATTTTGGAACTATATTTTTGGTTGGATGAATATTAAATTCATTGTTGATAATATTATAGTTGATAGAAATCATATTTATTTGATTGTTAGAAACTAACATTGCAGGGTTTGTGAAATACTTGAGTACGGTGCTTGAAGTGTTTAAACAGGAAAAGATATTTCTGAACCCTTGACTATTTTCTATTAACAAGCAGTGTTCCTTCTTGAAGTTGTTAGTTAGAGCATATGGTTCCAAGGATTTAGTTTCTATCATGCTTAGTTCAAATGAACTGACAAATGCTAACACTCTTGCAGATAAGTTTCATGAAAATAAGAAGGGAAAGATGAAGACCTATGGAAAGATGCATTTGTTCTATTGATTGAAAAAATAGTTGATTGATGAAAAGATCATGTTTAATGTTTTGCTGACTATTTTCTTGGGGAATAAGTGTTTAAGGCCTGGGGCTGGTAATGTAAAATTGATGGAAGTTGAAATATTCATTATTTGATTTGACATCTTAAATTGGAAATGATTAAAGTAGTTTCTTAAATCATGTTCTCTTGATTGGATTGAATGTGTGTGTATAATGTTTTCAATTTAAAAATAATTTCTCACTTGGGTAAAAGCTTGTAGGGAATCTTTGATATACATTGCTTCACTACTTGACATTGTTTGATAAGTCTTGGGAAAGTTATATAAAAAGGGAACCAATCCATAATGTTGTTGAATCAAAGAATATTATTATTAATCCATTAACATGAGGAAAAGGGAATAATAGGAATCATAGCCCCTTTTATGTTACTTGAATGAAAGGATATTATAATGTCTTATATCTTGAAATAGTTCATTGGTTATTAACTTTTAATGAAGAGTGATTTTATTATAATAAGTCAATGTAAAGGAAAAGTTATATCTATATAAGTGGTATGATTATGATGGAAATTAAGATAGGAAAGGACTATGATAAATTATATCAAAGGGAAACAATACTTGTAATGAATAATTAAGGAAAATCATATGAAATAAAAGGGTACATGTGGTTAATTAGTAAAGGAATCTAGGTGATTATACTATAATGCAATTTATATCTTCCTAATAAATGAATAAGTACATTAACGAAAAGGGATTTGTACTTAAGAGGATTAAGAAATGATAATTGGGGGTTAGTTGTATAATTGAACCTAACCTTATAAGCATTAAGAAACTAGTTCTTCTTGTTGCAATAATAAAGTCATGTATAGGATACCTATTTGACTTACATGCATAATGTAATTATGTTATGGAAACTTAATATAAGGGACTTGTTCATTAATATGTGACAGTATGAACCCTTCTAATAGACTATGAGTTGGAAGTAAAACATCCTTCCCTCATAAATGAGTTACACTTAGGTGATTAAGATTAACTAAGTAATTACAGCTGGAATTATTGGAATGACTTAAAGGAAAGTAAATGTAAGTCATTAGACCATTGTGGGTTGAATGCATCGAACCGTAAGGAGTCATTAAAATGAACTATGGAATGTCCCTAAAGGTATAAATGAATGTATGAGTTTTTGCCCTACAATATACTTATATGATGTTTCTAAGACATGAAATCAACTAATGGAGGTTTCATACTTAAAGAGATCAAGTAATGAGTAGGAATAAACCTATAGATCCTTCTAGTTGACTTAAGTGGAAACATGACATTCTTAAAAGGATGTTGATAGAACCCTAAGTTAATCTTTAGGAATGAAACCTAAAGGATGAAAATAATTAGGGTGGGATTAACAAGCTGTGAATTAAAGGGATTAATGAACTTGTTAAGGAAGGAGGTTTAGATTTGGAACTTAATGGGTTGTTGCAAAGCATAACCATTGTTGCACAATACCCATCCAATGATGGGGTTCATTGGTTGGTTACTATGGAGTAGTCATTATGGCAATAATCCATTCAGCTCCACTAATTGAGACCGTATCGGAATGGGATCTCAATTCATTGTTAAACACTAGGTAGTGATAAGTCCATGGTCTACGGTCGATGTCTTCTTACGTTGACTACGGGTGATGAAGTGTACTTGAAATGACATGGGTTGATTCGAATACACTTGATGACCCTTAATCACCATAAGTGGATCATCTACCCTAGCCCATGTGGGTTATCTCTTCCTAGTGTCTAACACAAAAATGAGAAGGATTGACATGGAGTAAAAAATTCTAATCAAGATAAAAATTCAAGTGAGGTGAAAGACATATTCCTTCAAGACGAGTATGTCATCTTGGAATATAGGCATGGAAAACATGTCTAAAACTTTGGCCAAAGTATCGCAAGTTATTGGTTGCGTTGTCTTAAATTCACCAGACTAAGGTGTGGGATATAGGATGGGTACTCGTAACAAGTACCTAGATAAGCCCTTAGTTAGTTACACTTGATGAACCCTTAAATGAATCAGGGAACCCTTAAATAAATTAGGGAACCACTTGTAATCAAGACCGAGTATACAATAAAATGAAATATAAATATGAGATATCGGTTTTATACTGAGTCATCATTGAAATGAAATATGAGAGATTGGTTCTATACCAAGTCATCATTGAAATGAAATATGAGAGATCGGTTTACACCGAGTCATGACAATTGCATATGGTTACTTATTGTAGGATTGATTAGCAGATTTAATGTGGTTCTAAATGTTGAATTTAGAACAAATAAAAAAATCTTCCCTTGCTTTTGTAATCATGAAATAGGGATGTTACATCTTGGTATCAGAGTTGAAGGTTACAACTCTTGGGCTATTTGAGTCCACTTCTGATAAAACTAAACTTCTTGATTACATAAATGGTAAGAACAAGGGGTGTTGTAAATAATCTTCCTCTGGGAGGTGAAGAAGCCACAACTCAAAAGCTGGATGAAATCCTTACTGCCCTATTGGACATAAGGAATAGGATTGTTGTTCTTGAACAACAAGTGGCTGGAAATAACATTGAGACTGATAGTGAGTAGTCTCAGGGGAAGCCACATGATGAGAGAAATGATGAAGTTGAGGATCTCAATGTTGTGAATGAGAAATGTTACAATTAATGCTGGAAATAATGACAACAAAATGCACCCAATCATCTCGAGAACAAGAGGGAAAGATTAGCATAGCTGAATTGACTAGTGATATAAAGTGGATAAGTCCACCAAAGTTTTATGGAACCACCTAGGGAGATGGGGCTGAGAATTGGATTAGTGAAATGGAGAAATATTTTGTGATAAGAAATTTCTCCGAGGAAACCAAGGTTGTATGGGGAGCTTATCAACTCTCCCATGAAGCATCTTCATGGTGGGATAACCACAAGGTTGAGCTTAATGTTGATGAAACAAACATCACATGGGACCAATTCAAGGGTCATTTTAGGAAGCATTGGCTACCCCAGCTCTACTATGACTAGAAAATGACTGAGTTCCAAACTTTAACTCAAGGAAAACTATCGGTAACAATGGAATATTGGGAGAAGTTCACCAAGCTTCTCAAATATGTGTCACAGTATCAAATAGATGAAAAATTATGAATAAGGAATTTCATCATGGGGTTGTATCCTATCATAGGTGGTGAGGTTGATGTGCATAGTCCCACCACCATGGAAGAAGTGGTAGAAAAATCCATTCGGTAAGAGCAAAAATGAAGGCAATTTCTACACATAAGGAGGAGAAACGTAAGAAAAATGGGAATGCTTCTTCATCTTTTCCACCCAAGAAGGGTACATGGAAGAAGTTTGGAAACAAAGAAATCCTTTGGCTGCAAATGAAAAGAAAACAATAGCAGGTAAGGCTGCAATGAATAATAAAAATAATGGCCAAAAGGGAAATCATGGGCCAAACAATACTTTCAAGGCTAAGAATAAATATGAGCCTAAGAAGGGACCCATTGGAGGTTGTTTTAATTGTGGAGGAATCCACTATGCAATTCATTATCCTTTAAATAAAAAATAACAACAACAGTAGCATAAGATACATGTTATGGTGGTTAACAAACAAGTGAAAAGTAGGCTACGCCCATAGAAGTGCCAGGTAAGTTGTATGGCCTACCTGTAACTATACTTTTTGATATTGGTGCTTTTGAATGTTTTATTTCTAGCAAGTTAGTCACTAAATTAAAACATAAATTTGGTTTTATGGAAAAACCATGGACTATCTAGTATGGGAATAATGTTGTCCACACAGTTAGTAAGTGCCTTTTTGGTGCAGCCTTGGAATTGCCAAGCTTCACAATTGAGGTAGACCTATATGTTGCACCTCTAGGGTCTTATGACATAATAATTGAGTGAACTAGTTGGCTGATCATAAAGCACTTGTGGACTATTTTTGGAAATGCATAAGGTGTTTGGATGACCTACGAAATCAGCAGACATTCAAGGAATAAAAAGAAGCATAAAAGTTAGAGAAATATCTGTTATGTAGCTGAAAAAGGCCAAAAATAAAGGTTGCATGCTTTATGCAATAAAAATTTCAGATTCAGCTAAAGAAGGGGAATTTTTGGAAAAATATCCGTTGTTATGGGATTACAACAATGTGTTTCTAGAAGAGTTACAAGTCTTCCTCGAAAAGAGAGTTTGACTTCACTATTGAAATCAAACCAGGAATGGAACCTATTTCTAAGGCACCTTATCGAATGACTACCACTGAATTGGTAGAGCTTAAGGCACAATTGCATGAATTATTGTCTAAAGGGTTAATAAGGTTGAGTGTCTCACCTTGGGGAGCATCGGTGATCTTTGTTAAAAAGAAAGATGGAACCTTAAGACTTTGCATTGACTACAAGATGTTGAACAAGGAAACTATTAAGAATAGATATCCTCTTCCAAGGATAGATGATATTTTTATCAGATGCGTGGAGCATCGATTTACTCTAAAATAGATCTACATTCTAGATATCATCAATTGAGAATCAAGGAAGAAGATATTCATAAGACTACTTTTAGAATGAGATATGGACATTATGAGTTCATGGTTTTACCTTTTGGGTTAACTAATGCCCCTACAACCTTCATGAATTTGATGAATAACATCTTTCAAGAATACTTGGACAAGTTTTTGCTTGTATTCTTGGATGATATTCTCATCTATTCACGAAGCTTGGAGGAGCATAATGAGCACTTAAGGATTGTACTTGAGGTGCTAAGAAAGAGAAAATTGTATGGAAAACTATCCAAGTGTTCTTTTTATGAAACTGAGGTACAATACTTGGGACATATAATAAATAAAGATGGAATCTCGGTTGATCCCTCAAAGATATCAGCCATAGTAGATTGGATCGGCACCTAGGAACATGCATGAAGTTAGGAGCTTCATGGGGCTTGTTGGTTACTATAGAAAATTTGTAAAGGATTTCTCAAGGGTTGTTTGCCCCAATAACTTCATTGCAAAAGAAAGATAAAAAGTTCTTATGGAGTGAAAAATGTGAGGCTGCATTTAAAAATTGAAGGAAAAACTAACTTCATCCCCTATATTGATTGTCCTTGATCCAAACGGAATTTTTACGGTGGTAATGAGATGCTTTCGGGGAAGGATTAGGGGGTATATTGCTGCAAAATGATCATGTAATAGCATACAAAAGAAGGAAGCTTAAAGTGCATGAGAAAAATTATGCTCCTCATGATTTAGAACTTGCTGCAATAGTGCATGCATTGCAAGTTTGGAGACATTATCTCTTAGGAAAACCCTTGAGTTGAAAACTTGATCATCTTGGGCTGAAATATATCTTCACTCAGCCTAACTTAAATGTGAGGCAACGAAGATGGTTAGAGATTCTTATCCCAATATGATTTTGACATCAGCTACATAAAAGGAAAGGAAAATAGAGTGGTAGATGCATCTAAGTCATAGAAAGTATATTTTGCACTAGTGACCTTGAGAACTCAATTTAAGGATGAGGTTAAGAATGCCTTAACGTCTGATCCATACTTCCAGTAGGTAAAATCAGCACTTGCTGCAAATCCAAGGGATAAGAGGTACAAAGGATTTCGGTTAGATGGTGAAGGAATTTTGAGGTATGAGGATAAAGTGTACATGTCATTGGGAAATGAGTTAAGGGAAAAGGTGATGAATGAATTTCACAATGCACCTTACTCTGGACATCTTGGGGTGAAAAATATGCTTGTTGATGTTAAACAACAATATTTTTGGAAAGGGATGAAGAGAGACATCTTGAATTATGTGTCTCACTACTTAGAATGCCAATGTGTGAAAGCTGAGCATATGCACCCTAGCTGGTTTATTGTACCCTCATAGCATACACAATTTAAATGGTAGGTTATAAGCATGGAATTTGTTCAGGACTGCCTATGTCAAGAAATAAGCATGATGTTATTTTGGTTGTGGTTGATAAACTAACTAAAGTAGCACATTTCATTTTGGGAATCTGAAGGATGACTCACTATTCTTGCAAAAAGGTTTGTTCAAGAAATTTTCAGATTGCATGGTGTTCCAAGTTGATAATATCTGATAGGGACCCACGAATGACTTCATGATTTTGGAAAATCTTAATGCAACTTTGGGAAAAAAGTTGAACTTTAGCTCTGCTTATCATCCGAAAATGGATGGAAAAATTGAAAGAGTGAATCAAGTTCTTGAAGATATGCTTAGGATGTACTGTATGGATCAACAAGTACAAATGGGAAGAATATCTTCCTTTGGTTGAATTTGCATACAATAACACTTACCATTCTTCTCTAAAAATGGCACCTTTCGAGGCTTTGTATGGGAGGTGCAGGACCCTATTAGTTGGGATAACATTGAGGATAGAGAAGTAATTGGACCTAAAATGATTTCTGAAATGGAACAACAAGTTAAGTTAATCTAGGAAATATTAAAAGAGGTTGTTGATAGATAGAAAAGCTATGCAGACTGAAAAGGGTCGAAAGGAAATTTTAACTTGGTGATAAAGTTTTTAAGGGTCAAGCCTAAAAAGAGCTGATTACCTTTGGCAAGTCCACCAAGTTGTCACCTCATTATGTAGGCCCCTTTGAGATTGTTGAAATAATCAATCATGTGGCCTACCGACTTGCATTTCCTCCCTCATTGGCATGGATGCATGATGTTTTTCATATTTCTTTACTTAAGAAATACATTTCAGATTTATCACATGTTTTAAACTAGAATGCCTTGCAGGTTCAAGACCTAAGGGTAATCGTGGTGGAACTAGTTAGAGTGCTAGAAACCCACAAGTTGCACTTGTGTAATCATGAAATTGGACAATGTAAGGTCCAATGGGATCAATTTAATGAAGAAAGTGCAACCTAGGAAAATTTGGAGGACATGAAAGTTACTTTTCCTCACTTGTTTTAGTAGAAATATTTCATTTTCTCATGCAAAACTTTAATCATTTTGACTTACAACTGATTTTGTGTTGTTTTTTGAGAAAAATACCTATTTTGAGTATTAATACAACCAATGATGTTGTTATACAAAAAAAAGGAAAACGGAATTTTGGATTAAATTTTGTTTTTCTTTGTCAAGAAATCATGTGGTTATATAATTAATATTGAACCATTTTCTGGATAAATTGTTTGGAAATGAGGCAATCATCGGGACAATGATACTTTAGGGGGAAGAATGTAACACCTCCACCATCCTTTCACTGTACTTGCTCTTTTGATAAATGGATAACAACGTTGACATGTGATTTTTCTTGAGTTGTAGCTCTCTATAAATTGAATGAATCATGTTGCTAGATTTATATTTATCTCAGTTGAGATTTGCTTGATTAATCATCCATTATTTGCAAGTACTTTGAATGGTGATGTTATTTAATTGGTTCGTGAAATGAACATGATGTCTGTAACTTGTGGAAAGTTACATTTTGTTCTTGGGACCAATTGGTGAACTGGTAATTTGGAAAATTATTTTAAGTCATTAATAATCGATTATTATTATTATTGAGAATCGATTAAGAAAATACCTTGGATCAGTTTTATTGATCCAAGGCATTTCCTTAATTTGATCTGTAATTATGATTAATTCTAGAAATTGTAGTTCATTGTTTTCCTAGTTGTGTTAATTAATCTTGGTCTTGTTAGTTTTCCTATGGTTCATTCCCATGATGAGGACTAGGAAGTGCCAAGAGATTTGGCTCAAATAGTATTACCCGTTTGGGAACGCACACCACCTTTAGTAAGGTTTGGTTGTGACTATTATTATGCATTGATGCCCCTAGCTATGCATAATGTTTATTATATAATATATATATATATATATATAATGACCTAACCTAAGACCTAAGGCATGTGAATTTTATTAGTGGCATGGGAACCTAACCTAAATTAATCTATGCCTAATTTCTATGTTCACTAAGTATAACCTAATTCCTAACCTATGATAAAGGGGGACCTAGACCTAACCAATGGTAACTCAAGTGGGCTTGTGGAAGGATAAGGCATGGTTAGAAGTGGTCGGTGGTTTCACCACCCTTGCATGTACCATAGTGGAATTTATTACCATTAATGGTAGACCACCAACACCTTTAGTGATAAGCCAATTCGAATTGGCAGGTTTCTAATTCTTTGGTGCTAAATTTGATCAGTTCGGTTGCTAGGTAGTTTGGAGCCAACCCAAACAGAGTTAGCGGAGGTTGGTGGAGAGTGGGAAAACAGGACTATTCTGGTGGGCATTAATGATTTTGGAAAATTGATCCAAAACCACCTAGGAAAATACGTATTCGGGTTTGGCGAAGGCAAGTATAGTTTTTTTGGGTTTCATTGATCATTTTTTCTCTCTCTCGCTCTGCGAAAGGAAGTTTTGAGTATTGATCTGGTTCTCATTTTTTTGGAATCTCTACTCTAGTTCATGGAGAAAAGTTGAGTTGGAAAACCACTTCGAATGTGGAAGTTGTTGTGGAACTGGAAGAGGAACTCTGGAAGATTTAAAAGGCATGATAGCACTAAACCCTTACAAAAAACTTTCTCTATCTAATTAGTTCATGAAAATAACTTTTTTGTGATAGAATACATTTTTGGGTTTATGGGTTTTAATATTGATCATTAAAATGGAATCCATAATTGGGTAAGTGGATAATGGAATCGGTTTTCAATTTTACAACTATATATTTGATTATCATGGTTGAAATGTTGATTTTTTCTATGCATGATTGTGTTAGTTGTTTGAAATGAATTCACTATGGTTACTATTAAAAGAAAAATTATTATTCTTTGTTCCGTGCATGGATACTTTACACTTCGGTGATTTTTAGGATTGTATTGTTGCTCGATGTGTTATTTTGATGACTTCATTTTTCATGTTTATGTGTAACCCAAATAAATTTCACAATGATTGATTTTTGATCCTGCTTTTTTAGATTTTTGTCATGGAATCCTATGTGTATCTTTTAAAATAATAATGATCTTTGTGTTGTGGGTCGAGTTGGAACTTGAGCATCTAGTCGAGTTTGACTGGTGCCATTTAATGATAATGTTTTCATTCCTTTTGGGTTTGTTTGACTCTTGTTTTGAATGCATGCATTCGTATTTTTAATGAATATGAGTGCATGAGGGTCTCCTTGTCTTCTCGATCATCCTCGTGTGGGAGATTTCTTCTTGACCCAGTTGGATATGGTCATGGTGGCATGTATATAATCACTTTATTTTATGGTTGTGATGTTTGGATTTTGTTAGGTCATTATTTTGATAGTTTTTGGGTATTGTTCATACTTATTGGGATTGCATGCATTCACAGAAATGGGTAAATGAGTAACTCAACTATGTTTTGATGTAACCATTGATTTGATTTCATGAACTTTGTTTGGTTGCATATAAGTAAGTCTGGTCGTAATACTTTGGGGTTCTTCTACCTCAATGTGTTGACCGTAATGTTTATCCTTTACGCATGATCGTTGGTGTGGTTTTACTCCTTATGCATTTTGGTTTCGTAATGATTGTGGGTTCCACCTACCTCAACATGTGATTGTCAAGTTCATTGTTATCTATTTCAGTGATTGCAATATTTTCTTATAATTTTTGGTAATTGTAATGCTTTACTTCAATTACTTTTATGGTTTGATAGTTGGGTGTAATGTTGAAAAGAACAAACATGAACGGTCTTATGGTGTGTTGGGTTGTAGTATTGACTATTTCAAATCATTGAAGCTTGCATGTCTCCTGGAAGTTATTGTGATTTGATTATTTTTAATACTGTGTCAAGACTTGATCATCTTCGTATGATCAAGGATGTCGATTGATCATTGAAGGTTGTTCGACTGTGAGTTCTCCTTATCTGTGTGGGAGCATTTCATTTCTTTTTAAGTGATGAAATTGTTTGTCATTTTTTGCATCAGAATCTTGTAAGGAATATTTTCATGGTTCGGACATCCTTATTTCATAACCTTGTTAGAGTATTGTAATGGCTTGTGTAATTATTATTTGGTTGGAAGCCAAATAGTATGGCATGGACTACTTGTATAACAAGTCAAGATAGGTTTGGGGTCTTGAGAACTAGTTGTTGTTATTTCTCTACTCAATTGTAATCTTTCTCAGACTTTGGATTATTGTTTGTGGAACTAGAATTCATTTTGTTTTGTAGTTAATTGGATTTGAGTAAAATATTTTAGTTATGTAGTATGGGTTGCATGATTAATACATTTCTACTCTTGGTTTTTCACCGAATATTATGTATACTTGGCTCTTGCTTTATTGGTGAAATATTGCTGAAGCGGGAATGTATACTTGTAATATTTTGGAACTATTTGTTGGTTGGATGAATATTAAAGTTTGTTTGTTGATAATCTTATAGTTGATATAAATAGATTTATTGGATTGTTAGAAGCTAACATTGCAGGGTTTGTGAAACACTTGAGTACGGTACTTTGAAAGTGTTTAAATAGGGAAAATATCTTTTTGAACCCTTGACTATTTTCTATTAACAAGCAGTGTTCCTTCTTGAAGTTTTTAGTTAGAGCATATGGTTCGAGGATTTAGTTCTATCATGCTCAGTTCAAATGAACTGACCAATGCTAACACTCTTGTAGATAAGTTTCATGAAAAAGGAAAAGAGGAAGACTTATGGAAAGCTACATTTATTCTATTGATTGAAGAAATATAGTTGATGAAAAGATCATGTTTAATTTTCTAACTATTTTTAAGAATAAGTGTTTAAGGCCTGGGGCTGGTAATGTAAATTGTTGATGGAAGTTGAAATATTCTTTTCTATTTGATTTGACATCTTAAATTGGAAATGATTAAAGTAGTTTCTTAAATCATGTTCTCTTGACTGGATTGATTATGTGTGTATAATGTTTTCAATTTAAAGGAGTTTTCTCACTTGGGTAGAAGCTTGTAGGGAATCATTGATATACATTGCTTCCCTCCTTGACATTGTTTGATAAGTCTTGGGAAAGTTATATAAAATATAACCAATCCATATTGTTGTTATAAAACAAATAATATTATTATTAATCCATTAACATGCTTAGTGCGAGCATGGGGAAAACTCCGCCTTATAGTTGCACCTACTCATGATTTGGTGATTTTCACAAGATGATCACAAACCTCATGGATGGTTTTGCAAATGGTTGACCACAAACCGAGAATGGTGGTTTTACAATTGGTTTACCACAAACCACAAAGTGATGGTTTTGCAAATGGATTACCAATAACCAAGAATGGTGGTTTTACAATTGGTTTACCACAAACCACAAACGAAGGTTTTCAAGTGGTTTACCTACAACCACATCATGATGTGCCAAGTACTATTATCAGCCCTCATCAATATCTCACTATAGGGAATAACATAGGAAATTCTACTGAAATCTGTTGCTAACGCACAAACTGAAAACTAGAAATGGAACATTGAGATCATGTTCCCCCCCTCAATGTGAAATTTCCACTTTTTCAATCATGAACACTGCAAACAGGAACACGATACTGATACTGGAACTCTGAAAAACATGACAAGAAGCACACAACACAAGCTGAAAGTAAATACACCACAAAAATGTCACCAAACCATCTATGCGGCCCCGTCATTTACGACGAGCAACGAGAGGTCACTGAATGACCTCCAACCTCCGATGCCTCCTACCTCTCGGTTTCATGCTGCTAGCTCAGCTAGATTTGGATATGAAGCTCAACTGTTTCCACATTGTTTATTCTTTTCTTCCCTCCCGCAATGTGAAACACTTTATTTTTTCCAAACGTCGGGTAACACCGAAAATGCGTCCGTGAGGCAAATTTTTTATTTTTACAAGTTTTGACTCACAAAACAAAACTTTATGGTTTGACTAACCATATAACACTATTGACTTGGACAAGAAGACTCGACTAGACAGATAACCTAAAATCACCTATTTCAATTAACTTGACAACAACGAAACTTTTACAATATACTTTAGACTTGACTCTTTTGACTATACAAGATGGCAATACTGAAATGGATAATAAAAAATAACTATTAAAAAGTAATTAAAAATTACTTTTTATAACAATATTTTGATTTGATACGCTATCTTAAAAAACTTATAAATGATAATGACATTTTTGGACTTGACATAAAAACTTGGTACGACATATAACACTATAATGACATACTACATGATACCCAATATTTGAAACAAAAAAGACTAAATACAACTAAAACCTATTTAAACTAAAAGAACATTGACACACTTTTTAGATTTTGATATAAATATAAAAATCCAGAATTATAATGACTTAAAACCTAGATCAAATAAAATCATACGAAAAACTTTTTATATGACATGAAAAGCAAATTCTTATGCATTTTGAGAGTTGAGCTCCACGTGTTTCTAAGGATGAAAGTCAACTCACTTGATCTGGTACGCCTTTAGAATTTTGTGAAGGAGGTCAAATTAGCATAGTTGATTCAGTAGATTAATCAAAGCTTGGACTGTATTCTGCAAATCATGTACAGTGAATCGACGCCAAAGCCACTGCAATGAATTTTTCACAACTTGAAGCCTTATATATACAATGGCGCTCCCACCTTTTGTCACCAAATAGATGGATGAAGAGAGCTGAGCGGTGACGTAAGATAAAGGATTAAATTCGTGGCAAAGGGAAATTCTGCTACACGTACACCTCACGCAAATGGATCTTCCCCTTCTTCTGAGACTTGTAAGATAAAGAGATCAGGATAAGTATCTTTTCTTTGTTTTTTTAATATGGCTACAAATTCCTGTGCAAAACTGATAACAGCTATGCAACATCGGTATGAATGCATACAACTATAATTTCATGAGCAACTGAACTGAATGGCGCATGGGAGAATATTATGCGAGCTTAGAACAGTGTGGCATGCTGATACAACTCACAAGGCAGAGAGAAAAGAGTGTGATGGCCGAATGATAGAACTATGCATATGAATATCTCTCAGGTAGATTCTTGCAAAAAATTATACCAGATGCCTTATGATCCTTTATGAGTTCCTTCAATACGTTCCTAACAGGTGAGAGTATGCTCGGTGAGATGAAAATTTCTAAACTCTCCTGAAACTCTTGTACAAGACTCTCATGGCTAAAATACTGACTCGCTCCGATACAAAATGAAAACTCTGAATCAGATTTAAACAGGAAATTATGCAACGAAATTATTATATTACTTCTCTGTATCTTTCACACAATACAATAGCCTAATATATAGGCTAGAGTTTCCCTAGAATATAGGAAACTAACTCAACTACAAAATCTCAACCAAGCCTAATTATGTGGGGTGAGAATAACTCACGTAACCCACACATAACAATAAATATAATAATATATTGTTGAAACAATATATTATAACAACTCTAACAATAATCTCTCAACCATAATAATTACACACATAATTATTATTCACACACATAAATATGTGAAGCACTATAATATTCCTAACAAAGGGAATAGTAGGAATCATATCCATTTTATGACCAAAATGAAAATTATAATTATAATGTCTTATTCCTGAAATAGTTATTGGTTATAACTTTTAATTACTGATTTTATTAGAATAAGACAACAATGAAAATTTATATCTATACAAGTTGTATGATGTGGAAATTAAGTTAGGAAGGACTATGCCTAATTATTATATCATTACGAACAATACTTGTGAGAATAATTAAGGGAAAAGATATAAAATAAAAAGGGTTGCATGGTTAATAGTAAGGGAATCTAGGTGATTACACTATAATGCAATTCTATCTTCCCTAATAAATGAATAAGTACATTAATGAAAAGGGATTTGTACTTAAGAGGATTAAGACGATAATTGGGGGTTAGTTGTATAATTGAACCTAACCTCATAAGCATTGAGAAACTAGTTCTTCTTGCTACAATAATAAAGTCATGTATAGGATACCTATTTGACTTGCATGCATAATGTAATTATGTTATGGAAACGTAATATAAGGGATTGTTTATTAATAGGTGACGATATGAACTCTTCTAATAGACTATGAGTTGGATGTAAAACATCCTTCCCTCATAGATGAGTTACACTTAAGTGATTAAGATTAACTAAGTAATTACAACTTGATTAATGGAATGACTTAAAGGAAAGTAAATGTAAGTCATTAGACCATTGCGGGTTGAATGCATAGAACCCATACGGAGTCATTAAAATAAACTATGGAAGGATCCTAAAAGTATAAATGAATGTATGAGGTTGTTTCCCTACAATATACTTATCTGATGTTTCTAAGACATGAGATCAATTAATGAAGGTTTCATACTTAAAGAGATGAAGTAATGAGCAGGAATGAACCTGCAGATCCTTCTAGTTGACTTAAGTGGAAACATGACGTTCCTTAAAAGGATGTTGATAGAACCCAAGTTAATCTTTAGGAATGACACCTAAAGGCTGAAAATAACTAGGGTGGGATTAAAAATATGTGAATTAACGGAATTAATGAACTTGTTAAGGAAGGAGGTTTATATTTGGAACTTAATGGGTTGTTGCAGCATAACCACTACTACAATAAAAGTATCCATCCAATGGAGGGTTCATTAGTCGATTACTTTGGAGTAGTCATTGTGTCGCAATAACCCATTCAGCTCCACTAATTGAGACCTTAATGGAATGGGATCTCAATTCATTGTTAAACACTAGGCAATGATAATTCCATGGTCTATGGTCAATGTCTTCTTGTGTGGACTACAGTTGATTAAGTCTACTTGAAATGACAGGGGTCGATTCGAATACACTTGATGACCCTTAATCACCATAAGTGGATCATCTACCCTAGCCCATCTGGGTTATCTCTTCCTAGCATCTTACACAGAAATGAGAAGGATTGACAAGAGTCAAGAAAGCATAATCACGATAATAGTTCACGTGAGTGAAAGACATATTCCTTCAAGATAATTATGTCATCTCAAAAAATAGGCATTGCAAACATGTATGAAACTTTGGCTAAAGTATCACAAGATGTTGGTTGCATTGTCTTAAATTTACTAGACTAAGGTGTAGGATATAGGATGGGTACTCATAACAAGTACCTAGCTAAGCCCTTAGTCAGCTACACTTGATGAACCCTTAAATGAATCAGGGAACCACTTGTATACTGAGTGTATAATAAACATAAATATGAGAGATCGGTTCTATGCCGAGTCATCATTGAAATGAAATATGAGAGATTGGTTCTATATCGAGTCATCATTGAAATGAAATATGAGATATCATTTTACACCAAGTCATGACAGGTGTATATGGTTACTGTAGTAGGATTGATTATTAGATTTATTGTGGTTCTAAATGTTGAATTGAAGTAAGTGAAAAAAAAAAATCCCCTACTTTTGTAATCATGAAATAGGGATGTTACATGTTGCCAATGGGGATTGAAGAGGTAGGGAGTGATCAATTCCCAACCCTATTTTATTTATAAATAGAAGGATTTGAGTGTCCTACCATCAGAGGAAGAGTGTTGGGGAGAGAGGTCTATTTTTACTCTCCATCCATGAATACATCCCTAAAATTTCCAACCATTGTAGATGGATAGAGACCAAATTTAGTTCCATGTTTAGTTTTGTGTTGTACAAAGATTATTATGTATTGAAGAAACCATATAGGATTAGTATAGGAAAAATAATGACGTCTCATTTCCCCCACTCCTATGGGTGTCCCGATTTTTATGGTGGTAGATAGCTTCCATTTTAGATCAACCTGTAAGTGATAGAAATGTAAAGTGACTCCCAAGTTAGGTCATTTGGGAGTGATAATAACTATGATGTAGCTCCCAAGTTAGGTCATCTGGGAGAGATAGTAAAGTATGCTTATTGTATCGATTGATTTATTTGATTCAAATGATAGAATATTGATTTGAGATTTTTTTGTGATTTTCCCCTATATTAGGTCATTAGGGGGAATAGATTTGAAACAATAGAAATTATTTGAGTGTTAAATATAGAGTGATTTTTTTCCTTTTCTTGAATAAAATTAGAGAAAAAGATTGCAATGATGATGTGATAAGAGTATTGATTAATTATATTGTATCCTGAGAGGGATCATAAGGTGATCTCGATTGTATTCCCCATTTCGGTGAAAGGGGAGGTGAAGAAATGAGAAATGAGATGAAAGTAAAGATAAAAGTGAACAAGAGGTAGTATAGAATATATTGTAATAATGTGTGTAGATTGATGAGTACTTGTTCCAGATTTGAATATAGTATTATGCGAAATGTATATAGTATGGTGCTAGAAGAAATGTTGATCTAAATGGTACAAATGGGGAAGAAAACAGAGTAACGAGGCTCAAGATATGAGTGAAATTGTATGCATGTATTAGTTGGAAAAATGATTATAAATAGTAACTATAGTATGTGTAAAATTGAAAATTTTATATATAGTAATAGTGAAAAGTGAATAGTAATTTCATTTGTACCATGATGAGTGAAAATTAGAGCTTTGAGTGGTGAGGATTTGTGTGTTAGAGAAGAAAGTTTGTGATCTTGAGAGAGTAAAGTAGCGGCCATAGTGGTGTAGACGATCGATGAGTTGGTGAGTATGGTTATTTTTTGAAAAATGTGGTGAAATTTTCTCATTTTTTTGGTTTTTGGAAAATTTTAACTTTTGTATTTTTGGAAAATTTGACTAGGGAGTGGCAAAGGTGCATTGATATTTCTTGGGACACTAGTGCCCAGTTCTAGGCATTAGTTACCTGTTCTAGGCACTCATGACCTAGTCCTGGGCGTGCGTCCCAAGATAGGATTTGATAATGTAATATAAATATTAGTATTTTGATTAATTTTTGCCCTAGATTTAGCTAGTTCTAAATATGTATGAAGTATTAATCTCATAATTATGTTGGTTTTTTGTTATAGAGAGATATACACTCAAGAGAGTTCCGTAGGGGTCGGCATTTAAGCACATTGTTGACTTTGGGGTTATATGATGTTGAGTGGGACATATTGGATGTGTCTTCTTGCGGGAACATATCAAGATTGGGGGAGGTTCCCATAATATGCCTATGGTGACTACATTGTGTGAGAGATGGTGTGTTGATACATGTACCTTTTGGTTTGCCTACTGGTGAGATGATGGTGACCCTAGAGGATGTATATCAGATATTATGATTATCGATTATGAGGAAGAGAGTGTAGGTTATGAGTATAGTGGATGCCTAGAGATAGATGAGAGTAGCGAGATGGTATTTTACTAGGACATAAGTACAAACAGAGACCCATATTATTCTAGATGTTATATTGAGATCAGGTGTTTCACGGTTGTAGAAGTTTATTACAGTGGTTATAGCTTCATCGGTGGCAAGTAGAGGGTGGTGGAGTGGGTATATTATATAAGATGCATGATATTTTTTAGTGCATAGAGGAGCATGGGATGATATTTCATGGGCACGATGTGTGTTAGCCCATTTGTACAAGGATTTATATAGATTCACATAGGAGGACCATGGGGGTGGACTAGAGCCACCACATTGTTACATGTATGGGCCTATGAGCATATTGTGATATTGAGGCCACTCGGTGAGCCACATGTGTTGAGTGGGCGAGGCGTGCAATTTTTATAACAAGGTGGGTAGGTACCCTGTAGGAGGAGACTGGACACGACCACTTATAGGTTGATGTTAGATCGGATGGGCCAGGGGCCATCATATGGAGGCCATATAGAGACTATGGTGGTTGGTTGGAGGATGGAGTAGAGTTGTGGTGCATTTGATGCACCATGTGGTTGGAGGACCGATTTATAGAAGTTTCAGAATTATTCCATGTGGAGCATGTATCGAGGTAGTTTGGTATGGCTCAAGATGTGTCCCCCAGATATATATGTATGGTTGAGATCTAATGGAGCACCGAGGTGGCTCCGGAAGTGAGGCCAAGTCCTATGAGAGTGTATCTAGTGCCTCTGGTCCATATGAGGTTCATGCGGTCATAGGAGGGTCTGAGTGAATGATGTGGGGTGTAAAAAATACTATAGTGAGTGGTGGGCATCACATCGATGTTTTCTATTATTTTCTGTTGTCGTAGATGTGGTGGGTGGACCACTGATTGGAGGAGTAGAGGGACAGGAACCCACTTCCGATGGATATGGAATAACAACAACACTAGTGGAGTGTGAGTATTGTTTTGTTGGTATTTGTTGATTGTTTACTTGGGTGTTATGTATGTGTAAAATGTGTGTTAGTAACTAATGTGGTGTGGCATGGTTGTAGGTGATGTGTATTGGTCATTGATTGTTGATTCATCGATACACACATTGACGTGGAATGTACCTCCAGATGTTCTCATGGGAGACAACATGTTAGAGTGAGTGGATGTGATCACGTGGGTGAGCATGTCCATTTGTTTGAGTTAGTGGATATAGCAAGTAGCCACATGTATCATATACTATTAAGTAAACATGATGAGGCTATACGAAGACAAAGTGAGCTAGATAAATCATAGGAGGAGGGGTATTAGCTCAGGATATATTTGTGAGATATGGGGAGCTACTGAGGCCACTTTGTAGAGCAGTCGGTTGAGGTAGCTATATTATAGAAGCGGGTAGAGAGATATAGAGGTCACGACCAAGTGGTGTAGATTGAGTGGTGAAACATTTATTTCTAGAGATCTTGGTATTGTATTTAGTGATAGTGATGATGATGTATGACATATATGGATGTAGTGATGCATGGGGATTTCCCCACCAGTAATTATATTTTTGTAACTATGATTTTTGATGATATATATATATATATATATATATATATATATATGTATATATATATATATATATGTATATATATATATATATATATATATAGACATGTATTGGATATCATATGTGTTGTGCACTTGCATTGGTATATGATGTGATGGTTTTATTTGCACTTTGATTTTGCTAGATGTTGTATGCATATGAAATGGTTGTCTTGATTGTTGGATGTTTGAAATATATCATGATGTGGATATAATAGATAAGTAGTGAATTGAAAATAATGTGTATGTGAATGAGTAGTATAATGATATGACTAATATGTAATGTAATAGAGTAGTGATAGAGATGGTATAGGAAATTAGAATAATGATATGTTGATGATGAGAGTTCAATAATATATGTGATGAATGAATAAACAAAGAGGGGGGAGAAAAGAGTGATTGCCCCCTAGTGTGAGAATGAGGTTCATTTTTGTAACAAATCCCTCAACAGTCATGTAAGAACCTTAAGAACATGAGTGCATCATCGGGTAATGAGGTGATCATATAGAAATCACCTACCAAAGATGGAGAGGCTTGTGAGGGATGGTGGAAGCATGTGAAGTAGCAGTAGCATGAGTGTAAGAGCCAAACTGAATGTCATATGAAATGGTGTTGATAATGGGAGATGTAGTGGTGGGAAGCAAATTCCAACGACTTAGACAACCAATGGGATATAGTAGCATTGTGAGGTGGATGAGATGATGTAGCGAATGGATGAGCTAGGTGGAGGATATGGATGGATAATGATCTTAGGAGGTGGATGAATGAAAACCTTAGAAGTGGGTGGAGGTGACAAGTGAACAATTGTGGAAGCACACTTATGTAGAATGGGAGAAAGAGACCACTCACGAGAGTGAGAGCCAAAGGAAATGACACCCTTGTCTTCTAATTGTTGTATTTTTCATGAAGGGAACAACAGTCATTTTCATGGTGGCCATTGATGCGTAGTGGAAATTACAATAAGGCGATAGGGCTAGTGATGCAAGTGATGAGGAGGATGATGTTGATTAGAAGGAAAGTAAACTAGATGCATTTATCAAGAAAATCATGTAAAACATCATGAGGCTTAGTAGCATGTGGAAAGTGTAATGGTTCCCTGAGTAGGAGATGGAGAAGACTTAGTGGAGACCGACATGGTGGAGGGGAAGGAGGAGACTCTTGTGTGGAGGAGGAGATGGAGACCATGGAGGACACTAATAGATGGAAGAGGAGAAGAAGTAGTAGGAAATGGAGTAGTAGAAGAAGTAGAAGTAGGAGGAGATGGAATAACATGTGTTGTAATTAAATCTTGTTCTAGATCTATAAATTTATAGCACAAAAGCATAAAATATTCACATGTATCATATAATAATTTTTCTTTAATGCAAAGAATTAAGCCACGAAAAAAGATAAATTGATTTTCTAAA
This sequence comes from Taxus wallichiana var. yunnanensis, assembly GCA_018340775.1. Taxonomy (NCBI): domain Eukaryota; kingdom Viridiplantae; phylum Streptophyta; class Pinopsida; order Cupressales; family Taxaceae; genus Taxus; species Taxus wallichiana. The sequence goes on along the minus strand of CM031240.1, from coordinate 923,932,185 downwards.
TCAATTGGCTCAAATAATAATTAATGCATACAAGAATTAAAGCATAAAATGTAATCTATAATGGGTTCTTTCTTTCCTTGATGCAAAGTAGGTAAATGATCATATGTAACTCTAGGACCATTATTAACCATAAACTACCTAAGAAAAGCATCCTCCATATCACAATAAGTGCTAATAGATCCATAAGGTAAATGAGTGTACCATTGAAGAGCATGATCAACAAGACTATGGAAAATATTTGAGGAGAAAGTGGTCATTAGAAGAGGCCATTGTTGAACGATAATGCTTGAGATGCAAATAGGGGTTTTCAGTGCCATCAAAACATGTAAATGTAGGCATGATGAAATCCTTAGGGAAAGTGGAATTGTTTTTTTAGGTATTGGATTTCCATGCAAAGAATTATTATCAATGGAAGCATAATAGGCTTTTATTTCAAGAGTGAGAGTATGAACTTGAGCTTGAAAAATTACAAAACAACATGCATGAGAGATAGAATATCATGTGAGGGGATGGTAGAAGAAGTGAGAGGCACATTGAGAGGTCGAAGCTTTCCATTGTGAGTGATCATGGGAATGTGAGAAGAAGAAATGGATGTGGAAGGAGGAGAAGAACATGGAATATCAATGGAGATGCTAGAAGTAGATGTAGAAGAAGTACTAATATGAATAGTAGAAGCATCATGAATAATAGCTATAGAAGAAGAAGAAAGAGGTGGAAGAGGAGAGAAGAACATGGAATGTCAAGGGATATGCTAGAAGGAGAATCAGAAGATGTGATAAGAGATGCACTAGTAGAAATAGTATCTATAAAGAAGAAGAAAGAGATGGAAGAGGAGAAGAAGAACATGGAATGTTAATGGAAACTCTAGAAGGAGAATTAGAAGATATGATAAGAGGTGAATCATTATGTGCAATGACAATTTCAAAAAGAGAAGAAAGAGGAGTATTAAATTCACATTCAATAGTCAGAAGAGAAATAACATTATTACTAACAAGTTCATGATCAAAAGCATAGCCTACATCACTATCAGACATATTTTCACATGCAAGTAATTCATCAAGAGAGTCATCAACATATAGAGAAGTAGTAGGAGAAATATCATGAGATTTAGCATTGCATTCATTGGATACATTCTCAGAAGTAGGAAGAGTAGGATATACAATTTTACATTCATCTTGATAACTAGTAGAAATAACATCATGCACATGTACATTTTCAACATTAGAAGTAACATTATTTGCATCTACAATGTCACAAGTAAGACCAAGCATAGAATCTATAATAGTATTATCAAGTGTTATAAGAGGAGTAGAAGAAGGTGGAGACAACATGGGTGACTATGGAAGAACAAGGAAAACATGAAGTGAAATTTTGAGTAGGATGAGACTATGGAAATGCTAGAGTTGTCAAAAGTAGTGGGAATGGTGTGTTCATGATCAAGAAGTTGTTGGAGAACTTTGGAATCACATTGAGCATAATGATAAAGATCATTAAGTTCAGCTTGTACACCATCATCAAGGATAGGTTTCACACTAATATGTTTCATAGCCTTCTTGGGAGAAGAGTATTTATCCTTATCCATGAGGGTTTTTTAGAATCCTAGGGAAATGAGTTCTAACAAGAGAGGGGTTCACCAAATGATTTAACAAAAAAAAACAATTATTATTAAATCTAATTTCAGAGTTACTACTATGATAATATACAAAATAATACAAATTTTAAACACTCTAAATATGCAACCGTGTAAGAAAATGGGAGAAATAGGGTACTTATCTAATTTTTACTTATCCTAGAATAGATCCAACTCGGGACAACTAGATGAATAGGTCGTGCATGCAGTTGTCGAAATGTTAGATATAAATATTAGAAGCTACAGACAGAGCTAAACATGGGTGCCGGGATAGGCGAGGGTGCTCTGGGATAGGGAAAGGGTACTAGAGACCACTCATGGGCGTTGGTTATTGTGCAAATGCGTATAATCTACTTTTTCCTCTATCACTAGGGTTTCACACTTATTCACTTTTATTCACCGTGAAAGATCCCAAACCCCTTTTTTTTTTTTTCTTTTTTAAAATACTGCTCAGGCTTGGAACTATACTGGCAATGTCAAAAGAAACCATAGAACACCACTTTCACACTGCATATACAAATTAAATAAAACGAACCCTGCAAAGCCGAGATAAATATAGAAAATGCGCCTAGGGTTTAAATAGACCAATTTCTTCACAAATAATTCATTTGTGAATTTGATATTGATTTTTATCTCGAAAATATTTATGACAAAACAACCGTAAGTCAAAAATGGAATGATAACCAAATATGCCCAAAACCCCGCTAGAATATATTCAAATCAAGTCAATTTGGTATATATTTGAGGCTGGTAGATACAATAAATAACTAGCATGTTAAATGCCTCGACATCGTATAAAACAACTGTAGAATGAGTCACCCCACTCTGAAGACATCTAAATGCTCACCGCTGTAATTTATTTCTCTTTTCTCGATACTTTTCTTTGAAATGATAAATAACCCGTGAATACAATGAAGTTCCCTAAATGGAAACTCCTATCACTTCTCCCGGGGTTTCTATCCACAAGAGGAATAATCCAGAGGGTTTCCTTCATTGGATTTTTCTCGCAATCCTTCGTAGAGCAAACTATCGGGAAGAAAAATAATAATAATCTGGAATGCCCCGGCACAAGTCACACTTTTCCCTTTATAAGCCAAAACCACTCCAAAATGCAAGTTGCACTTTTCCGGGGATATAATTTATTTTTAATTAATTTTTCCCATTCCCAAAGCAAGTCATATTAATTTATTTCCATGTACTTTCCTAAGTCAAAGTCACTTTTTAAGTCTATTAATTCATTATATGTGCTTTTAGCGATATTTTATTTATTTTTTTCCAGCACCATATTATAAAGTTAATAAACTTAAGTCACCCTTGAACTCCCCCCTTTGGCCATTGGGTAGACAAAAGGGCCAAAGGTCTTCTAACAAACTATTTGAGAAAGAGGGACTAGTCCGTTTCGGTATGTTTTAAAGTACCATGGATGTCCCGCAAGTGGTGCATCATGGAAGGCATGCATAATCTTCTCCTTAAGCTCAAATTCGAGGAACCTGGAAAGTGCATCAGCCACTATATTCTTCATCCCCTTGACATGCTCAATGTCAAAATCATATGCTTGGATTCTGCTGACCCATTTTTTTTGCCTCTCATTGAGCTTCTTCTATTCTAAGAAATATTTTAGGTTGTTGTGGTCAGTCCTCACCAAAACTTTCCCACCTACTAAGTATTGTCTGAACTTTTCCAAAGCATGCATAATGGAAAGCATCTCCTTATCATAGGTGGAATACAACCTCTCATTATCTCTCAACTTCCTACTCTTGTAGGATATAGAATGGAAATCCCGCATAAGAAGCGTACATATCCCAATCTCGAAGCATCACATTCCAAAATGAAGGGCCGTGAGAAACTGGAAGAGCCAAACCGGACAGTGCTCATAGTTACCTTGAGCCTCTCAAATATTACCCGTGCCTCATCCGTCCATCTCGAATACCCCCTTCCATGTAATATTTTTCAACGGAGCTAAAAGCTAAGAATAGCCCTTCACAAACCTGCTGTAATAACTACATAACCCCAAGAATCCACACAAATTAGAGATATTCCTGGGTGGTGGCCAATCCTACATTGCCTGTATCTTCTCCTGATGAACCTTGACCCCGTTAGCCCCAATGATGTGCCCAAGATATAGTATCTCATTAAGTCCAAATTTTCACTTGGACATCTTAGTAAATAAAGATAAAGTCTCCATTATGCTAATTACCTCATCAAAATGCCTCAAATTCTCATCCTAAGTCATGTTATATATCAATATATCATCAAAGAAGACCAACACAAAATTCCTCAACTACATGTTGAAGAGATGGTTCATACATGACTGAAATGTAGTAGGTGCATTGGTGAGTCCAAATGGCATCACCAAGAACTCATAGTGCCCGTAGTGACACTCCGAAGGTTTTCTGTGAATTTCCTCATCCCGAACGTGAATCGATGGTATCCCGATCAAAGATCAATCTTCAAAAAATAGATAACTCCATGCAACTCACTTATCTATGCGAGGAATAGGATACCTATTCTTTATGGTTTTCTTGTTTAGTGCATGGTAGTCAATGCACATCCTCATGGTCCCATCCTTATTATTCACTAAAACAACTCAAGAAGCAAAGGGACTAGAAATAGGACATATGTGTCCCATCTCTAAGAGCTCTCTAATGGCCTTCTCTATCTCATCCTTATATGTCTTAGGATGGCGATAAGGCGTAGTCATCACAAGTTTAGCACCCTCCTCAAGCTCTATAACATGCTCAAACCCTCTATCGGGTGGTCTACCTAGGGGAATGTCACCAAAAATTGGGTCGTGCTTATCCAGTATGGACTAGATGTCTATATGAAAGGGATGCTCAATAACTGAAGAAGATTTAGATGAAATGAAACATTGGGCTGCCCATGCAACCTCTCCATGTCGACTATAGATTTCATCATGCGTGCTGAAACAAATCTAGGCCCACCGTCAGAAAGATCCCAAAGCATAATCTTCTTCCTATCCACCATAAACTCCAACTCCATCCTCTAGAAGTCTTGCACATATCTACTAAGGGACAACAACCACTGAATACCCAATATTGTATCAATCTCACCAAGTCTAATAACATAGAATTCATCGATTAATGTGTATTCCCCCATCTGAATACTAAGCCATTAATCCTATTAGTGCAACTAATAGCAAACCCATCTGCTACTTGTACACTAAACTCCTCAAAGTCCTCAACATGTAATCCCCATGATTTGTAACCAACCCCCCATAAATGAAGTTGTGCGTAGCTCCACTATCAACCAAGAAAACAATTTGTTGTCCCTTGAGAATGCCCTTCAGCCAAAAGGGATGGTACCTGCAGGAACTCCTAAGAGTGTAACAATGAAGTGACATCGATGAATCCAATGCCTCACTCTCTCCAAGCTCTACTTGGGGTTTTCCCCTAGTGTATCATGGTCGTTGTCCTCACCCTCTAGATTTGTATCAGGTGAGTGGTCATCATCCTCATCTGAAATCACCTCAATGAGATGTACCTTACCTTTACCAAGGAAATGATGTCCAGGCTCCCAATGATATTTGCAATGAAAGAAAATCTTATTCCTCCTCAACTCATTACGAGTTTCCTGATCTACCTTAGAAGAAGGTGCACTCTTCTACTAACTAGAAGAGAACGGAATGGCCTAAAACTCATGGGAAATTTCTTATTGGTTTGATAAGAAGTGGGGGATGAGTCCAAGTCAAATGTCATATGAATGGCATCATGCAGTGTCCTAGGCTTAAGATCCTTCACCAAACCCCTCAATTTGTCATGAAGTCCCTCAATAAACAACATCACCACACATCTCTCATGCATCTCTGGCACCATCACAACTATACGTTGGAATTCGTTGATGTATGAATCAACGTGCCCACTTTGTCAAAGTTGTATCAAGTCATTATAATAAATCTCCACATCCTTGTAATCAAATATTGTAATCAACCTCTCGCTAAATTACTTGTATGATCACGAAGATCGTGATTCTGTGTAACTAACCCATGGTGCCACCAATCATAAGCCACACCCTCAAGGTGTAAAGTAGAAAACTATATAGCCTCTTATTCCCTCATTGGTTTGAGGGTAAGATAGGTTTCGAGCTTGTGAATCCACGACTCGACACCGATCTTTCTGCTACCATAAAAAGTGGAGAGGGTTACGTATTGGTAACTTGCATCGATTTACTATTCTGTTGCACTCTAGGCCTCTTGTCCTATCCATCCCTCATATTATCTCTCCTCTAAGCACAATACTATAGGAGGGGAAAGATGTACCTCACATGCTGCGGAAAACTCCTCCACTCATCACTGACTACCATAATAGTATCCAAAAAATCTTCTTCTTCTGGTTGCACCTCAATCTCTGGTGGATCATCTCTAGGTAGGAAGTAAGGCTACATAGGTCTATACGCATGCCGGGCAGGCCTCCTCTCATCTGTATGAGTGTTCCTCCTCTCACGGCATGGAGATCCCCTTTCTGATTTCTGAAGCTGATATGATGTGTTCCTTTTAACTATTCGAAACTCGATACGGATATGTCCCTTCTATCATGTCCTGTCTAGCATCCTATCTAGTGCCAACTTGTCTCCAAGATAGAGCCCATGCACTCCATATCTCGTAAACAAATGCCTCGAGTGGTTGACATATCCCTATTGAAGTATCTATATGGATATGCATTCTCATCCTAAGGAGTACTCTCCCGTCTATCACCCCTAAAATCCATTCTTTCACCTCCTATAAAACTAGCCTTGAGTCTTGCTCACTTTACAGTGTAGTATCCGTATGGACTAACCTCTCTATGTTGCATTTAAAGCTGTTTTTTTAAATACTCTCTGCTTCCTTCCCACACAAGATGGGAAGATACACTTTCTCGATAAAGACTTTGAAAGATCCCAAACCCCTTTTCATTTTTTTCTTTTTTTTAAAATACTACATATACTCGGCAATGTCAAAAGAAACCGTTGTATATATTTCCCTCCTCGAGTAAATATAGATGAATAGAATAATATGGAAATCAGGTAAAGGGTGCACATCATAAGGTTTCGACACAAAGAAATCTACACACGGCACGAGGTAAAGGGCACATATCATAAGATGTCAACACAAAGAAATCTGCTGCCGTGGCATAGGTAAAGGGCACACGTCATAAGATGTCGACACAAAGAAATCGTGCACCAGGCGCAGTAAAGGGCGCACATCATAAGGTGTCGACACAAAGAAATCCATGTTGTGGCACATGTAAAGGGCGCACATCATAAGGTGTCGACATTTAAAGAAATCTGCGCCGTGTGTACAGTAAAGGATGCACATCATAAGGTGTCGACACAAAGAAATTTGCGCCATGGCACGTTTGTAAAGGGCGCATATCATAAGGTGTCAACACAAATAAATCATTAATGTCGTGGTGTAGGTAAAAGGTGCACATCATAAGATTTCAACACAAAGAAATCTACACCATGGTGCGAGTAAAGGGCACACATCATAAGGTGTCGACACAAAGAAATCTACGCCGTGGCGCAGTAAAGGGTGCATATCATAAGGTGTCGACACAAAGAAATCCACGCCGTGGCTCGGGTAAAGGGCGCAAAGCACAAAGTGTCAACACCATATTTTCAGCACATATGGTGCACGTAAGAGTATGTCGACATGAGGATGGATGCGCCAAGGCACATCTTCAGGAGGCGCAACATTTTGAGCGCTTGACACTCCGAACTCCGACAGAAGCAAATCCCGACCCGAGATATTCGAGATGGCCATAACTTTTCACAGGGAGCTCGGATTCACGCAAGGTTGGAATTTTTGGAAAGCTTACAAGGTCCTTTGTCCAACTATGATTAGATATATTTAATTGGGTGAGAAAAAATTCTTAAAAATGCAAAATACAGCTTGCCACTTTTTGGGTTTGCTAAGGTTCTCACCTACCACCATAATGAGATGAATTAAATACAACCTAGAGGTGGTTGGGGTAGATTTGGAATTCCTCTCTCTTCCCTCTCTCATTCTTCCTATAAATTGTAAGGAGGGTCTTCTTTCTAAAGGTTGGACAGTCTTGTTTTGCCCCTCCCTTCTTTCTCTTTGGTAGGTGAATTTGTGGAGATCAAACCTCCCATCTAAAACCGTAATGTAAGTTTGCCTCTTCGCATTTTGTAGTGTATTGTATCAATCTTTGGAGCAAATAATGCATGCCTATGGATGATTCTCAACCATCTTTGTGTTCATTTGCATCCGCCTAATCTTTCACTACAAATTTGGTTATCTCGTGGCATGATCTTGCATTGCATTTTAATGGTCTCGTGTTTATTATTGGCAAGACAGTGTTCTTCATTCCTCTGCATCACCTTTGTTAATTTAGGTTTATTTTTATGCATCTTCTTACCCTATCTCCTCGCAAGTTAGATTAGGTTTTTGAGTAAACCCTCTGCATTTTTACGTGTGCATCTAAATAGAGGAATAGAACAGGCCTTCATCAGGAGAGCTTTTCGTGATTTCGCAAGGTTCCACACTTAGGAAAAGCTCCATGTTATGCTGAATCGACCGAGAGTCTCAACTCATCAAGTTGCAGACACTCGGGGGTGTTGTGATTCACCATCAATAGTTTTGGCACACCCGGTGGGACCAAGAGGTCATTCCACAAGATTTGAAGGCTTTTTAAAGAAAATTTGGACTTAGGAATTGCAGGTTTTACAATTTTAGGTTTTTCACCTTCCGTGCTGAATTGAAATCAATTTTTCAAGGACTTAACTTGCTCAAAACAATTCAAAATTTCACCACTTGATAGATCCTGGGGTAATCTTCAAAAGGGTATCTTTAGTTTTTGAAATTTTTATTTTGATTTTTCGTAGGTTTTGAATTTCGGATTTGGAAGTCCGGCATTTCGATTTTTTGAGACTGTCATTCCAAATCAAATTCCAACCCAGAATCTCAAATATACGGGTCTTTCGAAGTTTTGAGTTTAATTTTTGTCGAGGTTGGTGTGTAACTTGGAAAAATCCAGCCTTTTAAGGCTCGCTCTCTAACACATCCGGTGACTCAAGGGATAGAATTCAGCGGTGTAGTAACAAAAGTTACCTGTGCACATGAGAAGAATTCGAACCAGTGTCCGATACTCAAGAAGAGGGGCTATTTATCCACTTACAACTATCACCGTGTAGAGGAAGGAGAGGAAGGAGACCGCAAAGATCACCATCTCCACCTAACGGGACTTTATCTACCCCTCCACGGTAGACCTTTCATCCAATCAACAAGGGTTCTCAAGCCAATCGTAATGGTGCAACAAAATCCTTTTGTCAACTTCACCGGCAAGTAGCCCACTTTCCCTCAATACACTGAGAATCCAGTTCAATTACATTGAAGAACATTCCATTTTTCACGGAGAAAATCATACCACTCTGGTGATCATGTCAAAGACATTTCTAATGTTTGTGCAATCCATGAGATAAATGAAATGGATGTTGCTATCAAATTGTTGGCATCTTCGTTCAAAGGGAAGGCATTGCAATGGTTTAGGAGCCTTGGAGCTAGTTCTATCCAAAATTGGAATCATTTATGCATAGTTATCCATGAGCAGTTTGGAGAAAAGGGAGACAATTTGTCTCTACTAGAACAATTGACAACTATCAAGAGAGCTCCCAATGAGCAGCTGACTGACTTCAACTTCAGATTTCAAAGGTCTTGGGATAGAATTCCAGTGGCCGTTAGGCCAACAGCTGAAGGTGCTTTTCTATACTATCTTAAGGCTTTAAATTCTGATATTTCTATGTTAATTCAATCTATGGGAGGCACAACCTTACCTGCTGCTTATAGCATTACCATTAGGGCTGAAAACTGTCTTATTCAAGCTGGTAAGCTAGCTCCTAGGCCTCCCATGCCCTTGTATCCAAACTTAGAAAATCCAAGCACTAGTCAAGCACCCACTTTGGCTCCTATTCCCACTCCTAGAAGTCAAAGTTCAAATGAAACTTCTACTTCATCCTCTAGTGCTTCAAATGAACTCCAAGAGGTTATGAAATAGCTGTAGAACCTTGGAAATGAGTGGTGACTATCAAAAGATAAGCAAGCTCAAAGTGCTAGACCGTATCGACCTCAAGTGCGTTACTGTGCTAGGCCCCCATACCAACAAAATAGACCATCAGCCTTAGGCTACAAATCAAAATCAAAGCCAAGTAAGGCATCCCACCAATAGACCATTTCAACCCTATAACCCCAATGTTGCATCTACTTCTAAAGCATTAGTGCCAGTGTAAAACAACATAGCTCAAGAGTACGATTGGTGTTTCCCATGCAATGAACCTCACAACCAATCTATGTGCTTCAATGGTGATTTGAACCAAGCCTGATGGTGACACCACTGGCGTTGAGGGTGAAGTGAGTCAAGAAAAAATTAGCAACAAGGGACATCTCAACAAAACATAGCTCCAAATGATACCGCACTTGTGAATTGGCAAGCTGAGGATTTTTGTGGCATGAATCAAACAATTTCTCAAAGTGTAGCAACTAACACAAGATCAAAGAAGAGGAATATTGGTGAAGGAAATCATTGGCTCCAAATGATCTACAACCTTCCTTCACTCCAAAAGGTGTTGGTAAGAAAAATATAGTTCCAAACATGTAAGGACAGCCCAAACCACCTTCTAAACCAACTCAAATGCCAATTGTTGCTGCCCATGCACAAGAAAGGAATGTGCAGGCTAAAGGACAACAAAGAGATGTTTCATCCCCATTCAAAGCATCATTGACAAAATGAAGAAGACAAATGTGAATATATCAATGTGGGAATCTTTATCCATCCCAGGCCAAAGAGATCTTCTACAAGCTGCCATGAAGGATTGGTCAACTTCGAACCAGCAGGTCCATATGTAAGATAATGTCCTCACAAATGCTACTCGGCCTAAAAGGAATCATGGAGGACAACAAGGTAAAGTTTGAAACCCCCTCCATTCACGCTTCATTAATCATCGGGGATAAACTAGTACACAATTGCATGATTGATTCCGGGTAAGTAGTTACGTCATGCCCAAGCAAATAGTGATCAGTTGGTCTCCAATATGAAGTCATATCAAAGGGGTAATACTGATTGGATGGGACAAGAAAGCGAGAATGGTGGGAGTGATTAAAGGTTTGAATCTTACCTTGCATGCATGCCCCAACGTTACCGTTTTGCAAGATGTGTCAGTGATAGATTTGCCACCACTCTTTGCCCTATGCTTATCAAGGGATTTCACAACTAGAATTGGAGGCTACTTATCTGTGGCCGATTGGTCTCACATGTTGTTCGAACAAGATATGGTACTAAGGTCACAATCAGATCTGAACCAATTACAAACTTTCATATCAAACCTCATACTCCAAGCCAAATCAATACCAACTATTCAATATTTGATCAAGAAGATTATCCGAGCACAAATGAAGTGACACCAAAGTTGGAAGCATCCCGCATTCGACTCTTGATGAATGGGCAATCAAGGTACATGCTTTTGATCCTTACAAGAAGTAGAAGAATCTAAGCTAGAGTTTATCAGATACATGAAGAAAACCAGCCTATTCCTAGCATCACCAAACCAGACCATAAGGATGACAATGAGGTATGGTAATTATTCTTCGATGGATCAAGGAGTAGGAAAGGTGTAGGAGGAGGAGTTATGCTTGTTTCACCTCAAGGCGTAAAATATTATTCACTTCTGTTTCCAATTTTCTGCTCAAACAACACAACTAAATATGAGGCCTTGATTCATGGACTTACATTGGGCGGGGAAGAAGGGCATAAAGAACTTGCGGGTGTTCGGGGATAGCGAGCTAATCATCAATCAAGTTAAGGGACAACATGCTACAAAGAATGACCTCGAAGAACTACAAGAATAGGGTGTGGGACCTCATTGAGGATTTTGAAGCTTTCAACATCGCTTTCCATACCGGGAAGAAAAATGAAGCCCCGAATACGATAGGCTCGGCAGTTAGCTTGGAGCAATGTTTGATGTGGTTAACAACATCAAAAGAGAAAATGCAGCCACATATCCATGTGATTATGAGGCCAAATAGCCCAAATAATAACACAAGTGGCAGGTGTTTGAGAATGATCAACAGATCGTTAATTTCTTACAAGAAGAGGCTGAATTCTCAGCTAGGAATCGGACAGCAGACTAGAGCAGAAGACGGTGATCAAGTAGTGCAGCTTATGACAAACAAACTTTCCAAGGGTTTAGTAACATTGGATTCTATCTTCAAGCCTAACAACCATTCTGTAAGGAAAATGCTAACATATAGGTCAAGAGAGAAGATTGAGAGCCAATTCTAGTTAGGGAAGGCCGAACACTTCAAATTGGTAAAGTGGCCACATGAGCGGGGAGAAATCAGATTTCATACTGACTTTTCCAAGAATTTCAGGATGTTTTCGCATGGAGCTATGAAGACTTGAGAGGATTCAATCCGAAGTTGGCACAACATACCATAGAATTGGATCCAGATGCTAAGCCCATTAGGCAGAAGTAGAGACCAGTCAACCCTCACATTGAGCCTCTAATGAAGAAAGAGCTAAACAAGCTAATAGAGGCAAGCATTATATTCCCCATCAAGCACTCAAGTTGGGTTGTAAACTTGGTTTGGTCAGAAAGAAGAGCGGAGAAATCAGGTTGTGTGTGGACTTCCGAGACCTCAACAGGGCATCTCTCAAAGACCATTACCCACTTCCTTCAATGGAACAAATATTGCAAGTGGTATCCGGTTGAGATATTCTCTCTCCTAGATGGCTACTCAGGGTATAATTAGGTAATGGTGAAAGAAGATGACTAGTTTAAGATGGATTTCACCACCAAATGGGGCACCTATGCTTACAAGAAAATGCCATTTGGGCTATAAAACGCTGGAGCCACTTTCCAAAGGGCAATGGATATGGCATTCAAGGGATTGATCAATAAAATAGTTCTAGTATATCTTGACGACATCACTGTATTCTCCAAAAATGCAGCGGATCACCTCTTTCATTTAAGGCAGGTATTTTAGAGGTGTAGAAGATTTGGGGTATCATTGAATCCCAAAAAATGCATATTCTTGGCCCACGAAGGAAAACTTCTAGGCCATATCGTTTCAAAGGAGGGGTTGACGATTGACCGGAACGAGTTGAAGCAATTCGAGCATTGCCATTGCCAAGTCACAAAAAGGCTCTTCAAAGCTTCTTAGGAAGGATCAATTTTGTCCACAGGTTTGTTCCAAACTTTGCAGCTCTCGTAAAGCCAATAACACTGATGTTGAAGAAGAGCATGACATTTAAGTGGACATCTAAAGGCAAGGCAAGTTTTGAGGCAATAAAAGAGGTTATATCTCAAGCTCCCACTCTCATCAATCGAAATTATCCAAGGACTTCATGCTATATGCCTTTGGTGATGGAGACACAATTTTTGCAATCTTGGTACAGCAAAGTAAAGAGGGATTAGAACAACCAGTTGCTTTCTTGATCCAAGGCTTGGAGGAATACGAAACAAGGTACTCTTTCATTGAAAAGCATGTCCTCGCAAAGTGATCGGGAGCTTAAAGAAATTCAAGCACCTAGTCTCAAACAACAAGATCCAATTGTTGGTCTCTCATGCGGGAGTTAATGACTTCTTTCTAAATAAGGATCTAAGTGAGAAACATGCAGGATGGATAACCGTGTCATGGAATACGATATCGAGATCAAGGTCACAAAACTAGTACATGGAAAGGGATTATGTGAACAACTAGCCACAAGTCAGCAAGTTGAAATAGGTGATGAAAAAGGGACTGCCTTGGTACTACAGATGGTCAAGAATAGGAAAATGATGATATGCTCGCTCCTTGTTAGACTCGAGAATATGATACACTTCCTACAGTGCAGGCCTATGCCCTCCAAAATTGAGCAAAGCAAAAGGAGATACTTCAAATTACAAGCCATTCCATATGTGCTTTTTGATGGTGTTTTGTTTAAAAATACATCAATGGAGTTCTATTGAGGTGCATTGGGATAGGTCAAATTGAGAGGGTGTTACGAGATTTTCACGATGGAGATTCGGAGGACATTTCACCCCATGAGTAATGTGACTCTCAAGATAATGAAGGCAGGTATTATTGGGTGACGGTGTTCAATGACCGCTATACATGGATAAGAAAGTGCAAAAATTTGCACTCTTCACAGCAAAGAAAACTAGCATGACATTTCCATTACACCCAATTTTGGTTGACCAACCATTTATGCAATGGGGATTGGACTTCGTCGGGGTCATCAACCCAAACTCAAGCCAAGGCCACAAGTGGATTCTCGAAACGGACTATTTCACCAAGTGGACCAAAGCAAGAGCACTCAAAGAAGTGAATGAGTCTAACATACTAGACTTTTATGAAGCGAATGATTCAAAGCATCTGTGTGCGGCCACTATCATATCAGATAATGCATTGGCATTCATAGGTTCCAAGATTACATAATCGGCTATTAAGAATGGAATCTATTTGAGCACCTCTTCAAACTATTACCCACAAGGTAATGGATAGGTAGAGTCCACAAACAAGAATTTGCTAAGAATAATCAAAAGGACTTTGGATGAAAACAAAAGGAATGATATACCAAGCTAAAATCAGCATTGTGGGCTATGAGAATAACGCCAAAGAGGTCTACTAGTAATTCTCCTACAAGTTGGTCTATGGGAAAGAGGCGATTGCCTATATCATTAGAATTACTGACATTGGAGCTCATGAAGGCGATTGGAATCATTTGAGTTCAAACCAATGGAGGCGGTATGCAGAGTTGGTGGAATTGGAAGAAATCGAGAGAACATGTAGTTCGAGATACAATTAAAAAGGATCATGCCTTGGTAAAAGATGGTTTGATAAGAAAGCAAGAGCAAGGACCTTCCAGAATGGGACCTAGTTCTAAAATGATATGTGGATCAGAAAACCAGGAAGGCATTCTAAGTTTGATGCCATTTGGAGTGGCCCCTATATGGTCATGGGATGTAAAAGTAGTAATGCCTTCCAATCGTCTACATTGGATGGAGAAGAACTCTCGATTCCGGTTAATGGAATCTACCTTAAACATTGCTACTAAAAGGAAAGGGTTTACCCTTGTAAATATTAGCCTAGATTTCAATTCCTCTAAGTACATATGCACATTGTCTTGTTATAGTTAGGTTTCAATTTCCCTAAGTGCTTGGCATAGGTTTTGTTGCTCTCAGGTTGAATTTCTATAGTGCAGCATGCTCTCGAGAGAAGGAGTTACTGATGTCGGGCTTGGGATCAGATATCAGGTTGGTTTTAGGTTATTGCTTATGAATCCATGCCCAATGGATTGCTAAAAGGCCACTGATCTTCTACCTAGCAGGCGCTTGATCCCATTGACTCACCAAATTGTTGTATATATTTCCCTCCCTGGGTAAATATAGATGAATAGAAGAATATGGAAATCAGAGTAAAGGCGCACATCATAAGGTGTTGACACAAAGAAATCTGCGCCGTGGTGCGGTAAAGGGCACATATCATAAGATGTCGAAACAAAGAAATCTGCGCCGTGGCGTAGGTAAAGGGCGCACATCATAAGATGTTGACACAAAGAAATCTGGACCGTGGCACGAGGTAAAGGGTGCACATCATAAGGGTGTCGACACAAAGAAATCCACGCCATGGTGCGCAGTAAAGGGCACACATCATAAGGTGTCGACATTAAAGAAATCCGCACCGTGCGCAGTAAAGGGTGCACATCATAAGGTGTCGACATAAAGAAATCTGCGCCATGGCACAGTAAAGGGCACATATCATAAGGTGTCGACATTAAAGAAATCTGCGCCGTGGCGCAGTAAAGGAACACATCATAAGGTGTTGACACAAAGAAATCTACGCTGTGGCGTAGGTAAAGGGCACATATCATAAGGTGTCAACACAAAGAAATCCATGCCGTGGCTCGAGGTAAAGGGCGCAAGGCACAAAGTGTCAACACCATATTTTCGGTGCCTATGGTGCATGTAAGATTATGTCAACATGAGGATGGATGCACCAAGGCACATCTTCAGAGGCGCAACATTTTGAGTCTTTGCCGACACTCCAAACTTGACAGAAGTAAACTCGACCTAGATATTCAGATGGCCATAAGTTTTCACAGGAGCTCTTGATTCACGCAAGGTTGGAATTTTTTGGAAAGCTTACAAGGTCCTCTATCCAACTATGATTGGATATCTTTAATTGGGTGAGAACAAATTCTTAAAAATGCAAAATATAGTTTGCCACTTTTTGGGTTTGTTAAGGTTCTCACCTACCACCATAATGAGATGAATTAAATACAACCTAGAGGTGGTTGGGGTAGATTTGGAATTCCTCTCTCTTCCCTATCTCATTCTTCCTATAAATTGTAAGGAGGGGCTTCTTTCTAAAGGTTGGACATTCTTGTTTTGCCCCTCCCTTATTCTCTTTGGCAGTGAATTTGTGGAGATCAAACCTCCCATCTAAAATTGTAATGCAACTTTGCCTCTTGGCATTTTGTAGTGTATTGTATCAATCTTTAGAGCAAATAATGCATGCCTATGGACGATTCTCAACCCTCTCTGTGTTCATTTGCATCCTCCCGATCTTTCACTACAAATTTGGTTATCTGTCAGGCATGATCTTGCATTGCATTTTAATGGTCTGTGTTTATTGGCAAGACTCGGTGTTCTTCATTCCTCGGTGCATCACCTTTGTTAGTTTAGGTTTATTTTTATGCATCTTCTTACCCTGTCTCCTTAGCAAGTTAGATTAGGTTTTGAGTAAACCCTCTGCATTTTTACGTGTGCATCTGAACAGAGGAATAGGAACCGACCTTCATCCTAGGAGAGATTTTTCGATTTCGCAAGGCCCTACACTTAGGAAAAGCTCCATGTTATGCAATTGCACTAAGAGTCTCAACCCATCAAGTTGTAGACACTCGGGGGTGTTGTGATTCACCATCAATAGAAACCATAGAACACCACTTTCACACTGCATATACAAATTAAATAAAATGAACCCTGCAAAGCCGGATAAATATAGAAAATGTACCTAGGGTTTAAACAGACCAATTTCTTCACAAATAATTCAGCCATGAATTTTATATTGATTTTTACTAGCAAATATTTATGGCAAAACAACCAGAAGTCAACAAATGGAATGATAACCAAATATTTCCCAAAACCCTGCCAGAATATATTCAAATCAAGTTGATTTGGTATATATTTGAGGCTGGTAGATACAATAAATAACTAGCATGAAAAATACCTCAGATACTACATAAAACAACTGTAGAATGAGTCACCCCACTCTAGAAGATATCTAAATGCCCACTGCTGCAATTTATTTCTCTTTCTGATACTGCTGAAATGATAAATAACCTGTGAATACAATGAAGTTCCCTGAATAGAAACTCCTCTCACTTCTCATGGGGTTTCCATCCACAAGAGGAATAATCCAGAGGGTTTCGTAACTGTTGTATTTTCTCTGTAAACCTTCTGAGAGCAAATTGCTTGGAAGAAAAATAATAATAATTTAGAATTCCCTAAAGCACAAGTCGCACTTTTCCCTTTATAAGCCAAAAACCTCTCCAAAATGCAAGTCGCACTTTTCCCAAGGGATATAATTTATTTTTAATTAATTTTTCCCATTCCCAAGGCAAGTCGCACTTTTTGCCTAGGAAAGCACATTAAATAATGTATTAATTTATTCCCATGTACTTTCCTAAGTCAAAGTCACTTTTTAAGTCTATTAATTCATTATATGTGCTTTCAGGATATTTTATTTATTTATTTATTTTTCCAACACCATATAATAAAGTTAATAAACTTAAGTCACCCTTGAACTCCCCCTTTGGCCGTCGGGTAGACAAAAAGGGCCAAAGGTCTTCTAACAAACTATTTGAGAAAAGAGGGACATTACAGCTTTGTATGTCGCACTTGATCACCGAGGTATTGTAACATGCAACACAAAGCCTAACTACATGCACAAGCTCACAAACACATCAAATTGGAATGAAAAATGAAATATGTGAAGTCGAATGACCCGACGATCATCCAAAGGATGAACTTATGATCGAGCATTGTGCGCATACTCAAATATGCACTTTGGGTACATTTATAGGTCCTAGTCACATACCACTATTCATATGATTCCTAAGTGAGAAAACTAGTAATTAACATCTATCTTTGGCCTTTTCTTTGCTTTCTTGCTTTCTTTGTGGTCTTGCACACCTCAATTCCTAGTCTGACTTTCATTTCTTTATCTTTCTTAGCTCTGGACACCATCATCTAGCCTGGACGCTAGTACACAGCGCCCGTCCCGCTTGGGTACCTTTGACCTCTTTATATCTTACTCGCCCTTTTGGGCCTCTTTTATCTTTTGGAAATCTTGTTTTCTTGGTGGTCATCCTTTTAGATGTTAATTATGAAATTTAAACAAGGGAATCATATAAATACAAAGATATGTGACCATAATAAAGGACCAAGCTCTAAGAATCTATTATCACCACCTAAGGTTGCATCTAAAGGCATTTCAAGAGCATCAAAGCATCCATCTAGATTCATTCAAGGGACAAGAGACTGCATTATTTCTTGCATACACTTCATAGGAGGGGAAGTTCATTTTGACATCCACACATCTATTTACATTGTTACATCTAGTTATTGCTTGTTATTTAGTGCATCTTGCACAAGAGCCACCTAGGCACAATTCTTCACACACATAAACATGTAGAACTACATGGAGTAAGGATGATAATTTGGCAACGCTCAGTT
Organism: Taxus wallichiana var. yunnanensis; assembly: GCA_018340775.1. Taxonomy (NCBI): domain Eukaryota; kingdom Viridiplantae; phylum Streptophyta; class Pinopsida; order Cupressales; family Taxaceae; genus Taxus; species Taxus wallichiana. Next base: position 923,913,824 of record CM031240.1, on the reverse strand, counting down.
GTAAGTTCACTATTTTGGGTGACCTCATGGGTCCGCCCGACTCCCCATTTACATTTTTTTTCTTTTTAATATTTGATGTGTTTTGGGGTTTTGCATGAATTCTTTTGTTTTGCAGGTTTCAGGTGAATTCTGTAGACATCCAAATGACATACTGTAAGACCAACAAAAAAAAATTAGCAAAACATCTTACGACACAACAAAAATTATTTTATGAGGTTTTATGTATTCACAAGTACCTAGCACCCCTCGACCTAATCCAAAAATTTAGTAATTTCGACATTTCTAAAAGTTTTTTCATTTTTTTGGGCTAGATATGACAGCCTTCCTCTTTTCCATCAGTTTTCTAGTTCGACATATATTTGGGATTATTTTAAAACAAACTAAGTTTCTTATTCCATCTCTCAGACTTAGGTTTCAATTTCCAATTGCTTATTTCTTAGGTCAGAGTTGTACTTTATTGTTTATCATTGCGTTGTGACTCTAAAATATCTAGGGTTTTACAAATTTCTATATTTTTAAATCATTTGGTGAACCCATCTTCAATTTCAACCTTCTTTATAGGTATTTTCTTCTTATGCCCATCACTCGTAGTGGTCATTTTGGGTCTTTGAGCATATAGAGCTCCCTCCATCATCTCATAGGGTTTCTGAATCAATGGTTGAAATTGATAATCCCTTCACTAACTCTCAACAAGTTCCTCTCAAAACATTGAAACATCTAATAGTGAGCAATCATATGATGAGGACACTAACATTGATCAAGAGAAATTAGAAAATCTTACCAATTTTCAGTCAATATTTGCATGACAACCCCACTCATCTTCCACATATTCTTCATGCTTTTATTACTACCAAAAACTCTCGAGATGTTTCTACTTCACCCCTTGTTGTTTCTTCTATGACTACCATGGCCTCTACTCATCCCATTCATATCTCCACTTTCATTCCCACTACTACCGCTCCCATCATCCAACCTAATTCTTCCAATGCACAACATGGCTCTTCTTCAAATACTCATGTTTTGACTTCTTTATATTAGGATTTTCAAACTCAAATTGTAAACTTCAATTGGATACCTCTCATGCATCTCCATCTCTTGGATTCCACTTTACTCCTTCACACTCCTTTTGCACCCACCATTTATGCCTATCCACTTCCTCTCATTTCATCACCCCTAAATTTCCCACCTTCAAAGGCCATGGTGACCCTCAAGAGCATCTTCAAGCATTTCATGTAGCATGTCTAGATTATGCGGATGATCACACTTTACTCGCAAAGATATTTCCTAGAAGTCTTCAATATTATGCAATGCATTGGTTCTACGATCTACTTGTCCACTTGGTAACATATTTTACGCATTTAGATGATGTTTTTCTCACTCATTTCTCTATTAATATCGGCTCTAAGATATCTATGCTCAACTAATGCAAATCAAACAAGGATCTAATGAGCATCTAGCGGATTATGTCTTGTGATATAAGAAAAAATTAGCTAAGATGTCTAATGTGCTTGTAGAATCTAAACTTCAAGATCTATTTGTCCAAATTCTATTACCACCTCTGCAGGAGAGTTTCATATTTGAGACATCTCCATCATTCGATCATTTATGTCACAATCTTAAGCTACGTGAAATTAAACTATTATCTATGGGGAAGTTAAAGTATCATGAGCAGACTCCATCTTCTACATGCTTTCAAAGTAAATCAACTTTCAAGCCATCTACTAAACCTACTAAAGTTAAAGCTACTATCAATGTTGTCTCTAATATTGAAAAGCTTCAATGGAAACCACCTAAGCATACGTTTACTAAATTGCCTTGTCTTCCGCATATTCTATTTCCGCAACTCATTGAGAGCAATATTATTATGCTTCCTCCTCCACTCAATTTGACCCATCTCTTCTAAAGGTAGCAATTAAAATGAAAATTTTATATGTGAATATCATCAATGCATTGGGAATTCTATAGATTGATATTTCAAACTTCAAAATATTATTCAAGATCTCATCGATAATAATGCAATTGAGCTTCTTGAGCCTATGGAATCTACATCAGTTAATGAAAATCACAAGCTCAAGATCTTTAAAAATACTCTTCCTAAACATGACCAAAAAGTGGGTGACTCTTCACCAATCATACATATCGTGTAGTGCCTCCTCCTTCATCGGGGACTCTTGATTTTCTCATTGCTCACATTGATGCATCTCGGTCATTCATTGCATTTTTCGACTACGACTATCATGCTACATTCTCCTCTAACACATTACATGTCATTTATTCTATCGGGCCTCATGTTACTAATAATACAATGATTTATCCATCAATTCATATGTGTGTGTGCTCTATTGCACTTCTTATTACTATCAACTATCTGTTATCACATATTTCATATCCAGTTCTAAATCATACGATTATGTCAAGCTTCTAGTAATATTTGGTCCTCTTACTATGTTTATGCCATTTCTTATGGCACCTTCAATCAAAGTAAGTGACATGATCTTAGGTCTTCCATGGCTTCGTGTTACTCAAGCTATCATTTCTATGAATCACTTGTGTCTAAAGTTCATCCACAATAAGAAATTCATTACTATCAATGGTGTTACGCCATACACATTGTGGCCATAGCCTCCTCTTTGGGTTTCCATTTCACTTACTAGAGCATCTCTATCCCCGTAACCTCTCAAATCTAAAGTGTAATCTTCTCCTATCTCTGGTTGTTCACACATGACCTAATTGGTCTCATCAGTCTATTAGTCCATCTCATCATTCTAGGTCCACCACTCGGGTGGAACCTTCACATCAAAGTATAAATCACCTCCTCGGTTTCCTTGACATAGGTATTAATCTCCCTCATGCTCTTCTTCACATAGGTTTCATCACCTCCACATTCTCTTTCACATAGGTGTCCATCACCTCTTAGGTCTCATGCACATAGGTCTCATTCACCGATACATCATCTATCTCATATATCACCGATCTTAGAGCATGGTCATATGCCTTTATCTCCACAATCATCGGTGGAGGACCCATACACTTCACTTTTTTGGATAGCATATTCATCAACATACACTTGGGGGCATCATGCTTATTATCCCCCTTCTAGCATTGTTTGGTGTCTCACATTTCTACTTGTTCACACTACATTTCACATCTAGTCTTTCACATGTATCTTACACATCTTGATACACTTGTATCACAATTACCCGATAACACACTCTTTTGATACGGTTCACACTTGACTATTGAGGGATTACTAAATTCATGAACCTCACATCATACATAGTACACATTCCACACTCATGTGCATTCATGACACATCTTTCTAGTGCACATTCATCACAACACACTTCCCGATGATGCACTCTAGTTCCATGGTTCATACTTGACTACTGAGGGTATAAATCTGAAATTAACCTCACCAAAATCACTCACTCTCTACACTCTATGATTTATCGATCATATATTTCTAGCACACAATTCAAACCATTTCCCGATGATGCACTCTTATTCTATGGTTTATTCTCGACTATTGAGGGGAATTTATAAATGAACCTCATCTCATGCATACTCATTCACTTTTTCTCAGGGGCATGCTTCTCCTATCACACTCACATTGCATTCCATTCCATTCACACCCACAACATATTGCATATCTTGGTTGCACATTGTTCTTTCTTGCTTATACTCACATGTTACACTTTTCTTACTATGTTAGTCTGATATCTAATATGTCATTATATTTTCTATATACACATGTACGTTCACTTTCCTTATAGTTTTGAATGTATACTTTACACATATATATTACACGCATCATGGATGTTTGGAACTATACCTCTTACCAGTCCCATGCAATGGCTCCTAGGGGCATCTACTTTTCATACACATCATAGGTGTTATTATTTTGTTATATACTACTTCCTATTCTTACTAGCACACTATTTTATATCAAATCATACACATGTTTTGACATACTTTTTAATCTTTCTAACATACTAACGGGTGTTTCATGTGCAACATTTGTCTTGCAGGAACTATTTACTACTATGGTTATCCGAAACTTGGTTTGATATTGTTTTTCATTTTCTTCTATTATATGTCATTGTTTGCAGACTATGCCCTTTTTCTTGTGTGCACATTGTATTTTTTTGCCACTTCGGCTCTGATTTTCTTGCAACATTATGAGTGATGTCCCATGTTTCAAACCCACTTTTCATGGTCTAAATTCTCTTATTTCTTGCTAGCTTACACATTGTCTTCTATATGTGTATTTTTCTTGTTTTCACTAACACATGTTTCCAACCACTTTGTTTGCATGTTCCTTGGTTTCTACGAATCACATTCCCTCCCCACTATAGGGTATCAATTTCAGATTTTTTTCTGGTACTCCTTTAGGCCACATCCTCCTAGCGACATTACATGCACCCAAAATGAGGGGGGAATACATTGGGTGAATCAATCACCCCATTCAAGAGTAGTACATTGTCATACTTTAGACCTGCACAACACAGAACAACATAATATTCAATTACAGAAAGGGATCAGAATCTGACTTGGGTCCTCAACATAGCACGTATGCTAGTGCCTACTACAGACACTAGTTCTTGGGCATTTTGACCTTTCTTGGGTGCCTATGAGCGAGGGGTCGCAATTACAGATTTTTCTCAGATCAACATAGTTTTCAGCAGTTTACACGGTTTTCATAGAGAAATACAAGTCCTCCAACAATCAACATGCATTTTATCTCCTTTTTTATTTGTGTTGGATCGGATTGGATCAAACTTGATCAAACTAGAAAAAGTAGGATCACACCATCTGTAGTGGTGTATAATTCATCGGGAAGTAGTCAAGGTTGGAGAATAACACTAGACCTTTCTCCCCAACACTTCTTCTGTTGTGGCATGAGATTGCCCAAAAAAATCACACTTGGCATGAGATCACCTGAAAAAACTCATTCTTGGCATAAGATCACCCAAAAACTCATTCTTCTATGGAATTCTCAAGATCCTTTCTATCATTTTCACTCATCATGGATCAGGTTCACATGTTCCATTTTACTACTTTTTTATATTTTTTACACACTTTTTACATATTTGGATCAAATTTTTCATATACACATATTTGACTACTCTTTTTCTCTTCTCTCTTGAGGTCCATCCTTATGGGAAGCAATAGTCACATCATCAAACACATCAAGTGACAATGAAAATAGGTACAATGTGATATAACACATACGCTTTCACCCCTAGGGTCACTTCCTCTTCTTTATCTTCCACACTTCATTTTTATCACGCCATGATTTTTCTTGTCTCTTTGCACACTTTCACCATCGATCTACATGGTTATCAGGTACACATCTCTTATCTAATTTATGTTATCGATTATTCACTCAACAACATAAAGTGGGGAAAATATAGACACTAAATCATGCATTTTGGGTACATTTCTAGGTCCTAGTCACATACCACTATTCATATTATTTCTAAAAGAGAAAACTAGAAATTGACATCTATAGTTGACCTCTTTCTTTACTTTCTTGTTTTCTTTGTGGTCTTGCACATTTCACGCTTTATCTTTCATGGCTTTTCTAGACACGGCACCCTTATCCCCTCTAGGAGCCCTCGACATCTTTGTATATTACTCACCCCTTTTAGGGCTCTTTTATCTTTTGGGAATCTTGTTTTCTTGGTGGTCATCCTTTTAGATGTTAATTATTAAATTCAAACAAGGGGATCATATAAATACTAAGCTATGTGACCATAATAAAGGACCAAGCTCTAAGCATCTATTATCACTACCTAAGGTTGCATCCAAATTCATTTCAAGAGCATCAAAGCATCTATCTATCTTCATTCAAGGAAAAGGGACTGCTTTCTTCCGCATACACTTCATAGGAGGAAAAGTTCATTTTGACATCCACACATCTACTTACATTACTACATCTAGCTATTTCACGTTATTCAAGTGCATCTTACACAAGAGCCACCTAGGGCATAATTCTTCACACACACGTAGAACTACATGGAGTCTAAGATGTATTGCAACGCTTGATTGTAATTTCAATTTGTCAAGTGACCGTCGAGGTCAGTCCAACTCCCCATTTTCATATTTTTTATTTTTAATATTTGATGTGTTTTGAGGTTTTATAGGTATTTTGGTTTGCAGGTCACAGGATAATTCTGTAGACATCCAATGGTTGATTAAGTAAATATTGAAATTAATAGATGCCTAATACTATATTATGTAACAATGCTAAATATAAACAATTAATTACATATTTGACCCAAGAAAAATAAGTTATAAAGTATGAAACCCTAATTAAAACGAAGGGATATAAAGATTAGCTAATTCACAATAATCCCGAAGGTATGCCAAGCTAGAAAATTACTGGAACAAGGAAACAAGGTGTCGTAATTAGACCTAAAAATTGCAAAAGTGTGGAAGTACAGGACTAGGACACCTATGGCGAGTCTAGGGTGCCAGGGTGTCGAGAGACTTATTCTAGGCGCCTGTGACTTCTCAGAAGCTATAGAACTCAATTTCACAGGGTCACAAGATGTTCACTACTTTTCACCTTTAATTTCTTGTATATCACTAGAATTTTTGTTATTTCCTTAAACCTACAATCAAAAAAAGGCACCTACAAAACCCTCAAACCACATCGAGATACTAAAAAGAAAGATTTAAAATGAGGGGTCAAAATTTCCTCAATTTATTAACAAATTGAACTTATAACCAAGCACTACACTACATCTCAGACCCAATGTAGTTCTATGTGTGTGTGTTGAAATCGTGCCCTAGGTGGCTCTTGTGTGTGTCACACTTGATAGCAAGCAATTAATTAGATGTAAAATATGTAAATATATGTGTGCATGAAAGAATGAACTTCCCCTCCTATGAAGTGTATGCATAAATGGCATTCCCTTGTCCCTTGTGTGAAGCTAGATGGATGCTTGAATGCTCTTAGAATGCTCTTTGATGCAACCTTATGTGGTGATAGCTAATGCTTAGTGCCTGGTCCCTTATTATGATCACATAGGTTTGTATTTATATGATTCCCTTATTTGAATTTCATAATTAACCACTAAAAGGATGACTAGTAAAAAACAATATGCCCAAACATATAGAAAAGACCCAAAAGATGTGAGTAAAGTACAATGACGTCGAGGGCACCCAGAGGGACGGGGGCGCCTCACTCTTGCATCCTGGATGGGTGTTGTTTTCCAAAATGAGAAATGTGGAAGTATAAAAAGACATACTGGGAAAGAAGGAGTGTAAGGCCAAAAGAGGAAACAAAAGCAAGCAAAGATGGCCAAAATAGTGATCAATTAGTACTTTTCTCACTTAGGAATCATATGAATAGTAGTATGTGATCAAGACTAGATAGATACCCAAAGTGTGTGATTTAGTGTCTAATTTTTCCCCACTTTATGTTTTTGAGTGAATGTTTAATAACATAAATTCGATAAAAGATGTGCACTTGATAAAAATGTAGATCGATGGAGAAAATCATGCCGAGAGAGACAAGAAAAAGTGGAGTGATAAAAATGTGAAGTATGGAAGCTAAACAAGAGGAAGTAAAAATGATGATGATGACCCTAGGGTGAGAGTGTATTTGTAAATGTCACATTTGTACATATTGTTGATTTCGATCGATGTGTGGTGTGTGTGATTGATGTGTGATTGATGTGACTACCGCTTCCCATAAGGACGGATATGTAAAAGATAAGAACAAAAAAGTAGTAAAATATGCATATATATGATCAAAACGTGTAAAAAGTGTGTAAAAGTATGTAAAAATGAAAAAGGAACATGTTCACCTAATATGTGATGAGTGAAAAGAGATAAAAAGATCCTAAAGATGTTATAGAAGATTGATTTTTTTGGGTGATCTCTCACCACTTGCGCTTTGAGTGAAAGTTTTTGGGCAATCTCATGCCAAGTGCGGAACAAGTGTAGGTAGAAAGGTCTAGTGTTATTCTCCAACCTTTGATTTCTTCCCGAAGTGTAGACACAAATGCAGGTGGTGTGTAAAAATCTGATCTAGTTCAATCTAACTCGGAAGTAGAAAATAAGATGTAATACATGCATGTCGAGTGTTAAAGGACTATGTGTCATGTAAAATACGTTGTGTATACTTCCAAAATTGAACTAAACTGAAAAATGCTATGTAAATTCCCTGTCACATGTATCTAGGAAGGGTCGGGGGTGCTAGGTGTTATTTTTGATTCTGGGCATTGGTGTGAGCTGTGTTGTGAGGACCCAAGTTAGGATCTAGGCCATTATTGGGACTGAATACTATGTTGATTGTGTGTTGAACTATATTGAACGATGATTGTAGACTATTGACTGAGGTGACTGATTCACCCGATAGATTCCTCCCTCGTTTGGGGTGTATGCAACATCACAAGGAGGATACAAACCAAAGGAGGACTAGATGTTGTCTTTGAAACCGAATCCCTATAGGGGAAGGGAGTGTTCTTGGTAAAACCAAGGCACGTGCAAAAATGTGGTTAGAAATAGGTGTTAGTGAAAACAAGATAAACATTCATGTAGAAGACAAGATGTAAGATAAGCACGCAATAAGACAATGCAGACAAGAAATATTATAGATAAAGTAGACCACGAAAAGTGGGTTTCAAACATGGGACATAACTCACGATGTCACAATACAATGGAGGTCGATGTGGCCAAAAGCATAGAGGGAGTGTGCTTAGGAAGAGGGTTGTTGGAGATCTTGAGCTTGTGATTTTCATTGATGGGTGCAGAAATCGTAGGCTTTGGAAGCTCAATGGAATTGTTATCAATAAGATCTTGAATAATATTGCAAAGTTTGAAGCATCAATTTTTAGAATGCCGAACACATTAGTGATAGTCATATCTAAAAATTCATTGTAATTACGACCTTTAGGATGAGATGGGTCTAGATTAAGCGGAGGAGGAAGCATAATAATATTTTTCTCAATAATTTTTGGCAGTAAAAGATACAGAGTGACAACCAATTTTGTATATGTATGCTTAGGTGGTTGTCATTGAAGCTATTTAGTATTAGATATTGTTTGAAAATAAATTTAGCTTCAGTAGGATTTTTAGATGGCTTGAAAGTTGATTTACTTTGAAAACACGTAGAGGATTAAGCTTGTTCCTGATACTTAAGCTTTCCTATAGATAGGAGTTTAGTTTCACGTAGCTTAAGAGTATGTCACAAATGATCGAATGATGGAGAGGTCTCAAATATGAAACTCTCATGTAGATGTGGTAATATACTTTGCACTAATATATCTTGAAGCTCAAAGTCTACGAGTACATTAGACGTCTTAGCTAATTTGTTCTTATATCACAAGACATAATCCACCAGATGTTCGTTAGATCTTTGTTTAAGCTATGCAAGTTGAGAATAGGATATCTTAGTGTCGATATTGATGGAGAAGTGAACAAGAAAAACATTGGCTAGATGCGTAAAATATATTACTAAGTGGATAGGTAGATCATAAAACCAATGCATTCCATAGTCTTGGAGACTGCAAGAAAAAAGATTTACAAGTAAAGTATGATCATCCACATAGTGTAGGCATGTTACATGAAATGCTCAAAGATGCTCTTGAGGGTTGTCATGGCCTTTGAAAGTAGGTAGATTAGGGGTGATAAAATTAATAGGGAGTGGATAGGTGCAAATAGCGGGTGCAAAAGGAGTGTGAAGGAGTGAAGTGGAATCCAAATATGGAGATGCATGAGAGGTATCCAATTGAATTTGATGAAATTTGCATCTGCATATCTTGATATAAAGAAGTTAAATCAGGAGTATTCGAAGAAGATCTAGGCTATACATTGGAAGCATTAGGTTGAATGATGGGAGTGGTAGTAGTAGGAATGGAAGTGGGAATATGAAGGGGTTGAGTGGAGGCCATGGAAACCAAGGAAGAACCTACAAGAGGTGTCGAAGCAACATCATGAGTATTTTTAGCAGCAATCAAAGCATGAAGAATATGTAGAAGATGAGTAGGATTATCACGCAAAGCTTGACAAAAAATTGTGAGTTTATCTAATTGTTCTTGATCAACATTTATATCTTCATCATATGAGTGATCACTATCAGATGCTTCAATGTTTTCGAGAGGAACTTGTTGAGAGTTAGTGAATGGGTTATCAATTTTAGCCATTGATTTAGAGACCCTATGGGAGGATGGAGGAAGCTCGAGATGCTCAAAAGACCCAAAATGACCACTACGAGTGATGGGCATAAGAATAAAAACCCCTAAAAATAAGGTTGGAATCGAGTGACAGTTCACCAAATGATTAAGAAAATATTGAAATAAATAGATGCCTAATAATAAATTATGTAACATCATTGAATATAAATAATTAAGTACAAATTTGACCCAATCAAAATAAGCTAGAAAGTATGAAACCATAGTTGCAAATGAAGGGATATAAAGACTTAGCTTGATTTGAAATAATCCGAGCGTATTCCAAGATGGAAAATTACTGGAACAGAGAACCAATGTGTCGTAATCAAACCCATAAAACTAGAGGAGTGTTGGAAGTGTCGGGACCGGGGTGCCAGGGCGCCAAATACATTCTAAGCACTTGTGATTGCTCAAAATCTGGAACTCAGTTTCACAAGGTCACAAGATGTTTGTTTCTTATCACCTTTAATCACTTGTATGTCATTGGATTTGTTGTTATTCACTTGAAACCTACAATAAAAAATAAGCACCTACAAAACCCTCAAACCACATCAAATCCTAAAAATAAAGATGTAAAATGAGGGGTCGGATTGTCCTCACTATCAACAAAGTGAACTTACAAATGAGCACTACACTACATCTCGGACTAATGTAATGTAGTTCTATATGTGTGTCAAAATCATGCACTAGGTGGCTCTTGTGTGTGTCACACTTGATAGCAAGCAATTAGTTAGATGTAAAACATGTAAATAAATGTGTGCATGAAAGAATGAAATTCCCCTCCTATGAAGTGTATGCATAAATGATATTCCCTTGACCCTTGTGTGAAACTAGATGGATGCTTAAATTCTCTTAGAATGATTTTGGATGCAACATTAGGTGGTGATAGCTAATGTTTATTGCTTGGTCCCTTATTATGATAGCATAAATTTGTATTTATATGATTCCCTTGTTTGAATTTTGTAATTAACCACTAAAAGGCCGACTAGTAAAAAGTAGGATACCCAAAAGGATAGAAAAGAACCAAAAGATGTGAGCAAAGTACAATGAGGTCGGGGATGCCCGAGAGGATGGGGCACGTGGCTTTCAAGCGTCCCTGGTTGGGCGCTAGTGTCCAAAATGAGAAATGTCTAAGTAAAAAAGACAGACTAGGAAAGAGGGAGTGTAAGACAAAAAGAGGAAAGAAAAAGCAAGCAAAGATGGCCAAAGACAGTGATCAATTAGTACTTTTCTCGCATAAGAATCATATGAATAGTGGCATGTGATCAGGACTAGATAGATACCGAAAGTGTGTGATTTAGTGTCTATTGTGGCATAAAAACAACCAAAAATGAACATTAGTGAACATCTTGTGACATAATGAAAATCATTTTTGAGGTTTTACGCAATTATAGGTGCCTACAAAAGGTCTTTGGTGCACCTAGGCACCCCTGACCCAATCTAGGTGCCCTATTCCTGGCATTTTCAATGATTCTACATTTTTATGGGATTAGTTGCGAAAGTCTACCCTCCTATTCCATAAGTTTTCATCTCAATACATCTTTGGGATTATTGAGAAATTAGCTAAGTTTCTTATTCCATCTCTTGCACTTAGGGTTTCAATTTCCAATTGATTATTTCTTAGGTCATATTTGTACTTTATTTTTTATCTTTGCATTGTGACTTTAAAATATCTATGGTTTTACAAATTTCTATATTTATTAAATCATGTTACACTATATTCTAGACTCCATGTAGCTCTTTGTGTTTGTGTGTAAAATAGTGTCCTTAGGTTTCCCTCACGCCAATGACGCCAAGATAGTAGGCTAAAGATAGATAGAATGCAAATGTGTGAGATAGAATTCAACACTTCCCCTTCTTATGTAGTGTATATAGAGTAAGCAGCCCAAAAATGCAGTCTCTTTGATAATATGTAGATATGATTTCCTTTAGAATTGTTTGCCCATATAATAGTGTGTATGTTGTGTATATATAGGGATCTCTTGTTTGAATTTTGAAACTAGTGACACAGACATGCTAGACTATGACCTCGAGAAAAGGATGAGAAAACCAAAAAGGCTGACCACAAATGCTAAAATAAGTGAAAAGAATAAAGGGGACAAGAGCGCATGTGCTCTACTATCTAGAAGCTCGGTGCTAGTTTCTAGGGATAAATGACGACAAATGTGAAAATACATTGATAGATAGAGATCCCTGTAACCTAACCAAAACTAGGTGTAACAATGACAAATGTGAGAGAGAAAGACAATAGAAATCAAGTCAAACAAGTGAATGGACTAGGGAGTGTGTCACCAATGAATACTTTTCTTACTCAAGATCCATGCATATAACAACATACTTGGTGGTATAGTAAAAAATAGTAATGTGTGTGATTTTGTGTCTATAATTTCATACACATCCACTGGGGGGCACGTTGCTCCTATCATCTTCACATTTTACATACCATTTCATCACACTCATACATTGTATTCACATATCTTGGTTGCATATACTCTTGTTAAGCTTATTCTATTTACATGTTTCACTTTGTTTTCCATGTTAGATGGATTCTTAGTATGTCATCATATTTCTATATATACACATGCATGTTCACTTGGTCTTTTGAGGTGAATGTAGATCTCTTACATGTTCTTACATGCTACAATGATGTTTGGCACTATACCTTTTACCAGTCCCATCGAGGCTCTTGGGGGAATCTACTTTCACTACTATCACATACTACACATGTTCTATTGTTACATCTTATTACAGTTAATTTACCTTTCACTAATTCATACACGCTCATGACATGCTCTTTATCTTTCTAACATGTTAATGGGTGCTTCATGTGTAGAGTTTTCCTTGCAAGACTATATGCCACCATGGTTATCTGACACATTTTACTTGATCATTTTTACCATTATATGTTATTGTTTGCGGGTTATGCCCTATGTCTTGTTTGATCATTGTTTTCTTACTTTTGGCCACTTTGGCTTTAATTTCCTTGTGACATTGTGAGCGATGTATCATGTTTGAAACCCACTTTTGGGGTCCATCTTGTCTGCACACTTGATTTTTATATTGTCTTCTACATGCTAGCTAAGTTTACTACTAAAATATGGTATTAGCCCACTTTGTTTGCATGTTCCTTGGTTTCTACCATGCACATCCACTACCCCTTGTAGGTATACACTTCAGATAAACATCAGGTCCTCTCCTTTGGGCCACATTCTCCTACTATCATCACATGCACCCCAAACGAGGGGCATACATTGGGTGAAAAATCACCCCTACAGAGTAATCAAAGCTACAGTATAGATCTACATAGTACATAATCAACACAGGAACACAGTCACAGTAAGCGACCCAGAATCTGACTTGGGTCTAACACATAGTACATACACTAGCACCCAGACTCAAACACTAGCTCCTGGGCACCACTTGTCCTCCCCTAGGTGCTAATGTCCTAGGGGTAGATACAATCATCTTCTCATATCAACACATTTCACAAAAGTCTACAAAATAATTCTATAATTACATGCACAAGTCCTCCAATCAGAGAATGCATTCTATCTCCTTCAATTGGTACAATCGGAACCGATTGAACACTCGTGACAAAAGGAAAAATAGGAACAAATTGGGATGCACTATCTGTAGTAGTGCTTATTGGGAAAATTCATGGAAGGAGAATAAAACTAGACCTATCTCCCTAACACTTGCTCATTGGCGTGAGATCGCGTAAAAACACTCACATTTGGCATGAGATCACCTAAAAAACTTGTTAGCGGCATCAGATCACCCAAAAAACTCACTCTTCATCATTTCAACACAATTTTCTATCCTTTTCACTCTTTTACATCAGGTGCACACTTTCATTTACTACTATTTTTACACAGTTTTGCATACTTTGCTCATATTTTTCATATACAGGACTTTGAATACTCTTTACTCTTCTTTTCCAGGTTTGTCCTTAATACGCAACAAGAAGTAACCTATAACAAAAAATACAAGCACAACAACATGTACAACAACACATACGCTTCACCCCTAGGGTCACTTTCCTTTTCTAGTCTCCATGCCTCACTTTGTAATCACTTCATGCTTCAATTTTCCACTCGACACGCTATTCGACACACTTTCTACAGGATCAATAAGGTATACATCTATTATCTACTTTATGCTATCGAGTATTCCTTCAACAACATAAAGTGGGTGCAAATGTAGACACAAAATCATGCACTTGGGTACATTTCTAGGTCCTCAAAGTATGCTAGCATTTACGTGATTCCTAAGAAATAAAAACAATGGTTGACAACTATCTTTGGCCTCTTTTACTTTTTCTCTTGTTTTCTATTTGGTCTTGCATGCCCTATAACCTAGTCGAAATTTAATTGATTTATATTTTATGTGTAATGGAATTACTTGTATAATTCAGATTATGAGAAGCAATAGAACACCAAAGAACACAATATTAAAGATAAATGATCTCAATATTCAAGTAGAATATCTTAGTCACTTCGAGGGGGAAACCTCCAAACCATACAATAAGACTCAAATACTCAATATGATGATCAACTACTACCTACTAACCCCTATATATATTATTCATATGTTATGGCCATCACCAAGGTCAACCTACTAAGCATGAGAAAGTATAAATGACATAATAAAATGATATGGTAAGCCACAAGTCAGCTACTCATATCCTAATACAAGAAATAGGTTAATGGCGTAGCATGCCCTTCCCCTTAAAACCAAATTTTTCCTCAACGTTGAATAATCCTAGATGTTGTTGCATAAAACCTTCATCCTCCCAGGTCACATCCTCTATGCTCAGATTCTTCCACTTGATCAGATATTCCTTAATGTCTCTGGTTCTTAACCTCTTAGTACGTGTTTGTAGAATCTTCTCTGGATCCAAAATGATTCTTCCTTCCTCATCAATTTTTGGTAGCTTTGTTTGGGCTACAAATTTCTATCCAATAACCTTCTTTAGGCAAGAAACATGAAATATTGGGTGTATGCGTGAAGATTGAGGCAACTCTAGTTTATAAGAAACACTTCCAATTTTTTGTAGAACCTGATAAGGACCATAATATTTAGGAGAAAGTTTGTTGTCATTTTTCTGTTGCTTCAGGGACATCTTCTTGTAAGGTTGCAGATGTACAAAAACCTAGTCACCAATTTCAAAATGTCTTTCACTACGGTGTTGATCTACTTGTATTTTCATCTTGTTTTCTACCAATGCCAAATTCTCCCTCAAACCAACCAAAACATGTTGTTGATGTTGAATGTGTTCCTCAACATCTCTTGACCGTAGTTTTCACCCTCAAGGAAGAAGTGATAGATGGTGGATGGTAACCATATAATGATAAAATGGGGTCATTTGAGAAGAGGTAAGAAAATATGTGTTATACCACCATTCTGCAAGTGGTAGCCATTTAACCCAACGTTCTTGCTTATCTGATACAAAACAACATAGATACCCCTCTAATAATTTTTGATCACTTCCATTTGCCCATTAGTTTGAGGATGGCAAGATGAACTGTGAGCTAGTTGAGCACCCAAACATGCAAATAATTCTGTCCAAAAATTACTCGTGAAAATATGATCACGATCACTTACAATTATCTTTGGGGTTCCATGTAGCTTTTGAACTATCTCCAATCTTGCTTCATCTACCCAATAGCCTTCAACATGGACATTACACATAGTAATGCATTTGTGGATATATCCCTTATGGACAACGCATTACTACATTTTCTTTACCCTTTTTGTATATGATTTCAAAATCATAACCCAACATTTTTGTTACCCACTTTTTTTTTTCCTCGATGATAATCTTTGCTCCAAAAAGTATTTGAGACTACCATGATCAATTTTCACCTTGAAGTGTCTACCCATTAGATAGGGCCTCCATTGCTTGACCACATGAAGAAAATCCATCATTTCTTTCTCATAGACAAGTTTGAGTAGATATTTTCCTTTGAATTAGAAACTCTCAAATGCAATTGGTCTTCCTTCTTGCATTAGAACTTCTCCCAATCCTAATCCTGAAGCATCACCTCAACAATGAAGGTTTTTGAGAATTCGGGAGTAGCCAAAACTGGGGTGGTGTACATGGCTTCCTTCAACTGCTCAAAGGATTTAGTTGTTGCGTCTGTCCAATGGAAGGCATCCTTCTTAAGTAATGCAATGAGTGGAGTTGCGATTCTACCATATCCCCTCAAAAATATTATGTAGTACCATGTTAGTCCTAGGAACCCTCGAAGATTGTTGAGATTTTTGGGCCTTGGTCATTCCACCATAGCTTTGATCTTCCGAGGATCAACTTTGATGCCTTCATGGGATACAATGTGACCCAAGTACTCTACCTCTTATACACCAAAAGAACATTTGGATGGATTTTCATAAAGCTTATGTTTCTCCAAAACTTCCAACACTTTATCTACATGGTGCAAGTGTTCTTCCCACGTCTTACTGTAAATCAATATGTCATCAAAGAAAACTAATACAAATTTCCTTTAAAATGGCATAAAAATAGTGTTCATCAAGCTTTAAAATGTTGAGGGAGAATTTTAAGACCAAAGGGCACTACCAAAACTCATAATGGCCCTCATGAGTCCTAAAAGCCATTTTATTAACATCTTCCTCTCTTATTCCAATTTGATGGTACCCTGAATGAAGATCCAATTTTGTGAAATAAATAGCACCATGTAATTCATCAATTAAATCATCAATTCTAGAATAGGAAACTTATCTTTGATGGTGTACTTTTGAGTTTCTGGTAATCTAGACACATCATCCATGTTTCATCCTTCTTATGTACCATGACCACCGACAAATAATATGTGCTCTAGTTATGCCTAATGATATCCGCCTTCAACATTTCTGCACCATTTTCTCGATCTCACTTTTTGGGAATATGGGTATCTATATGTTCTAATGTTAGGTGGTTGGCTCCTTGGAATCATCTGAACGACATGATCATGATCCCTAATTGGTGGTAGCCCCTTTGCAATTGCATAAAAAATATACGAGTGAGCATCAACAATCTTCTAAAGATTGGGTGGCATTGAAGACTCTGTATTTTGTACCTCTATGGAAAATAAATTTGCTATAAATCCATCTACTCCTTTTCTAAGAACCTTCTGCATCTGATGAGAGATAATAATTTGTGGAGACTTAGATACCATCCCTTTCAATTGTATTTTTCTTCCTTCCGAATGAAATCGCATAAACAATTATTGGAAATTCATCTCTATGGTACCCAAGATTGTGAGCCATTGGATACCCAAAACAATATTTACCCTCCCATAGAAATAAAAACATAAGCAAGTCTAACATGTAGTACCCCATGGAAATCTTGATATTATGACACTTTTCTATGCACTTGACTGTCCCACCACCCACAATCATAACTTACATTTGGAGCTGGGTAAATAAAACAATTAAGGTGGGCATCTAACTTACTATTTATGAAGTTATGAGTACTCCCTGAGTCAATCAACATTGTCACCTTTTGTTTTTTGAGAAATTCAATAACCTTGAGTGTTTGAGGAGTACTAATACCTGACAACGCATGAAAAGAAATTGTACGTTGGTGATCATCTACTTCATCTTCTATTGTTTCCTCAACCTCTCCTATAATTTCAACTTCCTCTTCATCCTCATTTCCTCCTTCAATATATAACAACTTATTCTCAACACATTTGTGTCCCGGTCCATATTTGGTGTCACATATTAAACATAATCCTTTTTCTCTCTTTTCTTCCATTTATTGAGGAGTCAGTATAATTGGCCTAGTGAATGATGGGGAAGAGGTACTATAGTCTCTAGTGTTAGTGAAAGGTTGCCTCCTAATGCAAATAAATTTTTCCTTTGCCCTACGTGCCATGATAATAGAATCAGAAAGCTTGAGTGGATTAAACATACGTACCTCATGTTCAATGTGGTCCTTAAGACCCACAAGAAAAAAGTCATTTAGATTCCCTTCTTGATCCACAGGGATCCAGAAAAACACACCATTTCATTAGTTACATTAGCACTAAGAAGGAGAGTTGAAGAAAATGAAGAAAATGAGGTAAATGAAGGTTCTGGACAAAACCACCGCTCATGGCAGAGGATGGTTACAGAACCACCGCCCTATAAGGTGGTGGTCCTATAACCACCGCCCAACCCAGAGAGGTGGTCCTAAAACCACTAGTCCGCTCGTGGTGGCGGTCCTAACACTTCGAATAGAAAAGAAGAATGGAGCACGAATGGACATGAATTTGAAGCACTGATTATGTCTCTTCCCTTCCATGACCTTTCACATCCTCTAGTGCATGGGAGGACATGGGAAGGCCTATAAATGCATGAAAGGAGAAAGAGAATTGATCATTTGAATATCTAGAGAGATCGAGAAGAAAATTATTAATATGAGAGAAAGTGAGCAGAGATTCTTTAGTGCTAGAGTGGAATTGTAAGAGCAAGGTGTAAGAAAACAGAGCAAACAAGTAATTAGAGAGAAGGTTTACATTGTTTCTTCTTTTCATACTTATTGTAATCTATAAAATTTGATTAATTGAAGTGGGAAGAAAGAGCAGTTTCCCTTCCCGATTGGTTTTCCCTCATTGGGGGTTTCTAGGATAAAAATTCTTGTGTTGTGTGTAGAATTATTTAGCATTTCTCTAATTTTTTCCTGAGCACTAGTTATTCAATCACTAAAGCTCTAATCTTCAAGAGAATCTATCATTTTCAAAGTTGAAAGTAGAACAACATAATTGTGTGATTCATAGAGTTCCAAAGTAGAATTTTATGGATCATTTTGGTATCAGAGCTGATTATATATCCAGGACTGTGGTATTCGATTCTTTCTTGTGATTTGTATGATAGTGATAAGGTCCAAAGGCAAATAAGTTTTACCTTGTGAACTAGATATTTCTATGAAGAAGTGGAAAAGATAATTTGAGCTCAAATGGAGGAAGAAAACTTGATCCGTAGAGTCGAGATGTTAGAGACCATGATGGATAGATTGTATAGAAAACAATAAGAGCTTTCAGATCTGTAAAAGACAACTTCGGTTAAGAAAGATTCCATGGACTCAGTGGTTCAAGCACTATTCAAGAAATTTGGTATCTAAAAGAGACATGAAGAGGAATAATGGGAAGAGCGTGAAGAAGAAACGCCAATTGTAAGCGAGAAGGTAAAATATGCTCATACACCTTTTAAAGTTGAAACGAAAGTTGAAATAAAGAATTTTGATGGACAAGTAGATGCAGAATTACTGAATAAGTGGATAAAATAGTTGGAAGTCTATTTTAGTGTGCATAATGTTATTGAGACACAAAGGATCACCTTTACACATCTCAAAATGGAAGGTCATGCTCTGGTTTGGTGGGAAACCCACCTAGCCACTTGTGAAAAGAAGAAATGTCTTATAGTCAGTACTTGAAAGGGTTTTAAAGAATTTCTTAGAGCTAACTTCTATACTATCGGTTATAAGACTTACATGATGATTAAGTGGCAGTACTTTAGACAGGGCAGTAGTCAAAGCATGCAAGACTATACTACGGAGTTTTTAGAGAAAAGCCATGTTGCTAAATATGGACTTGGAGGATGAGGACATTCGACCAAGTAACACTCACCTTAGGAGGAAGGTAATCTCCACTAATCCCAAGGATCTCAATGAAACTTGTATACAAGCATACTATTGGGCCTCAGAATATTGGCTAAGTGCCAAAAGGTGCGTGGGCGCGTGAGACTATTAAGAAGAAGGGTTCGTGGGGAAAAGCATGCAAGGTAGGGGTTTTAGAAGGGTTTAGTAGAACCCACGGCACACGTGCAAGGAAAAGAAAAGGGTTTCAGGACTTATCCATATTCAGAGTTCCATGGAGCACACGACAAAAGTGTGACCCAATTGAGCATGTGGAGTGGATAAGGTGCCATCCTGGTAATTTGGTGGTCAAGAAAGGAATATTCCATGTGATGGAAGGATCCAGAAAGACATCATTATAGAAAGTGGAGAGCTCAAATCAGAGTAATCATGCTCCATTGGAAGACCACATGGAAACTTGGCAAGCAATCTACTACTTCAGGAAGGCATGGTGGTGGATGTTAAACCTATATATAGAGATGCTCGAGTAGAAGAAGGAGATCGAGACTAGAGGGGTGAATAGAGAGAATGAAGGGAAAAGCTCTGCAGAAATAATAGGAGGTTCAGAGGGTTGAAGTTTCAAAGAGGATTGTAGAAACTTTAGCATTTCTAAAGGGATGGGTCTGTACAAATTTTGTGTAATATGGGAAGCATAGTTAAGACTTATGATGCATGAGTCATATTTGCATTGATAAATAGGTCTTTTATGGCCCTGGTGAATGTAATGTGGTTACTAAACTAAGATCAATATGAATATATGGTTTTGTTCTAAGTATATATTGTTCATGGGTATAAACCCTAGTGCATTTTCTTTATATTATGGATCAAATCTGTTATCTGTTTTTTTCTCTTGTTATCTGAATGGGTATATTGATATAATAACTCATCCTAAGCTCTCAGAATGAATGCATGGTTCTTTACCTTTTTGCATCTAAGTTTCTATCAATAAGAAATGTATTCTCACAAAACTCACATAAAGGAGGGGCTCGGCACCCATGTGTGCCTCGGGTGAGCTCCCGTGCCCATTACTGGGTGATAAAGTGCGGCACACATGGGACTAGAATGTTGTTCTAAAGGCATAAAAATGACTACATCTTGGTTCCATTGCCAAGACCTCTTTTCGAATTTGTTGTGAGAAATGGCTACATCTTGGTTCCATTGATGTGTGATGATAGAGTGCTTGACCTTGGAAAGTGTTGAAGCATGGTTTAAGAGCAGAAGATAAGTTTGCTCAAATATTTAGTATTGGACCTAAGTTTGATGCACACAAATGGGTAGAAGGGTTGTTAGTGTGAGTTATCTTATGTGTCCTCCTCTCACATGGAGGGTCATCTCAAATGGGTTAGGTTTAGGGTTAGGTTTAGCGTTTCATGTGTGTCATGCACTAGGTTACTCAAAGCACCCTATATGTACCCCTTTACTATTCATTTATGAGCATGCCAAGACACTCCATTGTCTTTCCTCTATGTGTAAGCTTTGTTTCATCATTGAGAAAGTTCTTCCATCACTCGATTGATTCTTTCTTACAATTACGTTGGAGCTATCATGATTCCGTTGAGTACAACTACTTTGTGGTGTCTCGTTTCTGATTTGATTCTCGCAAACTCTTTTCATGGTATCAGAGCTACACAACTTGCCGTCACACCAAAAGCTTGAATTGATGGTGGAGAGGGATCTCATCGTGTTAATTAGTTGCTACGCCAATACCCTCCCGCATGATGGAGCCGGGTATACACCCAATCAGAACAATAAAGTATTAGGAGGAAGTGACACCGGAATTTTCTCGGGAGGTCACCCATCCCAGAACTACTCGGGGTGGTGCGCTTAATGTTAGTGTGAGTTATCCTATGTGTCCTCCTCTCATATTGGAGGGTCATCTCACATGGGTTAGGTTTAGGGTTTCATGTGTGTCATGCACTAGGGTTACTCAACACCCTATATGTACCCCTTTACTATTCATTTATGAGCATGCCAAGACACTCCGTTGTCTTTCCTCTATGTGCAAGCTTTGTTTCTATTGAGAAAGTTCTTTCATTACTGATTGATTCTTTCTTGCAATTACGTTGGAGCTATCATGATTCCGTTGGAGTGCAACTACTTCGTGGTGCCTCATTTCCGATTCGATTCTCACAAACTCTTTTCATGGTATCAAAGCTAAGATCGGGTAAACATGCACTCATCATTCTTTAGTTGCGATTACTCTTTCTTGGTTTCATTCTTTTACTCTGCATGCTAGTTTTTCGATCACTATTTTCTAGAATTATTTTGCTCATCTCTCCAACAAGCTTTCTCGGAAAGTTGTGTCAGGTTTTTGTGCCTTTTTTATGCACGTGTAGGTTTTCATCATACCTTGAGCAATCTGTGGATAATTTAGAAGATTAGCCAAATAGAGTATTTTCTAGTTTTTTTAATTTTTTTATTAAAACTGGAATTTTTTTAATCTCTGTTTTTTGGTTTTCTCTATGTTTTTTTGCAGATTTAGGTAAAATTTTTGGGGTTTGGACTCTGTCCCGAGCCTTCTCTCCTCTCTGGCCTGTGTTGGTGGATCTCTGGCTCACTGATCGGATTGTTGTACACATTTTTTTGGCATTTTTCTGATCTTGTAAGCTCATGCATTATTTGAAACGTGGGTTCGTCAGTTGTTGTGTTTGTTGTGGCATTTTTTTAGTGGAAGCTTGTTTTTTGTTACTTGGTAGCAAGTTTTTCATTTCCACGGCTGCCCCTTCCACGTCCTCTACCATGACCATGTTCCATGGTGTGATTGTTTTTTCCCTTTACGTGGCCTCGAACAAAAACCCGCAAGTGTTTTTACCCAAAACACTGAGTTTTTTACCCAAAACTCGTGTTTTTAACCTACCCGCGACACCGGCTCTCTCCTCCCGCCACATCCGCGTGGATGCCCCGCCTCTCTACCACGTGCCCTCCATGGCCTCCGCCCTGCCCAAAGCATTCTTTCCCATTCCGTGGCCTACAAACAAAACGTGGTAAGTTTTTTTTAAGCTTTTTGGTAAGTGTTTTAAATTTCAGTCGCCCTTTTTGGTAAGTTTTTTAAAATACATTCCTTTTTAATCTTTTAAAAATCATTAAACAAACTTTTAAAATTCGGCCCGTGTTTTTTGATAAGTTTTTTAAATACTTTCTAACTTTGTTAAAGTTTTTTTAGTTGGTTTTAAAAATAATTAAAAAAACCACAATTCGGCTTCCTTCTAATTTGTGATCTTTAAACAAAAAAAACACTATCTTTACTTTTTAAGATTTAATAATTTTTTAGATCTTAATTAGTTTTTGTAATTAATTAGATTTAATTTGATTAAATCTATTTTTATTAATTACAAAATAACCTATCTCATTTATGATCTATAGTAAATTACAAATCGTTCCTTCAATAACCCTCCTTGTCGCTTTTTTTTAACTCCAATAGCTCTAAAAATAGAAAAATTGGGTGTTTCCAAACTAGTAAAATTTAGGCATTATTGTTGATTTTTTTTTCACTAATCATGAGCTCTCAGTGTGTGCAGCATCACTGAGCCTTTTTTTCCTTCAAGCTCTTTTCCGGTGTTTTGAAGATTCTCTGAACTCCTTGAGTTCATTTAAAACCTTGTCTTTCACCCTTATTATTGCTTGTGACTAGTGAGCATGTCCATGTGATCCACAGCAAGGGGTTTCCTTTTACGACGTGAGATGTTTTTTCTCACCACCAGGGTTGGCTTTCACCTCCTTTCTTGTTTTTCTTGTGCTTGTTTACGGTGTCCTATTTTTTGCGCTCCACGAAACACTATTGTGGTCTCCTCTCTTGCACGTTATTACGCTGATTGCAAGACGAGTTACCAAGTGTTTCAAACCACACACACGGACCCGATTGTAATCAACGCACTAAACTATAAAGTGCTAAAAGTAGGGGGTTGTTATTGTCCTGGGTGGTTGTGTTTCTTTTCTACATTTCTCTCTCTCTCTCTCACTATGGATGCTCTTTCAATTCCTTTTCTTACGTCGTTCAACTTTTTTGAATGGAGATCGAAAATAATAATGAAACTAAGGGGTAAAGGGTTATTCCGCATCACCATGGGAATTGAGACTGAACCAGATGACGAACTTGAAAAATCTAAGTGGTTAAACCGTAGTGATGAAGCTTTAGGTCTTCTTTGCATGTCTATTTCTCCTGACTTGCTCTTCCACATTGAGGTGTCGAAACACCTAAATCTACGTGGAAAATGTTGGATGCGATGTTTGGACAACTAGATGACATGAGAGCGCATGAGTTGGAAAATGAACTACTAGGGTTAAATCCTAGTGACTTTGAAAACCTACAAGCCTTCTTCTCAAAATTTGTCCACATTAGATTATTGTTAAAAGGATGTCAAGTAGAGAATAAATATTCTCAACTAATCTTGTGATTCTCTCTAAGCTAGGTCCCGAATATTCTATCTTCGTGTCAAATTTCTACGCTATAAAAGTTGCTTTGGGCGATACTTGGACTATGCCCTCCTTTGACTATTTTTATCCCAACTCATTCGAGAACAGGACAAACTCATTCAAATGGGGTCTCTCAAGTCCAAGTCACATGCCCTTGTAGCAAGTACTAGTAAGGGAAAGAAGACTGAAAAGAAGAAAGAAACAAAGGATCAACCTAAGAAAGAAATCAAGATAAACCTCAAAATGACACAAAGACTTCAACTTAAGAGCCCAAGGCACAAAAAGTAAGTATTTGTGTTCCTATTGCAAGAAGTTTGGTCACGATGAGCAACACTATTTTCAGAAACAGATTGATCACTTATCTCATTTACTTGAGAAAAATAAAATAAGTGTTCTTGAATCCATAAAACAAAGTGCTCGAAGGTCGAGTCTTTTGCTGCAAAAGGTGCTAAAAATGATAAGAAGAAAGGAAAGGCCCTTGTAGCCAGAGTTGCTCCTTCATCGACATGGATTATAGATTCCGATGCCTCACACCACATGGGTTCTTCACATGTTGAGTTTTCCAACATTGAACCTTGTGGAATGTCCCAAATCACAATGGGTAATGACATGAAAATGTTGGTTTCCGGTAGTGGATCGGTAGAGATGGATGGGGGAACATTTAACCAAGTGTTGAGTGTTCTTGATCTCTCTACCAAACTCCTATCGGTTTACTAAATTACTCACCTTGGTGAAGGAATGCGAGTGGAATTTGGTCCTAATTCGGTGATTATTCATGAGCTTAACAATGACACTATAGTGGCTGAGGGAAAGGTTGATCATTGTTCACGGTTATATACATTTTCTCACTTTACTTCTGATTCTACGCCCACTTCCTTGCTCACTCATGCAAATGAGGTTAGTAAGCTATGGCATGAGCATTTTAGACATCTAAATTATCTCTACCTTGAACAATTAAGCCAAAACAAAATGGTCAATGGGTTGCCTCATGTCAAGTTTTCTAAGGGTCTTTATGAGGGTTGTACCCTTGGAAAGCATCCTGAAAAGAACTTTGACAAAGGAAAAGCCTAGAGAGCCACTCGTCCTTTGGATCTTGTTCACAAAGAATGTTTCTGGTCCATTTCCTTCTCCTTTGTTTACTAGATCTCTTTATGTGCTAACCTTCATTGATGACTATTCGCGATATACTTGGGTATATTTTCTTAAGCTTAAGTTTGAAGTCTTTGAACATTTTCAGGACTTTAAGGCTCTTGCTAAGAAACAAGTGGAACAGTCTATCAAGGTTCTTTGAACCGACAATGGAGGTGAATATGTAAACAATAGGTTCATGGATTTCTATACTTCTGAAGGGATCTCTTTGCAGCATATAGTTGCTTATAGCCCTTCATAGAATGGAGTCACAGAAAGAAAGAACCATACTCTTAAGGAGATGGCCACTTGTATGATTCACTCGAAGTCTCTTCCTCTCGTAGTATTGGGCCAAAGTGAATTATGCAAATTACATTCAGAACTATGTTCCACACAAGGCAGTAAGAGGGATGACACCCTTTGAAGCTTGGTTTGGATGCAAACTGATGTTGAGCACTTTCGAGTCTTTGGATCCAAGGCTATGGCTCGGATTCCCAAGAAGAAATGCAAGGCCTTGGAACCACAATCCAAACCTTATATCTTTGTAGGGTATCCTAATGGCATGAAGGGATATCGATTGATAAATCCTACTTCTCATGAGCTGTATATTGAGAGAAGTGTTAAGTTCAATAAGTCTTCTTCGACTTCTACTTCTCCACCTATTGAGGTTCTTCAGCTCATTGACTGGATTTTGACTCATCAGATGATGATGTTGTTGAGCGTGCTCCTCTTCCTGATCCTCCCGACCATTAGACCTTTGAGTCTTCTGATTTTGATAGTAGTGATGATGAGGACTATGTCCCTTCTCACTCAAGTGAAGAATCTTTCGACTCTAAGCCTGATCCTCCTGGTCCCTTTGGGCCAGGAAAATTTGCAAAGTTTGGAGATTTAGTTGGAGAAACTTGGACATGAGGCGTACTAGCTCAGATTTTGTTGGACCCCACTCTTTCTTTGCCTCTACTTCTGATCCACAGTCTTTCGGGAGGCTTCTGGTATTCCTGAGTGGGATTCTACCATGGATGAGGAGTATTCCTCTCTCATGAAGAATGATACTTGGGATCTCACCACTCTTCCGAAAGGAAGAAAAATCATTCGGTGTAAGTGGGTGTTCCAAACAAAGTATGGAGTAGATGGAGACGTCAAAAATTTTAAAGCGTGATTAGTAGCTAAGGGTTTCTCCCAGATAGCTGGGGTTGATTATATAGAAACCTTTTCTCTGGTTGTGAAGATGACTTCCATTCGATTGACCCTAGCCATTGCCAGCAACAGATGGAAAGTCCATCAAATGGACATTAAGAGTGCCTTCCTTCATGGTGACCTAGAGGAAGAGATCTATATGGAACAACCTCCAAGTTATGTCCAAGATCCCTCCCTCATTTGTAAGTTAAAGAAGTCTCTTTATGGCCTTAAACAAGCCCCTCGGGCTTGGTATGCCAAGATGGACTCCTTTTTACTTACATCAAGGTTTACCAAGTGTCACTCTGATCCAAATGTTTATATTCTACCGCAAGATGACTCCATAATCATTCTTGTTCTATATGTTTATGACTTGTTGATCATGGTAGCTCTTCCTCTATTATTGATTCTGTGAAGATCACCTTAGCCAACAAGTTTTCCATGACTGACTTAGGTCTGCTTCATTACTTCCTTGGGATCTAGATTTCACAATCTGACTCGGGAATCTTGATTTCACAACCTAAGTATGCTCTTGATTTGCTAGCTCATTTTCAGATGTCTGATTGCAAGTCTTCTCCTACTCCTTTTCTTTTCGAGGTTAAGTTGGTTTCAGATTTCTCTACTCCCTTGGTTGATGGTACTCTTTATCGATAGTTGGTGGGGAGCTTGATTTACTTGACTCACACTTGACCAAATTTATTGTATGTTGTTGGGATCGTGTCTAGATTCATGCAGGAGCCACATGAGCTACATTGGAAATTAGCTAAACGGATCCTTTATTATGTTCGTGGCACCTATATTGATGGAATTCACTATCATGGAGGGGTAGATATTGACTTGATTGGGTTCACAGATTCTGATTGGGCGGTGACTTAGATCATTGAAAATCTACTTTTGGCTATAGTTTCTCTCTTGGTTCGGGTCCTATTAGTTGGTCTAGAAAGAAGTAGAATGCAATTGCGATATCATCTACAGAGGTAGAATACAGAGGAGCAATTAACGCTACCACGAAGCTATTTGGCTATAGGGTATTCTGATAAAGTTTGGCATCCACTTTCGATGGCCTACCATTATCTTCTGTGATAACATGAGCACTATCTCTATTTACAGAAATCTAGTTCAGCATCAGTGGAGGAAGCACATCGAGATCCATATGCACTTCATACAGAGCTTATTCATGATGGTATCATCGACATTCAGTACATTTAGACAACTGATCAAATTGTAGATTTATTCACCAAGCCCTTCACTGAGATGAAGTTTCTTCACTTACGGTCTCTTCTTGGGGTGAGGTCTTTTACAGCTACTCATCTCCTTCAAGCTATGTAGTCCTTTTCTTCTTCTTCTTCTAGGAAGATTGTGTTTATATATGGGCACCTTATCAGGCCTTTAGTTACTCGGGGCCCATTGACACATCTTTCTTAGTTTTTAGGAGTTTCTTTCTTTTCTGTCTAACTCATCATAGCCGCTACCCTAGCTTCGATGAAGGGGGTGTTAGTGTGAGTTATCCTATGTGTCCTCCTCTCATATTGGAGGGTCATCTCACATGGGTTAGGTTTAGGGTTAGGTTTAGGGTTTCATGTGTGTCATGCACTAGGGTTACTCAACACCCTATATGTACCCCTTTACTATTCATTTATGAGCATGCCAAGACACTCCACTGTCTTTCCTCTATGTGCAAGCTTTGTTTCTATTGAGCAAGTTCTTCCATTACTGATTGATTCTTTCTTGTAATTACGCTGGAGCTATCATGATTCCGTTGGAGTGCAACTACTTGTGGTGCCTCATTTCCGATTCGATTCTTGCAAACTCTTTTCAAGAGCACCTCTATCATGAGTTGTATGAAACCTTTTTTTCCAGTAGAGTTGTATGAATGGCTTTCAACATATGCATCCAGATCGAGTTGGTACTATAGATCACACGTATGGACCCAAGATGATTACCAGAGGCTGCAAGATGCGGATCTAACTTGGACACTTGTTTTTATCACTTGGTGGAAAGGATTACTGACCAGTTATACCCTAGAATACACCATTTCTATGTATTCTTATCCAGAGGTTGCTGAGTTTGAGTTCCTAAGGGAACCTAGAGGATCATTTCTACATTTTATCCCTTTGGCTATGAAGATCCTGATCATTAACTTAAGTTTAGAAGCTTTCCCAATGGCCGCTAAGCTTCTCTCGAGCGTTGGAAGAGGAAGATAGGGTGGAGGAGGATGGAAGAAATTACAGATGAAAAGGAGAGGGAAGAGATACAACTCAAGTATATGAAGCTCTTGAAACGGAGATGGCTAGAAAATGCAATATTTCAAGAGTGATAGATCTATGGAGAGAAGTTATGGGAAGGAATTGAGATTCACACAGAGGACGTAGAACACGAGCGGTCTATGTTACCCCATCTTGGCGAGTGCAAGAGAGAAACCCCTTCACTTCTAATGATATTTTGTCACGTGGAGAAAGGAGAGTCATCAGCGCAGTGGCAATCGAACCCATCTCAGTGACCAACCCACGGGACTTAGTTTTCCATATCAAGGGATAAGTATTGTTATCCCAGTTGGTATTGGTGGGTATAGCTGATCTACGCCTAGGAGATATAATTTCTTGTTTGGGATATCTATGGCTGCACAAACCATTCTTGTGTTTAGAGGAATTTTTGGGCAAGGTGCAAGTACACGAGTTTGGGCATCACATCTGGGAGTGGCACGGGATACACATTTGGAAGCAGATCAATATCACAAACCATTGGCACATAGTTCAGTGGGACATTGGGGATACTAGGCGTGACCACTTCAGACTTGTTACCAGCCATAAGAGGTGGATCTGGTGAACTGGAGGCATAAGACCGGGTGGATCCAGTGGATCTAGTGGTAGAGGAAACACCGGAGGGAACCAAGGTTCTGGATCAAGAGGACAAGGGCCTTAGCCACCTCCGTAATTATTCTTTGAGATAGCATTGCACCTACCAGACTATAAGGGTGTTGAGGATGATACGAGAACACGTGCACAAGTGTGAACTTCTATGGCACGTAAAGGGGATCACTACCCTGGAGTGAAAGGCAAGTCAGTTTGCAATGATGTTGTAGGGGTGCACACATAGCTGGTACCTTTGGAAGTATGACCCCCATCTAGATGATGGTGGATTACACTGCATTGAAGAACACCTTCCTAGCAGAGTTTCATATCCTTGAGTTTGAGCAGAAGAGCATCAACGCTCTGAAGGAGATCCAACAAGGAATGGCAGAGAAAGTGTGCGGGAGTATGATGCATGGTTTAAAACTCTCTTGTCAAAACTATCATATGAAATTCACCCTTCCCAACAAGCTCAATGGTCTGTTGGAGGGTTAATAACACCATTTAGAAGAGTGCTTTCGCACAAGACATTATTAGACCCATGCGAGGCCTTGGAAGATTCCCTACGTGATGAGGATGTTGGGAGCATTGATACTAGTGTTATCCCTTTCCTTGAGGCTTAGATTGCTGCAATGGCTAAGCAGTTGGAGAAGTTGTCTGCAAACTCAACGCATGAAACTTATAGTGGTCTTTGGTGCATAGATTGTGAAGTGGAACGGCATACAAAGGATAGTTACCCTCAGAAATTGGTATGTGCCATAGCAGTAGATTGTGATATTTTCCACGGGGATCATGATGCAAGTAGGTATCCTCTACTGTAGCGCATGATCTGTAAGAATGTGTCTTGATATTACAATATTTGTACCTCTACAACCCATGACACCAAGGATTATAGGCTGATTGACTAGATTCATGATGCCATTGATCTTGGTGTGTGCTAGACTAGCCTTGTAAGTAGTTCCAAGGATGACGATCACCATTATGAAGTGCGCACAGATGGAAGAGCGTGTGGAAGAGGTTTTCACGGAGGATTTCGTGGTCATGGAAACCGTGGAGGAAGAGGTGAGTTCCCACGAGGAACCTATTATAACTATGGGTTTATAGAACATTATAAGCATGAGTGTCCTAATCTGTTACAATACTCGTGGTGTGGAAAGAAACATAAGTACGAGGAGTTCCTGGCTATTTTGAGCACATGATCCAGCATAACCGAAATAAAAAGGCATTGGGATGGTGAGCATAAAGAAGGTCAACCCATAATGGATCTTTGAGAGTGGTGCATGATTTGGGATTAGAACTTGTATTGGTGATGATGCAGCGGAGGTGCGCACGCCAGGAGATACCAAGACAAAGAACCCTAGTTACAAGAGAAGAAGTGGTACATGGGAAGTATCCAGACCCTTCTCATCAAAATAAGTGTATCAAGAGACTATGGACATGATTCGAGTTTACGAGGAGAGATCTAGTGTACGAAGGAGTAGTCAAGGCAGTTGGAGCAAAGGAATAATATTGAGGCTCCGCAGAAGGATCTGGATGAAGTGAGGGAAATATTCAGGATGTTAAGGCAAGAGAATATTATTCCCTTGCTAAGAGAATGGTTACGGGAGAAGGTACCACGTGCAGAGGGGATCGTGAGAGGCAGGTTCTACATGCCAACCTTCCCCTTCACAACCTTAACGATGATAAAGAGATCACATTGAATGTAGTTGTTGATGTGTGGCTTCTGAGTAATATTCTAATTGACACGTGGGTGGAGTTCAATGTTATCACCTTAGATGTTTGGCATCAAATGGGAAGGCCCGCATTATAGCCATCTTTGAATGTGCTATATATGGAAAACAAGACAAAGGCAATGCCCATTGGCGTCTTGAAGGATGCGGTTATAACTATTCAAGGGGAAAAGTTCACTAGAGACTTTGAAGTCTTGGCGCTAGCCGAGGTAGACAACTTTCCAGTATTACTTGGGCGCCCTTGGTGTTACAAAAACAACGCTGACCTAAGATTTAATAAGGGGTATATAAGTTTTGAGAACAAGGAGGAATGGGTCATCATCCCCTTGACAGATGGGAAATCATCGCCCTATACTGAGCCCTTGGGAGAAGAATTCCTTGACATAATCTATGTGCGCTCCATTAGAGATCCTAAGATAATTCATCCCACGGAAGGGGTTCTCTAGTTTGAAGATGCTCAGTCTATGAGTGATACAACTAGTGTGGCATGTGATAATTGGGCACGGTACTTATGATTTGATTGGGTGACAGTTGAGAGGATCTATAACAAGAGTAACAAAGGTACACTCAGTCAAGCACCTAGGAGGGAAGAAGTTACCAAGTTACTCTGAGGGAGCCTACCCTAAAATTTTCTTGCAAGAAATGGAGGCTCAGTGGAAAAATGAGGACAAAAGAAGAGGGATGCTTAGCTATAATGTACTCGGGACTACAAAGCACGATGGTGGGCTACACATCACAAGAATATTTTAGAATGGAGCGAGGTGAGAGTCACATTCTCTATTAGGTTCTCCAGAAGCAACACACCCATTGTCATACAAGACTATCATGGCAAGGAACCTACCTCATTTCATATCCAAGCTTGTGAGAAGGCCTAGATGGGAGGTGCGAAGCTTTACCACCTTTGTTATGGGTGCATAAACTATATTCCACCTTACAAGGCTGCCCACACGCATGGTATATTCACTCAGAGACATGTCAAAAGATAGGGAATTGACAGGAGTTAACGACTGATCTCATTCAAGCTTTCGAGTATCGGAGTACCAAGCCATCATTGGATAAGGCATTACAAGTTTTCAAGCACCTTACAATGGGAGATAGTGTCATGGAAAAGATAGGTTACTAGAGTTACTAGGTGAACCTAGTTTGGAGACGTGCTTCGATGAAGAGGAATCAGAAGAGATGCAGCTCAAGCATGCATGCATGGAGAAAGAAAAAGGAAATATGGTCTATGTGATAGATGGAGAAGAAATGGAGATTCTAGATGTTAACCATATCTTCTGAAGGTACACGCAAAGTCATGGATAGAGTTTATGAACAAACACGTGCCTACCATGAGCCCTTGAAAAAAATAAGGTTAACATTGGTTCGGAGGTGGAACCTAAGGAAGCTATCATCGAGACTATTGGTCGGAAAAAGAGGTCTCAAAGATCATTGATCTATTGCATGATTTTCAAGATTTGTTCCCAAGTGGGTACCATGAACTCAAAGGCATCCACCATTCCTTGGAGGAGATGAGGATAAATTTAAAAGAAGGTGAGTGTCGATTCGAGAAGAGACCTTATCGAATGAATTGAATTCACGCATGTAGGTCAAGGAGGAGATAGATAAGATGATTTCCTCAGGCATCATTGAAGCTATGGAGGAATCAGAATGGACAAGCCCAATGGTCATCAATATCAAAAAGGATGGAAGGATAAGGATTTGTGTTGAATACAGGGACCTGAATGCAGTATGTGTCATCGACCCTTTTCCAACCCCATTCACTGAAGAAATTATGGAAGGAGTAGCTAGGCGCAAGGTCTATTCTTTCACGGATGGGTTCTTAGGGTATCACCAAGTCAGGATTACAAAGGAAGACCAAAGAAAAACAACTTTCATCACTTGAATGGGGAGCTTTTCCTACATTTTCATGCCTTTTGGATTGAAGAATGCTCTGTTGTGTTCTCGCGCATCATGGTACAAGCATTTTAGGACTTTATCCATAAGTTTCTTTAAGTCTACCTAGGATGACTGGATTGTTTATGGGTTAGTAAAAGACCATTGTGAAAATTTGAGGCTGATGTTCAAGAGATGTCGGTAGTTGAGGATATCCCTAAACATTAAGAAGTGTGTCTTTGTCACTCCCTTTGGAACCCTGTTGGGACATATTATATGTAAGGAGGGATTGCTAGTGGATCCCGCCAAAGTTGCAATTATTGTGGGATTGGGAGAGCCTACTAGTCAAAGCACTTGTCCGTGGATTCCTTGGGCATACGGGGTAATACAGGAAATTTATTAAAGGGTATGCCAACATCACCGCGCCCTTGGAAGAATTTCTTAAGCACAAGAGTGCCTTTCATTGGGGAGAGGTGCAGCAGAAGGCATTTGACACTTTGAAGGATAGGCTTGTTACTGCACCCATTTTATGCTTTCCTTCTTGGGATAAGCCTTTCCATGTGCATGTTGATTCCTCAGGGACAACCATTGGAGCAGTACTAGCACAACTGGTGAAGGGATTGTTGATCATCCTTGTGTTTTGTTGATCTCCCATCTTTCTACAACAGGAACAACTTATCACCAAACTTTATTCAATTTCAAGATTGCAAGTTTAATGTCACGATCCTCTACTTATGATTTTCATCACAATCATCATGCATAGTTGTTAAATTACTTCAATCTTAACCTTGTACTCTATGTCATCTTTGGGCTTAGAAACCCTTACACCTGTATCTAGACTATGAATTGAACAATATCACTAGGCTTAGACGTAAGATCCTTACATCTTAAAAAACAGCTGCCCTGTCAACACATCATGCCAAGGCCTTGTATAGCATGTCCACCTGCTTGGGCAAGGCTGGAAATTGCATGCATTGTGACAGCAGCATAACCAAGGGATCATTTAGCTTATTAGAATTATCTAAATGATCCTATCATCTACTCTTGTCAAGAGACTTTCTTCACACCTGAACTTCTTCCTCTTTATTTGCTCTCGCACAATCAACCCTCTTTGCCATGTGACTTTTTATACTAGAAGTCCTTTACATTCAAGATGTTAAAAATTACTTCAATCTTAACCTTGTACTCTATGTCATCTTTGGGCTTAGAAACCCTTACACCTGTATCTAGACTATGAATTGAACAATATCACTAGGTTTATACGTCACAACCCTTACCTCTAAAAAATAGCTGCTCTGTCAACCCATCATATCTGCCAAGGCCTTGTATAACATGTCCCACTGCTTGGGCAAGGCTGGAAATTACATGCATTGTGACAGTAGCGTAACCAAGGGATCATTTAGCTTATTAGAATTATCTAAATGATCCTATCATCTACTCTTATCAGCTCTGTTAACTGTATGCCAAGCGACTTTCTTCACATTGAACTTCTTCCTCTTTATTTGCTCTGCACAATCAACCCTCTTTGCCATGTGACTTTTTGTACTAGAAGTCCTTTCTGTTTGATATGTTAAAAATCTCTGAACAGAACTAATATGTCACGTTGACCTCCTTGGTCACCAGAAAATCAAATTTGATAGTCTTTATGCTTACAAGGCTCTTTACAAATTTTAACTTCTCTTGTTCACTTCAACCTTTCACTTTCTCCCAACTAAGACATCTTTTTGTTCTACATACCTGGTGATGCTTATTACTATGTGGAGATTTCTTGTACTTTTTTCAACCCTCGCAGCTAACTTGTATGCATCTCCAAGGGTTTTAATGGTTAAAAAACTAAAAATTATAATTCAGGGCTCATACTTGTTTAACCTTAATTTATACTTGACTATCATGATTTATTCGAGTCAACATGTATTGGGTTTTACCACCAAAGTATGGAATTAATTTCTATATTTTTGAACATTCTAGTTGACTAAATCTATTTTAAATCTATATCCTACAAGGAGTAGTATATTTCTTATTATTTCCGTGAACTCATTCAATCAATCGACTGGTGACTATCTTGGTCTTGCTGCATGAAGAGTTCCCACCAATATAAATCAATGGGTGTAAACTTTAGTGACACAAACACAATCTTATTTTCATCTTTAAAGTGATTGATTGTAAAATATGTGTCAAATTGCTGGAACCATTCTTGAAGTGCTTTTGCATCATTGCTGCTCCATACAAAGGAATTTCTATATTAACTTTAACCTTAAATGGGTTTCTCCCTCCCAAAAGTTTTCATCTCTAAAGAGCTTCTTTGACCGTTTCTCTTAACATTTTTTTGGATATCTTTGAGGAATACCATGTGAATTTGCAGCCATGTATTGACATTGCTGTGTTTCCCTTTTCAGTTTTAGAGTAAAGGTGAGCCACATCTCTCAGTGAGGCCATGCACATTTATACACCGGCACTCATCTACTAGATAGAGCAATGTCTGAAGATGTTTTTTGGAACTGGGTAGTTGAACTGTGTGTTTCCTGTGGGCAGATTTGGCTATTGTGTTTCCTGTGCTTCAAGGTTCTAGTCAACTAGCCACTAACGTGTTGCTTATTATCTTCGTTGCAATGTTTCAAGTACCCAACTTACTCCTGAATTTCCACGGGATAATGAATACGGGATGGTGGCGAGGATGAGCCCGAGTCAATAATGAAGCTGTTATGGTGATTGGCCTCTTGGTACCTATTTCTTGGCGGGATTTATTTACATACCAGAATTCGGTGGACAGCTCTCTATGAAGAAGAACATACTACATCAACCGGACAAGAATCAAAACAAGAGATAAACGGGGTCAAGTTAATAAAGTGATGATTTTACAATCTATATAAAAATAAGCTGCTCAGTCCAAATATTGGTAAACACCCCAAATTCAATACAAAAGCTTTCAAATCTTGTAGTGCCCACACTTTTTATAGCTCAAGTAGCTGGTCGTTTATTTGCTCATAGACATGTTTTGACAGGTGATTGGTGATATCTTGGACATTATTTTAGATGTTTGATTATATTAGACATGTGTGACATTCAGGATATAGCGCCAATTTAGCATAAGTTCTTATTGTCGCATTTTTCTTGTTATGACATGGAAATAAATGAATATGATGTGGTTGGAACCAAATTATAGTGATGGATATTTGTTGCATGGTGAGATTATATGTCACTTTAATCATCTTGTCTAACTTTTAGAATATAATGGAATATACGTTTGCGCAGCTTGATTTTGATTTAGGATGTTAGGTTAATTTAGCATGCATTGATATCTTACTATGTCATTTAATTATATTGTATTGGACGGAGTGCGGTTAATGTGTGTAATGAGTGTGCAGTGACAGAGGTTTACGGGAGAACGTGGGATTCGGGCCGATTACTCAAAACTTGCACAAGCGCCCACTGGTGAGTCCTAGCCATGTTCATTGTGTGAAGCCCTAGGATAGATGATTATTAATTTTGGGCACTTTGAGTGACCCCAATGTATGTAAAGTATTTTGCTTTGAATTATTAATTTTGTTTAGGGTTGTTAGTAAAGTTGTAAACTTGTTTTGGGAGTTAATAATCCCACTTTCTTTTAAATTGTTGATTTTGTTAATTAGTCTCTTAATCACAAGGGTTTAGGGTCACATGTGAGACCCTTGGGTGGTCCCCACACCCTCTACCCTTGTGCCAAAATGCAAAACCCGAAATTAGGGTATTTTGGGCATTTTTGGGGACCCCTTTGTAGCTTGGGAGTCCCCCTATCACTAAAATGAGCCCTTGGACCCTACCTAATGGGTAGGGGGGCTTGTTTTCAAGGCTAGAGGGAGTTTTCCCTCCCTTTCTACCCTTGTTTTGTCACATCCATGTAAGGGATGTGGATTTGTGTGTTTTTCAAAAATGCAACTAGTTTTGTCTTGCTAACATTTGAGGAAATTTGGGAGAAGAGGGTAAAAAGATAATTTTACCCTTTCTCTCTTTTGTCTTAGCATCTTTGACCATGAGGAGGGAGAGGGGTGACACATGTCACCCCCTCATTTGTGAGGATGCTTGGTCCCTCCTCTTCATATTCTCATTCATGGAGAAAAAAATGGACTTTTTCCTTGGATTTTCTTGCTTGGATGCTTGGGTGATTTGGAGCTTGGGATTTGCTTGGAGCTAAGGGTGGAAATCTTGAAGTTAGGAAGCTTTTTGGAGAGCTTTCCTTGAGGTAGGTTCTTG
This sequence comes from Taxus wallichiana var. yunnanensis, assembly GCA_018340775.1. Lineage (NCBI taxonomy): Eukaryota > Viridiplantae > Streptophyta > Pinopsida > Cupressales > Taxaceae > Taxus > Taxus wallichiana. The sequence continues at coordinate 923,876,623 of CM031240.1, read as the reverse complement.
GATCTTGTAGTTGTGTTACTTTATTTTAGTTGATAGAATGATTGTTGAAATTGTTATTTTTGAATGAAGTTTTAGTGTTGTTTGTGTGTTTTTACTCCCTCCATCATATGGCATGATGGAGTTTGGAGTGTGGGGGAAGAGAGAGGGAATTTTCCCTCTCAATCCTCAAGGCTTGATGGCCAAGCCTTGTAGGGTCTTATTATTTTTCCCCTCAATGGTTGAGGTGGGGAAGTGGATTCATTTGGCTTGAATCTCCTTCCCCATCCTTGGTAAGGAAACCCCCTTTTTGGGGTTTGAAAATCCTTCCAAGGAGGACATGGAGAAAGGGGGAGGAATAAGGAGGGTTTGTTTTGACTAAGGAGCAATAAGGAGGTTAAGAAGATGTGTTATGTGCAAATAATATTGATGTTTAATTTGGAGAACTTTCTCCTCTCTTCCCCATTTTTGGAGGATGAACATGGGTTCTCCTTCTTGTATGTTGGAGTCTTGTGGTTGTGAGTCTTAGGTTTGTGTGTTTGTTTCATTTTTGTTCTACCCTTCACCTTGTGCAAGTGTTGGTTAGCTATCCTCTTTCCCATGGGCTTGGGGGAGGCTAGCATGCATCCCAACCTTGGGATAGGCATGTGATGATGCCTAAAGGTTGGGTGGTTAAACAAGCCCTTTCTCATTGTGTTGGCCTTGAAAAGATTTTGGAGTTGGGAAGCCTTTGGAAGATGTATGAAGACCCTTGTCTACTTGGATTTTCTTCTTGTCTCCTTCACCATTTCATGGACTTCTTCTTTTGCTCATTGTATCTTGGAAAGAATGGCTTGTGTGAGCTTCTTTTGTCTTGAAAAGATATTGTATTAAACCCTTTTTGGGTGGATATGTATTGTGGCATATGTGAACTTGAACAAGAAGATAAAATAAAGTATTGTAATGGTTGATTTCTTAAGCATGAAACATGGTAGATAATCTCTTTTGAAATGAAAGAGTTGTTAGTTGTTGGGTTTTATTTTGAAGAAATCTTATCTTTAGTTTCCTTTACTATAGCTTCTTGGAAATAATAATATATAGAGAAGTTTTAATGTGATTTGCTTAGGAAGCAACCCTATATTGTTTGATAAATTTTCCTTTAGAAATAAGTTTTTCCTTTTATTGAAAAATGGTTTGTTTTCCTTCCAATGCATATTGTAAGAGTAAATGCATATGGGCAGAATAACTAAGCACTGCTGGTTTTTATATTTGAAACTGTACTCTTACTTGTGCTTGCTCTTTAGATGGAACAAAATCTCATTTTATTATAATATATATATATATATGTTTATCACTAAGTGATGTGAAAAATCTGTTTTTACTTGTGTTATTTCAAAGGAAATAACATATGACACTATGTATAAGTCCATTACATTGTGTTTTAAAGTAAGTATGATTCCAATCTCAGTTTTGTATATCAAATTTGGTTTTAACTTACAAAGATTATTTTTTTTCTCATATGAAAAACTTTGTTGTAAAACTCGGTGTATGTATATATAATGGTTAATTGTGTAAACACACTACAAATATAATAATATACTTAGTAAATAATAGTGTATGTATATATATATATATATACAAATAAATATTGTTTTAACAATTAGTATTAAATATCTTAATATATTTAAAAATATATATATATATATATATATATATATATATATTTTAATGGGGAGGGTTCGCACCCCTATATGAGTTTTATCTAAGTTATTAAAAAATTTTAAAAAAACAAAAAAATAATTGTTTGGGGAGGGGGTTCGCCCCCCCCACATGTGGCTGCTTGAGCGGAGTAATGGAGGTGGGGCGCTGCCCCCACCGTCCCCCACACCCTCCGCCTCCAACGCGGTGCCATGCCACACCCCACCCCGACTGCCCGGCCCGGCCCGACCGCCCATGTCCTCCGCCCCACGCTGCCCCCGCTCCCACCTCGACTTTCCGCCGCCGCCTCGCCTTGGCCGCACCCACCGCTCCCACGCCACCTCCCTTCGACCCCGCCCCCGCCTGCTCTTGCGCGCGCGCCTCCCATCCACGCCCACGCCGACCACTCGCCCTTCCTTCTTCTCCTCCGCGCCCGACCCTCATTCCATTTGCAATATACTAAAAGTAATAGGTATTAATCTAACCTAGTTTATATATATATATATATATATATATATATATATATATATATATATATATATATATATATATATATGTTTGTATCTATATATATATACTCTAAAGCAAGAATAAGATAGGAGGGTATGCAAATAAAAATAAATAAACAAATATTATATTAACAATAAGTAACTAATAAACAAATGCATAGACATAAATCTATGTGTAACAAAACAAAACAAAATAAATGAGTATAAATATCTATGTAATTCATACAAGGAAGAATATAATAATAAGAATAAGAATGGAAGGGTATAAAGAGGTTCGAATGGTTCGATTAGGACCTTAGTAAAATTTAAAATGTAATTAAGTAAGTAATTTTCGATTTAGGGTTAGTGAACATCTTAGATTGAAATAAATAAAAATAAAAATAAAAAAATAAAAATAAATAAATGATATATAATTAAGTAGTTACCAGGAAAAGTTGCACAAGATGTATTAGTTTTTAATTTAAACACTAAAAAAAAAAAAATTCGGGAAATTTAGCTTGTTGGTGCGTTTTCTTTGGTGTCCCAGATGGGGCGTTACAGTTGGTATCAGAGCTTGGTGTTCGCACTCGCGGACCACTGGGTAACAAATTAAGATAATTAATGTCAATTTTAACAAACAAAATTTATTAAACAAATAAAAATAAACAGTTAAAATAAGTCACCCCTCTACCATTAAATTTTAAATTAATAAATTGCTCGCTCACCTCGTGCACAGGATGGCACCTAAGCGAGGACGATCAGCCAGAGGTATGGGGCGTAGCGCATCTACGCAGGAGCCGACGACACCCGATTTTGGGCCTCGGATATTAGAGGCCTTACGCCAGCTGATAGGCGTTGTGGAGCAGCGCCTACCACAGCCACAGGAGACGAGGTGGAGACACCATTGGGAGGCGAGGAGCCGATAGGCGTGGACGCGCATTCGGAGCCGCCAGAGCACGACACACCGAGGCGGGAGAGGTCACGCAGCCCTTCCGTTCTTCACGAGAGGGCAGCCTCATTCCGTCGCAGCCGATCACACAGTCTCGAGGGACCTTTCGAGGATAGGCGACTCCCTTCGCCTGTTGGACTACATCGCCAGGATCGAGATACAGGCAGTGTGATCCGGGATCTTCTTCGCTTGCGGCACCGCCCACTTACACCGGCTCTGAGATGGCTTTGGGGCTGAGTCATGGCTCCTTAGCTTGGATAGTTGCTTTGGCTTGCACTCTTACGAGAGCAACGTCAAGGCGAGGTTTGCCATACACCTCCTCCGAGACGTGCAGGGCGTTTGGTGGAGGAATGAGAGCGGAAGCTCCATCGACCGAGAGACGTGACTTGGGAGTTGTTCGAGGAGCGTTTGAGAGCACGTTATATGTCGAGCATTTTGTTCAGAAGAGGATCGACGAGTTTCATGACTTGCACTGACAGGATGCACGGCATAGTAGCGCTTGATATGAGAGTAGGTTCTGGATCTTCTTGACGTGGATTACTGCAAGATGAGAAATTACAGGTTAACAGGTTCATTCGAGGGCTCAATGCAGATATAGCAGGAGCAGTTAGGATGTTATCTCCTCCCACACTTGAGAAGGCCGTTGAGAAGGCCTACTTAGCAGAGGAGAACAGGACCAAGGCACAGGAGCATCGTGATAGGAACAAGAGCAAGTTTCAGGAGAGGATACAGGCATTTCAGAGTCAGAGGTCACGAGGTTCTGCACCACCCCCTAGAGGAGGATTTTGGCCTCCGCCAGCAGCCACGAGGGCTCCACCGCACCCACAGCGACAGACACAGCAGCAGGGCCACCCGCAGCAGGGGCTAGGCAGACACAGGGATTTCAGAGAGGTGTTTCTAGAGGTGGTTTTAGTGGAGCCAGAGATAGGAGGCAGGGCACTCAGCAGACACAGCCAGCTCGCACTCAGCAGTCTGCTAGGGTTGGACCAGCAGGATCAGTACACCAGAGTACAGGAGGGACCCCATCTCAGAGGGGTACAGGAGGTTGTTTCATTTGTGGATCTCCAGATCACTATGTGCGCATGTGCCCGCACAAACCCAATACCATGGATGCACAGAGAGCTGCTAGATCCGAGCAGACGGTGGGTGACGTAGGACGCGCCCATCGTGTTTATGCATTGTTGTGACAACCCGGGCCGAGCATCGAGCCACGGTCATTGAGACAACAGGTACTATCAGGGGTATTTTATCTCTGTACTTTTTGATTGAGTGCTTGATTCCTTTATATCACCTTCTATAGTGGACCAGTGTGGGCTAGTGGTGGTGGCTAGGCAACCAGATAGTTGGCAGGTTGAGTTGGCCTCTGGAGCCAAACTCGCCGTGGACTCGTATGTGGAGAGTTGTGTACTTGATTTGGGAGTCTTCTCCACTACGCTCGACCTTCGAGTTATCCCTCTAGGTTCCTATCAGGTAGTTTTGGGTATGGATTGGCTTGAGTCTCATCGAGCTAAGGTGGATGCAGAAATAAGGTCATTGAGTGTCAGGATGATCTTGGGAGTGTAGTTGTTATATCAGGGATGCAGAGACCTATCTCCTTGCACATGATATCGGCTAAGCAACTCAAGCGGAGCATGCGTAAGGGTTGTCGATTGTTTGCTATCACTATCGGTGATCGATCGAGAGCATTCGAGCATTCACCTTTAGATGATCATGCGGTTTTGAGGAGTATGCAGATGTTTTTCCAAAGCAAGCTTCGGGGTTACCACCCCGCATGAGAGAGGTGGATTTCACCATTGATTTAGTACGGATCAGCACCAGTTTCTAGGACACCTTATCGGATGATGACACCGAGCTTCATGAGCTCAAGATTCGATTAGAGGAGTTGTTGGATAAGGGTCTCATTCGCCCTAGTGTATCTCCTTGGGGAGCGCCAGTCATATTTGTGAAGAAGAAGGACGGTTCTCTCAGGCTTTGTGTAGACTTGCATGACGGCTCAACAAAGTCACAATAAAGAACCGTTATCCATTCCCTAGGATTGATGACTTGTTTGATCAGATGCGGGGAGCGAGAGTATTCTCCAAAATCGATCTCAAGTCAGGGTATCATCAGTTGCGCATTTCAGATGCAGACATCCATAAGATAACATTTCGCACACGATATGGGCATTATGAGTTCACAGTGGTCCCATTTGGCTTGACCAATGCCCCAGCTGTCTTCATGAGCCTCATGAATGGTGTATTCAGGACATTTCTGGATCGCTTTGTCTTAGTGTTCCTTGATGACATATTGATTTATTCTCGTTCCGAGGAGGAACACGAGGAGCATTTGAGGCAGGTACTTCAGGTTTTGAGAGAGCAGAAGTTGTATGGGAACTTGGAAAAGTGCAGCTTCTTTCAGACAGAGATTCAGTACTTGGGTCATATCATTTCAGGTGAGGGTATCTCTGTAGATCCCTCTAAGATACAGGCTATCTTGGACTAGCCAGCACCCACATCAGTTACTGAGGTGAGGAGTTTCATGGGTTTGGCAGGGTATTACCGCAGGTTTGTACAGGACTTTTCTAGGATTGCTCACCCTATCACTTCTCTTCAGAGGAAAGGGAAGAAGTTCGATTGGTCAGAAAAATGTGAGCAAGCCTTTCAGTTGCTTAAGGAGCGGTTAACCACGGCGCCCATCTTAGCGAGCCAGACACTGACAGAGGATTTTGTTGTTTGTACAGATGCATCACTAGAGGGTTTGGGAGCAGTTCTTATGCAGGAGCGTCGGGTTATTGCTTTTGAGTCTCGTAAACTCAAAGACTATGAGCTTAATTATCCTACTCATGATTTGGAGCTTGCAGCAGTTGTACATGCTCTAGTGCGTTGGCGACATTTCCTTTTGGGTAGGCCTTTCATTTTGAGGACAGACCACCGGAGTTTGCAGCATATCTTCTCACAGCCGAACCTCAACGCTCGTCAACGGCGTTGGATGGAGTTCCTATGTGAGTATGACATGGAGGTTCAGTACATCAAAGGGAAGGAAAATGTTGGTTGCAGATGCCCTTAGCAGACGACGGCATGTGCTTGCTTCTTTGACCCTTCAGTCAGATTTGAGAGGCAGGATTCTTGAGCACCTTCCAGAGGACAGATTTTATGAGGGAGCTAAACAGATGTTAGAGTCTCAGGGTTCATTAGAGGGCAGATATTCTGGGTGTGTTTTAGAGGTAGATGGTTTGCTTCGGTTCCACAGGCGCATCTACGTGCCTAAGTCAGGTGATCTGCGTAGCTTCATCCTCACAGAGGCTCATCGAGCCCCATATGCGGCACATCCAGGAGTGAAGAAAATGCATGCCGATTTGAGGGAGTTATATTATTGGCCAGGTCTTCGATGAGACATAGCAGATTTTGTTGCACGTTGCCTTGAGTGTCGAGAGGTCAGGCGCAGAGCATTCTCATCCCGCAGAATTTTGACCTCATGATATTCCCGAGTGGAAATGGGATGTGATTCCATGGATTTCATAGTCGGACTTCCATGTCATCTTATCATCATGATGCCATTATGGTCACCGTGGATAAGTTGACTAAGGTTGCAGCATTTTTCGCCAACCAAGGTCACCTATAATGCAGGCCATGCAAGGTATTTATGGAGGACATTGTTAGGTTGCATGGGATTCAAGACCATCATCATATGCAGGGGATACTATCTACACTTCAGTTTTCTGGACTTCTTTTCAGGCCGCTCTGGGTACTCAGATCAATTTCAGTTCAGCTTATCATCCAGAGACAGATGGGCAGACAGAGAGGGTTAATCAGGTGTTAGAGGACATGTTGAGAATGTATGTCATGGATCAGCAGAGGAAATGGGAGGATTATTTGCATCTAGTTGAGTTTGCCTACAACAACAGTTATCATAGTTCCATTGGTATGGCTCCTTACCAGGCTTTGTATGGACGACCTTGCAGGACACCTTTGAGTTGGGATAGACTAGATGACAGGATCATTTTGGGACCAGCCTACCTTCAGGATTTAGAGCAGCAGGTTGTGTTGATTAGACAGCGTCTTGAGCAGGCCAGAGCACGCCAAAAGGCGTATGCAGACACCAAGAGGACTGATCGTCACTTCTCAGTGGGTGACAAAGTCTTCTTGAGGGTTCGTCCACATAAGATTCCTATCCGTTATGGAAAGGGTTCTAAGCTATCGCCTCGTTTTGTGGGGCCTTTTGATATTTTAGAGGTCATCGGTCCAGATTGCCTATCGCTAGCTTTGCCACCACGCCCGCACTTGCGGCCCATGATGTTTTTCATGTTTCGTACTACGTAGATATGTACACGATGCTTCTCATGTCTTGGATTGGTCGGCATTATAGGTAGAGGACGGAGGCAGTGGAGATTGGAGCCCATACGCATCTTTGGAGCACGGAGGTTGGCCCTTGGGGGTCGAGACTTGGACCAGGTTAGAGTACAGTGGGACCGGTACGACGAGACAGCAGCTACTTGGGAGGATGCGATACCTTTGAGGGCTAGATATCCCTACCTCTTTCAGTGACTTCCAGGAGGAAGTCTAATTTTAGTAGAGGGGGATGTAGTGCCCACACTTTTTATAGCTCAGTAGCTGGTTGTTTATTTGCTCATAGACATGTTTTGACAGTGATTGGTGATATCTTGGACATTATTTTAGATGTTTGATTATATTAGACATGTGTGACATTCAGGCGTATAGCGCCAATTTAGCATAAGTTCTTATTGTCGCATTTTTCTTGTTATGACATGGAAACTAATGAATATGATGTGCTTGGAACCTAATTATATTGATGGATAGTTGTTGCATGGTGGGATTATATGTCGTTTTATCATCTTGTCTAACTTTTGGAATATGGAATATAATTGTGCACGTTGTTACATCTTGATTTCAGTAGGATGTTAGGTTAGTTTAGCATGCATTGATATCTTACTATGTCATTTAATTATATTGTATTGGACAGGTGCAGTTAATGTGTGCAATGAGTGTGCAGGTGACAGGTTTACAGGAGAACGTGGGATTCAGGCCAGTTACTCAAAACTTGCACAAGCAGCCCACGGGCTGAGTCCTAGCCATGTTCACTGTGTGAAGCCCTAGGATAGATGATTATTAATTTTGGGCACTTTGAGTGACCCCAATGTATGTAAAGTATTTTGCTTTGAATTTATTAATTTTGTTTAGGGTTGTTAGTAAAGTTGTAAACTTGTTTTGGGAGTTAATAATCCCACTTTCTTTTAAATTGTTGATTTTGTTAATTAGTCTCTTAATCACAAGGGTTTAGGGTCACATGTGAGACCCTTGGGTGGTCCCCACACCCTCTACCCTTGTGCCAAAATGCAAAACCCGAAATTAGGGTATTTTGGGCATTTTTGGGGACCCCTTTGTAGCTTGGGAGTCCCCCTTTCACTAAAATGAGCCCTTGGACCCTACCTAATGGGTAGGGGGGCTTGTTTTCAAGGCTAGAGGGAGTTTTCCCTCCCTTTCTACCCTTGTTTTGTCACATCCATGTAAGGGATGTGGATTTGTGTGTTTATCAAAAGTGCAACTAGTTTTGTCTTGCTAACATTTGAGGAAATTTGGGAGAAGAGGGTAAAAAGATAATTTTACCCTTTCTCTCTTTTGTCTTAGCATCTTTGACCATGAGGAGGGAGAGGGGTGACACATGTCACCCCCTCATTTGTGAGGATGCTTGGTCCCTCCTCTTCATATTCTCATTCATGGAGAAAAAAATGGACTTTTCCTTGGATTTTCTTGCTTGGATGCTTGGGTGATTTGGAGCTTGGGATTTGCTTGGAGCTAAGGGTGGAAATCTTGAAGTTAGGAAGCTTTTTGGAGAGCTTTCCTTGAGGTAGGCTCTTAGATCTTGTAGATGTGTTGCTTTATTTTAGTTGTTAGATTGATTGTTGAAATTGTTTATTTTTGAATGAAGCTTTAGTGTTGTTTGTGTGTGTTTTTACTCCCTCCATCATATGGCATGATGGAGTTTGGAGTGTGGGGGAAGAGAGAGGGAATTTTCCCTCTCAACCCTCAAGGCTTGATGGCCAAGCCTTGTAGGGTCTTATTTTTTTCCCCTCAATGGTTGAGGTGGGGAAGTGGATTCATTTGGCTTGAATCTCCTTCCCCATCCTTGGTAAGGAAAACCCCTTTTGGGGTTTGAAAATCCTTCCAAGGAGGACTTGGAGAAAGGGGGAGGAATAAGGAGGGTCTTGTTGTGATTAAGGAGCAATAAGGAGGTTAAGAAGTTGTGTTCATTGTGCAAGTAATATTGATGTTTAATTTTAGGAGAACTTTCTCCTCTCTTCCCCATTTTTGGAGGATGAACATGGGTTCTCCTTCTTGTATGTTGGAGTCTTGTGGTTGTGAGTCTTAGGTTTGTGTGTTTGTTTCATTTTTTGTTCTACCCTTCACCTTGTGCAAGTGTTGGTTAGCTATCCTCTTTCCCATGGGCTTGGGGGAGGCTAGCATGCATCCCAACCTTGGGATAGGCATGTGATGATGCCTAAAGGTTGGGTGGTTAAACAAGCCCTTTCTCATTGTGTTGGCCTTGAAAAGATTTTGGAGTTGGGAAGCTTTGGAAGATGCATGAAGACCCTTGTCTACTTGGATTTCTTCTTGTTTCCTTCACCATTTCATGGACTTCTTCTTTTGCTCCTTGTATCTTGAAAAGAATGGCTTGTGTGAGCTTTCTTTGTCTTGAAAAGATATTGTATTAAACCCCTTTTTGGGTGGATATGTATTGTGGCATATGTGAACTTGAGCAAGAAAATAAAATAAAGTATTGTAATGTTGATTTCTTAAGCATGAAACATGGTAGATAATCTCTTTTGAAATGAAAGAGTTGTTAGTTGTTGGGCTTTATTTTGAAGAAATCTTACCTTTAGTTTCTTTTACTATAGCTTCTTGGAAATAATAATATATAGAGAAGTTTTAATGTGTTTTGCTTAGGAAGCAACCCTATATTGTTTGATAAATTTTCCTTTAGAAATAAGTTTTTTTTTAGATGAAAAAATTTGTTTTAATATTGGAAAATGCATATTGAAAGAGTAAATGCATAAAAATAACTAATAATAATGCTGGTTTTTATATTTAAAACTAATTCTCTTACTTGTGCTTGTCTTTAGATGGAACAAAATCTCATTTGATATATATAATATTTATATATATATATATATATATTATATATATATATATATATAGATATGTTTATCACTAAGTGATGTGAAAAATCTTTGGAAGTGTTATTTCAAAGGAAATATGAACATATGACACTATGTATCAAGTTTCATCTTTACAATTTTTTTAAGTATGATTCAATCTGGAAGTATGTTTTGTATATCAAATTTGAATTTTAACTTACAAAGATTATTTGTTTTGCTCATATGAAAAACTTACCGGTTGTACTTCGGTGTATGTATATAAGCTGTTAAATGTGTAAACACTTTGCCAAATATAATAATATACTTACTCAAATAACAGTATGTATATATATACAAATAAATATTTAAATATGTATTAAATATCTTAAAATATAACTAGACAAAAAAAAAAATATATATATAATTTAATGGGGGGTTCGGCCTGCGCCCAGCATAATTGTGCACAGTTAATAAAAAAATAAAACAAAAAAAAAAACAAAAATTGTTTGGGAAGGGGGTTCGCCCCCCGGCCTTGCTGCACTGCGGAAGTAATGGAGGTGGGGCGCTGCCCCACCATCCCCCACACCGCCGCCCAACGCCGCCAACCGCCGCGGCTAACTGCAGCCCCCCCCCGCGCCCGTCCTCCGGCCCCCGGCCCGGGCGCTCTTCCCCCGCCACGCTCCCCTTTCGCCCCGTCCCGCTCCCACCTCGACCTCGCCCCGCCACGCCTTGGCACCCCCGCTCCGCGCCACCTCCCGACCTGCCACCGGCTTGCTCTTGCGCGCGCGTGCCTCCCCTGCATCCACTACCCACGCCGACCACTCTAACCTGCCCTTCCTTCTTCTCCGCGCCGCCCGACCCTCATTCCATTTGCATGATATACTAAAAGTAATAGGTATTAATCTAACCTAGTTTGTATATATATATATATATATATATATATATATATATATATATATATATATATATATATATATATGTTTGTATCTATATATATACACTCTAAAGCAAGAATAAGATAGGGAGGGTAAGCAAATAAAAATGAGTAAATAAATATAATATTAACAATAAGTAACCAATAAATAAATGCACAGACATAAATCTATGTGTAACAAAACAAAACAAAATAAATGAGTATAAATGTCTATGTAATTCATACAAGGAAGAATATAATAATAAGAATAAGAATGGAAGGGTATAAAGAGGTTCGAATGGTTCGATTAGGACCTTAGTAAAATTTAAAATGTAATTAAGTAAGTAATTTTCGATTTAGGGTTAGTGAACATCTTAGATTGAAATAAATAAAAATAAATAAATAAATAAATAAATGATATATAATTAAGTAGTTACGGGAAAAGTTGCACAAGATGTATTAGTTTTAATTTAAACACTAAAAAAAAAAAAAAAAAAATTCGGGAAATTTAGCCTATTTGGTGCGTTTTCTTTGGTGTCTTTATTGCTTATGGTGTGCAAGCCAAATCTACTGGAGAAATCCACGTCAACCCGTTGTTGGTGAAGAAGCAGACTTGGGAGTACTTATATTTTTGACCATTTATTTCTTTCTGCCACGTGGCTTATGCATTGCTGCTATGAATTCCACAAGCAGTAGTGACTTGCTATCACTACTATCCTACTATGGCCAATTTGCATTGCTTAGGCTATCTAGAAAATGGGTACCTAATAATTGTGACATGATCTCAGCACCTGAAAATCTCAAAGTTTTAAAGAGATCTGAATTGCAGTCAAGGGCGATAATTTAATTTTGGAACATTGAAAATCATTTGAAATGTATTGTAAGATAGCAAAATTTATGGACCATTGCAGTCTAAAAATTTCTGAAATGTTGTATCCTGCATTTTGAGGCATATTTCATAGATTTGGAGATGTGTTCTAGGATGAAAATTTAATGGAATGTACTGACTTTTGATCAAATGACCATGTCTTTTACGAGTTTGAGAAGTATGCCTTAAGCAAGACCAGATTGGCTAGTTAGTGTAACACATGACATCCGAAGGCTAGAATATGAAGCAAGAACACATGAATGCTTAGGATGAAAGGTAACTCAAAGTCACATTAGCATAAATTTCTAGGCAGTGGGATATAAGGCCTATAGATCCCAACCATGCTCTTATAAAAAAGAGGATAAATGATATACTAACTCGAATTGAAGAACGGTATTGTGACACCTTTGACATTTTAGGAGTGTTTTTATTGATTAAACTAGGGTTGGTGGGTAGTGGACTCTCATGTTGGGACACAAACTGGGGACATCTTGTGAGTGTCGAAATGCAAGTTGAATTTGCTATTTTGGACCCACAATAATGTCTATTTTGAGTTTCCTTGAATCTTTACAAATATCATTTCATCTAGTTTAATGACTTCTTGTATTGCAGTCTTTGCAATATGATTCCATAAAATAAAATATTGTTTAAGTGCAAGTCGATTTTGTTTCATTAATCATGCAAATTTTCATTGTGGATTTACTTTAGTCCTTGCAAATGCCCATTAATTAGTTGAGCAACTTTTTGTGAAGCATGGGAGCTAAACTAGCTATTAAGTATGAAGTGTCGATGATTGCTAAGATTAAGCGAGGTAATTAGAAGTCTATTTTGGTTGTCAAGGATTGTGAGATAGTTATAGGATATATTTTGTGAGTTTGAAGATGTTTGATGCATTGTTGTATGACGGGAAAGTTATTGTCGGTACCTCCAAGAGTAGAAGGTTCCAGTGTGATTGGAATAATTTCAAAGATATATCAATGAAATGAAATAATTTAGATTATGTCCATGAGACCTAATGGTCTATTGGACCATAGATTGCTCTGGCTTCCTCAGCCCTTTACTGATCAAAGATTTATGGATCGAGTTGTTTACATTTAAGAAGGTTGTTCATTCTCTTATTGATTCCGGTTATCAACTCCCCTAACCCTTTTATTTACTTTAGTCCTTGCAAATGCCCATTAATTAGCGACTTATTGTGAGGCATAGGGGCTAAACTGGCTATCAAGTATGAAGTGTAGATGACTGCTAAGATTAATAAGTGGCTTAGGTAATTGGAAGTCTATTTTGGTTGGCGAGGATTGACAGATAGTTATAGGATATATTTTGCGAGTTTGAAGATGTCCGATCTGTTATTGTACGACAGGAAAGCTATTGTCAGTACCTCCAAGAGTAGAAGTTCCAGTAACAGATTGGAACAATTTTAAAGATATATCATGAAAAGAAATAATTTAAATTATGTCCACGAGACCTACAGTCTATTGCACCACAAATTGCTCACGGCCACCTCGGCCCTTTTTGCTCAAAGATTTATGGATCGAGTTGTTTATATTTAAGAAGGTTGTTCATTCTCTTATTGATTCAAGTTATCAACTCCTCTAACCCTTTTATTTGGCCTCTTCAAATAGCTCCACCATGGAACCAATGCTTTATGTTTTTGTAGATTTGACTCAAATGTCCATGTAAGTTGGGCATTCGAGGATGAAATGCTTCTCCAGTTCTACTTTGTTCGGGAGCTGGAAACACATTCTCTTCACCCATCCTTCCTTAGGTGTTGTCCATCTCTTTTCAGTCCCTCTCTTACATCTCATTGTGTGGGAGTAGTCCTTATTTGAGTTATGAGTAACTTCTCCCCTTCCAATTAATTTCAGCCCCTTGGTATACCTTTGCAATGCTCATAAGTTGGGTTGAACTTTGTAATATATTTTTATCCTTTCCTACTTTATGAAAGTTCTTATTTGATTTTTTTGTAATTGTCTATTTAGATAATATCTTAGCGTTCAATAAGACCTTAGATGGACATGTATGTGTAGATACTAAAAAATAGTTCATAGGCATTTATGAGTAGTTAAACTACATGGTTTTAGAATGTGTGTGTACTTGTTGATTATTGGTCCAAATTAGGTGGTATTCACATAATCGTCAATTTGTGATGGTCCCTGACCCTTCTGTTAGCCACCTCTAGCTCACACTCACTCCTTTGATTTCTTGCCATTTTGAGATCATTGTCTGGAATGTCTAGATGGTGCTAGGGATTGTCAAGAATGTTTGGATGGCCATGACATCCTTTGCATGGTCCCTTCTAGCCTATTTTCCCTCGTTCCTTGTTACCATATTTTTGTGTTTTGACCATTGAAGGTTGGCTTGGGCGCTAATAGGTATTTGGTTTGAATTCAATTTTATAAATAAACAAGCATTTTAAGTCATTTGATACCTAGTAATGTGAAAAGAGATTAAGTGCTTACCAAGCAATCATTATGAAATTTCTCAAGCAATTAATGAATTTTAGAGAAGATAAAGAAATTATTGAAACATTTATAAAGCACTTATTCATGTTAGAGAAATAATTGAAAAGCATAGGGTTCTAGACTATAACACATTGATGTTCTTTATTGATGAATTATTGGTTTGTTGTCTTCAATATTTTACAACATTGAGGGGCCTGACAAATACTAAGATAGTAATGCCATTCTCTTGTTTAACATGTCTCAAAACATATTTTGTTTTCTATAAGGTTTCAAATTTCTGCTACATTAGAACAAGAAAGTCCATTTTCTCAATGACCAAAAAGGAAGTGCACAAAGTTGACGGAGGTTTTGGAGAACAAAACTTAGCAAACACTATAGTCGAAAATATTTGACATGTATGTAATTTTGCTAGGATCAATTGAATGCTTTGGACATCACCAATTTTGGAAGTTGATGGTTCAGACAACATTCTCCGCTTGCCACAATTTTTCGAGGGTTCTTAATGTCTTGCCTTAAAACCCCAATTTCTTTTGTGAAGGACTTGCCAAATTGCAAAATAAAATCAGATCAACCTAAACCTTGCATGCCAACTCTCTCTCTCATTTTGAGTTAATTAGTTAGGTGTGATTTATGTGTATTGGATCTATTTAAATGTTATGGGCATTATTGTTGTAATTGTATTGAAATCCATTTACAAATGCTACATTTTACTGAACCTACAATGTCTTACACACAACCTTAGTGTTATATATTGCTTCATACCAAGGAAAATTCAATATCCTCGGTCTCTATTGTGTTTGATTTTAAACCACAGATTAATTTATTCTCTATATCTCTCAAACTTTGGTGGTTCTATGCTATGTTTTTTTATGCTTTCATTTTATTCCACTTAAATTGACTCGATCTATGATTGCAGCTAGAAAAAGAGTATGATTAATTAATAACCCATTCTCTAATGCATATCTTGACAATGCGATGGTGCAAAGCTATTTTCAAAAGAGTGGGACATATACTTATTTTAAATACCTACAAAAATGGAATGAAGGAGAATTCACTTTTGCAAGCGTGAAAGCTAGGAGATGCTAGGGTTTATATGCTTGCCTTGTTCTTGATTATGTGAAGACTACCATTATAATTCTTGTAGGAATTCACAGTTGCAAGCGTGAAAACTAAGAGATGCTAGGGTTTATATGCTCACCTTGTTCTTGATTATGTGAAGACTACCATAATTCTTGTAGGAAAATAGTTGTCACCGACTATGTGTAGTAATTATACCGATGAACCACCCTTGGTCACTTTTGAATAACATTAATAGTAAATCTAACGATCCTTTCCTTCAAAAGTGTTGTTCTAAGTTGTGGTTGTGGCAGGGATATTACTATATTATAATTATTATTTCACATTTTGTTAATGATGCTAAATGATTTGCTTATAATATTTATAGTATGCACCAAATATAAAATGTGTATGCAAAATTGATTATCACACACTCTCGTATGCCTTCCCTAAAAAATGAAGGCATGCTCCATTTTGTCTAAATAAAAAATTTGTTATGTAAATGTTTCACAAGTCATTTTGAGTTTGAAATTCTCCCAATCAACAAATTCCTATGATCCTCTAAGCACTTTGACATCACACCTTGATTTTGAATAAGAATTGAAGGTCCTCTTTAGTTAAGTTTCCTATTGCCTCCGAAGATCCTTCTACAATTACCTAAAACACAAGTTGTTTATTTTCTTGTAATCTAAGAATTCTTTCTCCAATTGCGTTTGCAATGACAAACATGACAATCATGATTGGTTTATATTGCCCAAGTCTATGTATGTGATCTTGTGATTGATGTTTTATAGCTTGATTCCACCAAGGATCCATAAAAAATACACGAGACGTTACAATCAAATTAAGAGTTACTCCTACAAAAAACATTGCACTTGATTCATCTGTAAAATTTTGGATTGTCCTACCTTTTTTGAATTGTTTTGCTTCCATTTAGTTGTACACATTATATTCCTAGCTTTTATAAAACAAAACCTTATGAATTCCAAAACGATGTAAATTTACTAAAGAGTATTTCTTTTACAACAACATCCTTATGTAGCAAAAGCACAATCTCTTCATTCAAAACATCTATCTTCATGCTAGTTTAAAATTTGTCAAGATTTATATGATTCATTATACTTGAGCATTTGTAGTCCTCGACCTTGTTTGCACTATCTTAGTTGTTTGTGTCATTTTTCCAAATTAAATCAATTGTGAGTGGTTCTAAGCAAGATGGGCATGAAAATTGTCTAGTAGATGAAATATATATTTATATACAACCTCTGCAGAATGTATGTCAACATATAACACTCACCACATAATTTGATTCATTGTGACAAATGCCACATGTATTTATGCAATCCTTTCATTAATGTACCTACAAGTAGCAAACCAAAACTTTAATTGAAAAAATATGGGGGGTGGAAGAAAAACATATTCTTATATTATGGATTATATAAACAATCATTAGTAGAGGGTAAGTATACTTCATCATTGTCTAATGCAAAATCAAAAGCATATCTTTAGTTTATTTCCTTTATCACTTTCCCCTTCCCAACTCCTCCTTATTTGCAGGTTCAAGATGATCTTCTTCTCTTTTTTCCCATTTATTAAAGTATTTGTCTATACACGAGAAAGATCTACAAATGTCTCAACTATTTTTTTACATACAAAAGTGGATTTGTAATTAAAGTGTCTTTTATCACTTGTATGGTGTTGGAGTGCATGATATCCTTGGTATTCTAGAAGAGATATAGTGAGGAAGAATTGTCTATTTAGAATTTTGAGTCAAATGCCTCCTCAAACCAGATGTAAAGTGACGAGACTATGATTGAACAACACAATGTCTTGATGGATGCTAGAAATGTGAAGATTGTTTCAGACATTTGATTTGTGAGATATGCGGATTGTTTCAACAAAACCCATTTTGATCATATTCTGCAACCATTTCCGTCCATGAGGTTGCAACAAGTCAATCAGAGGGGAAACGTTCCTGGAATTTATGGTCATCCCAAAATATATTCCAACTTGGATATGGAACTTATTGAATATTAATATTTTCCATCTTTTAGGAAATAGATTAATGGATTTGTTTCATCTCAAAGGTCTCTAGTATGGGTATTTTCACAATAACAATTTACAATGTTATATTTCTCATATTTCTTCTTCTCCGTAGCATGGTTGGGTGGAGGGGCTGCAGCTCCTATTTTTTTTGCAACAGAAGGTCCCGTGATTATTTTTAAACCTGCTATAGGAAATAATAGAATCTAGGCCTAAAAATAGGAGCTCTACTTTTTTTTCCCCTAAACTTAAGAGGTGGCTGGAGAGGGGGCTTAGAGCTTCCCCCTACAGTTTAGGCTGATTTTTGTCCATGTGGAATATAATATGCATTCTGCCATTATTTTTGGTGATTTTAGAGGAAAATATGATTTTATTTACCTACAAATAACCATAAAATCCAATGGGATCCTATAATATCTCAGTGGGTATTGTTAAGGAAACTAATAAAAAAACATGGGACCTTAAAACTGTTAAAATGCTCCTAAATTTTCTCAGTAGCACCCTTCACTAAAATATTTATGGAGCCCCCCCTCCATGAGACCATTACCATACCTATCAATGAATCAATTCATTGGTCTAGTACTATTATTTCTTATATCAATACATATCTTGGGTTACAGATTTACTAATTGAGAATAATCTCAACAAGGCCATTCCAAATTCAATATGCAGGCCAACAATATATGTTTTGAATTTTCCTAAAACATGCTAAGAATTCAAATTCCTTCGATTTCACATGGAAAAGAAATGAAAACACAAAAAGGAAGAAAATAAAGAAGAAAAGTTTTTGTGCAGATATCCATTCCTAAAATATTTTCAAGGGTGCCTTCCAAAGCTTCTATTCAAAAGCGAGAAGCTCATCATAGCCTTTCTCTGGGCTAATGCCTCCCTTTGGAAAAGGATTTCACTGATTTACATGGGATATTTGCTACTTTCCCCGAGATTACGGGGGTTGGGCCTTATTGAAATTCAATGACAAGGGCAAGCACACTATGCAAAATGGATAATTCGATGCATTGAGGTCCTAAAGTGTGGAAAGTGCTTTTGCATCATGACACCAGGAGGATCACCCTACGAATGTCCCACCTTGGAAGTATCGAATTGTTGACACTTTCGTGCTCAGAAGTATCTGGAAAACATGTGAATGCATCAAACTGTGGCTATAATGGAATGACAATGGCTTTCGTAATGGGATTTCCATCGATCTTCAATCTCTGTGGTGGTCACCTATCATTCAAGCTCAAGATCGTTGTCCTCTGAAGTCCCCTGAATTTTTGTGCTCAAGCTTTTCAAGTGCATAATTCATTCCACCCAAGATTTATTTTGCAAACACTCTCAATCCTGGTATCCTTGGCCTAAGCTTAAAGCTCGGTTCATTTCGCCACCCAAAATTGTGCTAGTATTACCAAAATCATCAACTTGGTCCCCGACCATATGCTGCATAAAATTTTTGTGCCTCCCTCCTGCCCTTGGTGGATGGACTAGAAGTGGTATGTTGACACCCCATTTCACAATTATTCAACCAAGTAAAGGTTACCGTTGGCTCTCCCCACATTTTCCCATGGTTGAAAAACTCAACACTCGGTGGGGGTGCATTCTTCCCCGCCATGTTGGAGAAGGAGATTTGACACTATTTGGTCATTTGTATGGAACCAAAAATTACACATTTTCTATGGTGTATTCTACACCAAGGTCTTCCAATTGGTTCCTACCTGGTTCAAATTGGGGTTCCGGCTCCCAAGTGTCTATTTTGTGGCCACTTGGAAACCTTGATGCATCTCTTATGGTTCTGCCCCAAATCACAGCATGCTTGGAACTGGATTCGTTCTTTTTTCTTCCCTCTCAGACTTGAGTGTTTTACCTGACATCACATTCTTTTAGGAGATAGCCCCAAAATTTTGCATATGTTCGCCTAGATTTGGCATGTTTTCAGAGGGGAAATTTTGTTTTGGATATGGAAAGAACAAAATGTTTTTTCTTTGCTAATTCTGAAGTTGATCAACAATTTTTAGTGTATAACAAATATATGGTTATCTCCAATGTGCTTTTGCAAATTCAAGTCCAAGCTAATAAAGTTGCCTTGGACATGGAACATTTATAAAATATTCTGACATTAGGGTGAAACCCCTTGTAATGTTTCCTGGGAACCACCTTCGCCTTCTTGGTGTTCTCCATCGCATGGAGGTCATCCTGCAGAGGTCTTCGAGCCACTCTCGTGAGCGTTCATTCATCCATGATCACTACTCTCAGAGCAGCCATCGGTGGAGTAGTGCCTCCCAACCAATTCGTCAACAAGGATGTGGCTCCCCACTTATCATCTCAAATGGGGCTCAAGTAGTTGCTCCCGAGCCATGCACCCATGATGGCTGGAACCTGCCACCTCTACCCCTGCCGCCTTCGGAAAATTTCCCTCGGATTCCTCTTTACATCTCTCCCATGCGGGTGGCAGCTGATAATGAAGAGGAGGACCCCTAGTTCGGGTTGGGACATTCTAGATGTTGGTAAGGACCTTCTTGGTCTAGGTTGTCTTGATGACCACGATCCTCCTCCTTCTGGGATATTTGTTGTGGCGGCTTAAGTTTGTTTCTTTGTTTTGATGTATTCCTAGGCGTTGCCTAGTATTTTGTTGTTCTCCTAGGCTTGGCCTAGTTTGTTCTTGGTTTTGGGGCGTGCTCTCATACCACCCACTTTTTGTTGAAAAATATCTTGTATCTTATTGCATTTAATATAATATAAGATCCTTTTCATCAAAAAAAGTATTTTCAATAATGGTCTTCCTCAAGATGGAATCACTCTACAATAACTCTAATGGTGCGGGGCTAAAACATTATCATGCAAATAACATAAGATACCATGTCAAAATGGGAGAATAATTATTAAGAGTGGTGAGTATGATTATATATTATGCCAAACATGTGTTACTCAGAAAGCATAACTTGATCAAGTCTTTTGAGAGTGATATTCATCCAAGTCTTTTGACAATGATATCTGTCCCAACCCAAAATTTGGACTAGCCGAGAAGTAAATTCCTACCACCAGGAGATAGGATCTAACAATGCCAAATAATTTTTAAAAAAAATTGTGCCTTTTGTTCTCGCACATACCATCACATTGATAGAGCACTCTTTTTGTCCTAAGAAGTCTCAATCATATTAAAATCATTTAAGATAAACTAATAAGCTAATGACAAATTATCAACTAACCATAATTATAATGCCAATATTTTCAAGCCATCATTAGGGGCATAAACATTAATGATGCCATAGGAGTGTCTATTAATGTCAAGAATGACCTAGATAGATTGATTTGATGGATATTCACCCAATGATAACATCAAGGATGTCAATTTTAGGGAAACTAAAATACTTAGCATCTTTGCAGTCATCTTCATGACTAACGTAAAAGTGTGTGGCGTCTAATAAGATACATGTCAAGGAATTCTGAATTAAAAGTCCTAAAACCTTAAATTCTTGCAAACAAACAAAAATAAATTTCATGTCTATTGACATGTATAGCAATCAAAGAATTTCCATGAGAACTTTACGAGACCTTTTACATTCCAGGAGAAAAAAATCATGTAAGAATCTCTTCCATATGAAGTCCCCCTTGTTTATTTTTGAGCCTTGTTCCAAAGTCTAGAGAAACAAAATTATTAGTTAAAAGTGTGATATGGTTTGGAAAGATATAATATTCAATGGAAATGGAGTGGAATTTAGTCACATACTATCCCTGAGGTGGACTACATAGGCACTAAGAGGATGGAACAATCGTTTTCAAGGTCCCAACCTCAAAAACAATAATTTATATGGAGTTATTTTGAGAAACTTGGTTTTGAGAAATGACATGAGGGGATTTGGAGAAAAGTAACCGACATTGGAGCAGGAAGAATGTTTTTTTCTTGTTTGGTTCAAGTTTGTTGTTGAAATTATGGTGGATGCTCTATGGTTTCTATTTAATGCATATTTTTTTGTTAGCCACAATGGTCTAGCCATTTTTTTTTCTATCACCGTTTTCTTTTAAGTTTTTGAAGATCTAGTGGGTGGCTTGGAGAGAGCCATGAGGGGATAATCATGAATCCTATGGTCAGGGGTTTGATAGCGTAAGCATGTGTTGGGTATATTGATATATATGACTTTTGCATAAATTACTTAGAATTGACATGTATGTTTATAGTCTCTTTCAAGTATTTTATGAGGTCAACATCAGCGTAAACCCATATGTTAGGTTGAGAAAAGTAGAAATTGTCATCTTTGCAACAAATTACAAACCCAATAGTTTTAACAATATTTTGTATAAAATACTAGAGAGGAACTAAGAATTCAAATATCTCAAACCAAACACGGAATTTAAAAGACATTTTCTTAATGATTCTAAACTCACAAGTCTAGGGTGAAAACCCCATAAGGGTATTTTGTAAGAATGAGCAACTCAAATTGGCTAGCATAGCTTTCGTTTTTGATGGTTCGTTGAAGGAAAACATGAAAAATACCTTAGTGAGATTTCTGAGTCCAAAAACATGGATCTCATGGGGCCCCAATGGTGCTTAATCCAGGTATTTAGAGAGTCCTCCAAGGGGATATAATCCACATAATAAGTAATAAACTAGAATCGTTTTCATACCATTTAACAACTAGGATGAAAAAATAATATTAAGATAAACATTAACAAGCTGAGGAGATATTGAATTGTTATCGCTTCACATACTTTTGGAACAAACTTTCGTGCTCGCTTGGATGTCATTCTCACCATTTTTTGCAATCGAAGTTACAATTATGGATGAAGGCCATACCTATAGGCATAAACCACCCAAAGATGGTAATAATACCGAACTTAATGTGAGTAGCTCTTAAAAATCCTGCGGTGATGATGTGTACGAGAAATAAGGCTTAACAAGACAATGTAGTGAAGAGCCAATATAAAAAATCATAACATAGCAAGTTTCTCACATTTTCATTCTTCACATAAATTTGAATATCATTTGTTTTATGTTATAATCACTATAAAATCAACTCAAACATGCCTTTTCATGCAATTAAAATTTGGCTCAATCTTCATTATAAGTTAACCTAGTCACAAACAAGCCTAGACTACAAGAAAAAAGTGAGTTATATTATCAGTGTATCATTAATGTTAAGTGGAGCCACAAAATCAAGGTGTCCATATATAATTTGTCGCATATCACAATGATTAATAACTCCATTGTCTTGTCCTCAAAATTCCCTAGATTTGTCTCAATCTAATTACACCATTGTATTGGGCTCAAAATATATAATAACATCTAACTAGTATTAATTAAATAGTTATATTAAATACAATGTCTATAATAATGAAATTTTATTAGCAAAGTGAATGTCACTTAAGATCTTATTTAGAATTAATATATATATATATATATAATTAAGTGTTTTTCCTACTCCTAGTGCATCTTCTCCTATTCATGATGGATCCTTAGCCTTGACACCTCCTATGGTATCTGGAGCCCTTGCTCCTCTTGTAGCACCTTTTGCACATCCATCTTAGTTTCCTTCACACATGGCTACTACTCATAGGCCTCATTGCATCTATAGATCCCATATCCCACCTCATGGGGGAAACTCTTCACATTGGTCACATGTTTCACATGCTCCATCTAGACATATTTCGCGCTCTCTTTCTCCACATGCTCGGTCTAGAACTATTTCATATACTTGGGATCATGCACTTTCCTGTCACCATAGAGTCATATATTATGCTCACATGAGTATTTATTTTACATCAGTTGATCGTGGGCCCTTTCCTAGTTCTTTGTTTGCATATATCCTTTTGGAATTTACATTTGGGGCATCCTAATTCCCCCACACCACCCAATGACACACTCTTGTTCTTGGTTCATACTTGATTGTTGAGGGTTTATTCATATAGACCTCACTTTGCGCACACACACACAAACACGGGGGCATCCTTATTCCTCCCTTTTAGATGGTTCTCTTTATATATTTACAATAAAAAATCCAAAAACATTAGCTTAGATCTTGATTGGATATATTCTTCCTTTCTTATACTACTCTATGTTACACCTTTGTTTATCATGTTACTATGGTTCATAGTATGTTTTATCATTTTTCATACAAAAATGCATGTTCACATGGTATCTTGAGGTGAGTGCAAGCCACTTATAGGTTGTTCCATAATGTATGATGTTTAGTCTTATCCATTACCAGTCCTATTGAGGTTCATGGGGGTATCTACTTTTCTCACTTACTATGAGGTTCTATCATTACAATATTGCACATTTTCATTCTTATATTCAAATATTACATTGTTGCATACTATTTATCTTTTTTAACATGTTAATGGGTGCTTCATGTGTAGCATTTTCCTTGTAGGAATCATTCCAATCATGGTTATCTGATTTGTTTGTACCTTGTTTGTCATTGTTTGTGGGTTATTCTCTATGTTTACTTGTTACCTTATTTACACAAGCCTTGACAGCTTCGATTATCTTGTGACATCCTGAGTGGTGTCCCATGTATGGAACCAACTACTCGATCTGTCCTTCTTTGTTGTTTTCCGTGTTCTCTTTCTTAGTTGTTATTTATGTGTGCATTGCTTGTTTTTCACTAACACTTGTATGCTAGCATTTTCCCATTATTTTTCTTGCACCACTATAACTATTATGCATAGTCCCTATTCCCCCTACAAGATTCTTATATCACACATGCACATAAATTTTAGCCTTCCTCGTTTGGGCTCTGTTCACTTTTATCCATCTCACACACCCCAAATGAGTGGGGAAAACATTGGGTGAACCTTTAACCCTCCCAATAGTTACAAAAACACAGACAACATGATTAGAACAAAAATTAGTTACAAAACAAGTACGGAAATAGACTTGGAAAAATTCACAACCTGACATGGAATGCCTAGAGTAGATAGGAATGGTGGGTAGTAGTGTCCCACGACGCTCATGTCCCGGGAAAAAAATAGTTACATAATAGTTTCAACAGTTGTAAAATTACAATATTCTCTAGTTTCAACAGTTACATAGCCAATTATAGATTACAATCAGTTACTAACAAGAACTAACTACTTACTCAAGAACCAAAACAAGAACTAAATAAAGGAGTGGAACCTAGGGCATATATAGGAAAACGATATGCCTAGAAAAATGTGTCACTCGAGGTATGTTACAAATTGATTTTGTGATCATATGCATTAACACTTATATGTGGGTAAGCATTAATGGTTAGAGGGAAAAACAGACCACTCTCCTAATACACTTTCCCTTAGCGATGACAAGATGCCTAAATCTGAATTTTAGCACTAGGATGATCAAATCCCTAGTTCAGTGATTGTACGCCCAAATCCTTCATATTATTCTAGTTAGATCCTAAACAACAAGTCTACAAGTAGGAACAAATTTCTATCCCTTTCTCTTGCAACATTTCAGGTGTACTTTAACCCCTTGGTTTAGATTTTTCCAAATATGCATTTCCATTTTACATACCTTTCAAGTTAAAGTTCAATTACATTTACCTAGAGCATTGACTACACTTGTCACACAAGTAGGGCAAGTGTAAAAGATGGGGGACCAAAAAGTCAAGTTTTCGATTTTAAGAAAAATGCGAGTGTGTTTTGTGATTACAGATTTGTAGAGAATTATCAAGATTTGTAATTACAATCCTAAAACGTGAGCGCGTTATAACTTGCTCATGTCCCTATTTTTGATGTGGTATATGTGCTTTTGGGAGGGATATATATAAGAACGAGTGCCACCGCAAGTATAAGTTTTTCATTTATTAATATTTATACTTCAAATTTATTTTAGTAAATATAAGAAATTAGGGTCACTCTGCACCTTATGGAACTAGTCTCATAGCTCCATTAGTCACGGTTTAGAAGATAGTTTTCATATTCTAAGATGGTCAGTAAATAGGTATTTTTCAAGATTTCAGCATTCATCCTAAAGCTTTTATGGTTTAAATTCTACAATCAATTTCTATTTTGGGAAATAATATAGTCATTAGAATTTAGAATTTATAAACCTCATAACTCCCAAAGGTAGCGAAAATTTCTCGAATATATAGACTCATGCAATTCTTTATAACACATAATACATCAAAACACTTATGTAAATTTTAATCAATTCAAATAATCAAGGGAATGATCATCATGAGGTCTGTGAAGAATCTCAAACATCACGAGGATAAGGGGTGCAATTATAAAAATCACAAGGTCTGTGAAAGATCTAAAACATCAAGAGCTTCATCGAGATTCAAATCATCAAGGAATGGTCATCAGGAGCATGATAAGAGAATATCACCATGAGTGATGGTGGCAATCATCTCAGGCTCACAAACAATGCATATTCTATGAGAGTGTTTATAAACACTTAATCGATGCTTGGTAATGAAATCACATCTTGCAAGTCAAGGAGGTGGAATTTACATTGTTTCAAAGTATAGTGTGAAGGTCAAGAACATGGAATTCATTCTTGGATATTCCTCCAGTTTTTATTCAAGAATAAATCCTTATATCATGAGGAGGGAACCTATCTCCATGAGGAGAAATTGAGAAAGAGGGTGTCAGACATCATAAGCAAGATTCCACTCAAAACATCTTAGGCAGGGAGGTGAATTATGAGATTAAGAAGAGATCATCATGTTCAAAGGTGAAAAGTGAGGCTCAATGAGTGAATTGATGATCATAATATCCTAAATCTACCATTGTGTCCAAATCTCTTCGAGAAACAAATCAAAATGAGCTAGTCTCTTTCGAGGCATCCAGACCATCATGTGTGAAGGATCAAGAAGTCGCCTATTCTCATGAGAGGGATATGAAAAACAAGTGAATGAGCATCCTAAATTTGATTCCATTCAAGGAGGATTTTGAATCCTATAAGGGTAATAAGATGATCTTAAATACGGAGATGTTATCATGTGAATTGACTAACCCAAAAATTCAAAACTTAAACCATGAAAACCAAGCCACAATGTGAAATCTTGCTCCCAAATCTTCTTGAATCCCTCTACGGGCCAACCTGCCTCCTGTGTCAGGATCACCTTGTCCTTGAAGGTATTCCTAATTCATTTTTGAACATGTGTAAGTTTGCAAAAAGGTTTAACAATGTCTATTATTCCATTCATTGAAGTGCAATAAAAGAATAATTCTCTGGTAAGCCTAGAAAGGCCAATTTTTTCCATTTCGAAGCCTGTGTGCATCCTCCGGGAGGGTTATGAAAAGGTCTTAGGTATCCAAAGGTGGTATTTTAAATCCTTGAAGGTGTTGGAAGAATTTTAGCCAAATTTAGGAAATTTTTATCATTCGGTCACATTCACAGAGGGTTTTCAAAGCAAGGAATGAGCAATCAAATTGTGAACCTTGAATTCTCCGGCTGATTCTAGGAGCTTCGTAAGGAGTTAGGAGGGAAAAAAAGTAGGCACCAGAAATATTGAATAATCCTTTACATTGTGGGAACATCTAGTTTGATCCAAGACCACCAAAGGTGATGCTAGCAATAACCTCATACTATCAAGCA
Organism: Taxus wallichiana var. yunnanensis; assembly: GCA_018340775.1. NCBI lineage: Eukaryota > Viridiplantae > Streptophyta > Pinopsida > Cupressales > Taxaceae > Taxus > Taxus wallichiana. The sequence continues at coordinate 923,849,539 of CM031240.1, read as the reverse complement.
ATACATACCTCACAAGAGTGTTACTAAACACTTAATTAGTGCTTGGTAATGAGCTCAATACATTGTGGAGTTCAGAACATGTGATTCACCTTCAAGTTCTAATTCCATGTGGATAAAATTGATCAAAAGGGTTTTCTCCGCAATGGTATCGAGTCTTTCTCATGCAATGGTGTGACTCCAAGAAGACTCATTAGTTTTATAACCCAATTCTAGGTAGATTTATCTTCTAAGAATCCTTATAAACCGAGATATTAATATTTAATTTTGAAACCCCAAAATAGGGTTTTAGATAATCTGATAGGGAGAAAATTCAGATTTCTTATCATACACACCCTTCTTGACTCATTTACCTATTGAATAAGCTTTAGGAAGATTAAATTCAAGTTTCTTCTTTTATAACCTAGATCTATGGACACCTGATATGCTCCCAACATTAATCTTTAGGTGAGAAAAACAATGAGAGGTAAAAAACACAGTCAAGGTTGGAAGTAAATGATAGATTTCATGAACTAACACTATATATTTGTAATGAAATTACTTAGATAGATTTGAATATCAACAGTAATAGAACACCAAGAACACCAAAATGTAGATAAATGATCACAATATGCAAGTATAAGTTATAGGACTAAGGGCATAACAATATTCAATCCCTTTCCTCTTGATAGACATCAATATGTGCCTCCTTCCAGTCACTGTGCATCCTTCCTCTAACTATCCCACCTTCAGTTCAACCTTCACTCTGGATCATAGGAAATTCTTTGAAAAGGTTTTAAAGTTTTGTTAGTGTGCAAGGATGATTACCCAAGGTGATAAATTTATTTTGTGCGATTCAATGAAAAATAAATTCCTCGAAGGCCTAAAAAGGACATTTTAATCCATTTTGCAGCTGGTAAAAAAACTTCTGGAATGCTCACAGAAATTTTAAAGCATCTAAGGGTGATTTTGAAGAGAATTGAAGGTGTCTGAAGTAATTTAGGAAAAATTAGGAAATAAAGTATCATTCAGGATCCATCTGTTCAACAACAAGTATTCAGGGTGTAGGGAATGAGAGCTTCAATGGTGAATGTTTTCTTTTATGGAAGATTCCAAGAGTTCTCGAATGACTTTAGAGGGAAAAAATATGCATTGAAATGTGTAATAGACAGTCACTTAGATAACAAGTGTAATCAGGAAAATCATGAGGTCTGTGAAGGATCTGAAACATCAAGAACCTCAATTAAATTCAATTCATCAAGGGAACGATCATCATGAGCATGATGAGAAAGGATCACCATGAGTGGTGATGGTAGTCATCTCAAGCTCACAAACAATGCATATCTCTTGAGACTGTTTCTAAACACTTAATCAATACTTGACGATATGCTCACATATTATAATTCAAAGAGTGGCTTTCATAGTGCTTTAATGAAGTTGGAGTTCAAGAAGATGGAACTCACCCTCAGACATTCCTTCAAGTATCATTTAGGTTTCAATCCTTCCATATAGAGGAGGAAACTTATTTTCATGAGGAGCAATCAAGCGAAGATGTGTCCAGATACTATAAGCATGTTTCCACTCATGTGACATCTTGGTCAAGGAAGTGAATTATGAAGTTAAAAATGGTGTCATCATGTTCAAAGGTGAAATGGGAAGCTCATGGAATAAGTAGAGGATAATCATATAGTGACTCTGACATCATGTTCAAACCTTTTAAGGAACAAGACAAGATGAGCTAGCTAAGCTTACCGAGGATTAGGGACCACCATGTGTGAAGGATCAAAACATCATCTATATCCATGAGAAGAATATGAGAAAAGAGGTGTATGAGTATCATGAATTTGATTCCATTTGAGGAGAATTTTGGAGCCAGGAGGGGTAAGAGGATGATCTTCGTATATAGCACAATGTATGTAAGAATGAGAAATCGTATGAGTTTCACTTGATGTCACTCACTTGGTAGTGTTCTTAAACACTCATTATAGACTTGTAATGTGACCACACTTCAAAGGAGGAAGGGCATTGCAACCACCTCATTTCAATCCAATAGGTGGCCACATGACAAGAATCTCATTCAATGAGAAATCCTTCCATATACATGGTGAATACATATTTCAATAAGCGATAGATAATCGAAAATGGTTTAAGTGATGAATCTTATTCACAACATCACACTAAGCTCTTTTCTAAGACAGAGAACTCAAACCCAAAGTAATGGTCATCCTTCTATCAGGTCTCACATACTCACACAAAGATATCTCCCCTCACACATTTAAAATATCACATTCACACACAACAAACACACCAATCATTCCCACACTTCCGAGACTCAAAATAGGACAAGAAAGACCCATCTCAACTCCAAAAATTTAGGGAATACGCATTCCTAATGCAATTCAAGATTGGCCTAGTGGTAGGCTTATAGCCTTGAAATCTTACAAATTTACCTCTACTTGATAGAGAAATCTGAACCATGCAGCACTTATGTAGTTTTGGATACCCATTTGGGTCACAAAGGTATATCTCAATTCACCAGGGTTTGTTTTGGAGGGAAGACTTCTTTTTCTCACTTTATGACTGTCCAGAAGGACCCAATTTGGTTTCTTCACCCACTCAAAGTAGAAAAGACATGAAGACCATTCAATTGTCTTCTCTACTCTCTGCAAATATGATTTATAGGTAAAACCAAACCTAACTACCTTGTCACAACATTAATCTAATTTGAATAACTCCCAAAATACTTTAATTTCAATTTTTCTTTGATCTATAAAACCTTCAAAACCATCACGAACGGGGTGCTCGGGGTTCACACGTGTGCAAGAGGCTTCAAGCTCTGCACTCTTGGCCATAGGGACATATTGGTATGAAAATATTTTCTACTAAAATTTATCTCCTCTCATCAATATCAACTGAGATCCATGATGCCCTAAGACGCCATTTTAATACACAAAATTGTTCGGTTTGCAGATGTGTTGAGGAGTTTCAAGGATGAGAAAAATGGAGGATATTTCCCTTGATCCCTTAACGTGCTTCAATCATCACAGTCAGCTTTGGTGGCCCTCCTTGACCTTCTACACATTCGTGGCTCTCGGCCAGGTACATAAATAAAAGAAAATGGCAGATTTTAAAAGCTAAAACTTTAAAACACGTTCTCCCCATTCTCATAATCAAAATCATGGTTTCTATATTATTTTGAACAACGTTCCATCATCTACATTAGAAAAATATTCTCTTACATTGTCAAAGACTAAAATTTAGATTGGAGAAAAACCTCCACCATTTTCTCCTTATTTTCCTAACTTGACTTGAACTGCCCCTAAACTTGGAAAAACACTAAATTTAGACTAACCATCCTATTTTGACTCCCTTTATCCTAGGAGAGGACTTGGAGATATTTTCTTGGAAAAGATCTTCAAGTCCATCACAAATTCATAATTTTCCTTGTTCACACATATAGGCTTATTGTAGCTCATGGAGCAACTTGTACAAAGGAATTATTCAAATGAAACAAATGGAGGGAAATACTTAGCAAACTAGTAAAACACATTGAACCCTTTCTAAACATGCCAAAAACTACACTATGAAATTCATTTGGAGATGCTCATGCATAATTTTGCCTCTGAGAGAAAAAGTCTTCTTCATGGCTGATTTGTCTTCTCCAGGTCTTCAATCTTGGCTCCAAGCTTGATCAGATCATTCTCTGTCATCCATGTTGCATCCTCAGCTGGAAAATATTTCCACTTAATCAGATACTGGTAATATTCTCTATCCCTAGTCTTCTTGATGATCTTCTTGTCCAACAACTTCTCTATCTCCTTTATTCTGGCTCTAGGCATCTGTGCTTGCCAACCTTCCCTCTATTGTCATGTTTCAGCTTCCTCTTCCACTGTGTCTTCACCTTTGTACTCATACAGGTCTGCAACATTGAAGATTGGAGAAATCCCAATGCCTTCAGGTAGCTTCAATTCATAAGCATTATTGGAAAATTTTCTAACTATCTTGCAGGGACCAATCTTCTTGACTTTCAACTTATTATACTCCCTCTTAGGGAATCTCTCCTTCCTCAAATGTGCAAGTACTTCATCACCAACTTCAAAACTGATTTCCTTCCTCCTCAGATCAGCTCTTTGTTTGTACTTGTTGGTATTCTCTTCAAGTTTCTTCTTCACCTGCTCATGGATGTCTTGCATTGCCTTAGCAAATTCTTCTGCATCTGCACTTCTAGCTTCCATTCTCCCCAAGTCTCTCAGCTCATATACACCTCTTGGGTGTTGTCCATACATGATTTGGAAAGGACTCATACCTGTACTTCTGTTGGGTGAGTCATTGTAAGCAAACTCTGCTTGTGCAAGTGTCAGATCCCATTGCTTTGGATGCATGCTCACCAAGCTTCTCAGGATGTTCCCAAGGCTCCTGTTGACTACCTCAGTCTGACCATCTATTTGTGGATGGTAGGTTGAACTGAAACTTAGATGAGTTCCCAAATTCTTCCACAATGTCCTCCAAAAATTCCCAACAAACTTTGTATCTCTGTCAGATACAATACTCCTTGGTAAACCATGCAGTCTTACTATTTCCTGAAAGAACAAATTAGCAATGTGGGTAGCATCACTAGTTTTGGTGCATGGAATGAAGTGAGCCATATTTTTGAACCTGTCAACAACTACAAAGATGGATTCATGTCCCTTCTGAGTCTAGGAAATCCAAGTACAAAGTCCATGCTCAAACAATCCCATGGTGCATTGGGATAGGAAGTGGCTGATATAACCCTGCATTTTGACTAGTTCCTTTACTGTACTGACATACCTTACATCTCTCCACAAATTTATTCACATCTTGACCCATTCTTGGCCAAAAATAGTATGCACTCAGCTGAGCCAATGTTTTTTTTTGACCAAAATGCCCAGACAGGCTTCCACTGTGTTTCTCTCTGATCAGGTTCTCTCTCATTGAACCTTTGGGAATGCATAGCTGGCTGCCCTTGAACAACAGTCCTTCTTGTAGCATGTAGTCCATCCATGGACTCCTATCCATCATTGTGGGTTTCTTACAAGCCTTGTAAGCCTCACTGAAATCATCATCCTCCTCATACTGATCTCCTAGGTTCTCAAAACCCATCACATTCACCTGTAGCTCCTGAAGAACTAGAACTCTCCTGCTCAAAGCATCTGCCACTTTGTTAGACTGTCCCTTCTTATGTTTGATACTGAAAGTATAGTTTTGCAAGTATTCTACCCATTTTACATGCCTCTGATTTAGTTTAGGCTGATTACTAATAAATTGTAAAGCATAGTTATCAGTAAACAACACAAACTCTTTAGGAAACAAGTAGTGTCTCCATTTTTTTAGTGCTTGAACTAATGCATAGAATTCCTGATCATAGGTTGAATACTTCCTCTTTTCCTCACTGATTTTCTCACTAAAGAAAGCAACTGGTTTTCCTTCTTGACTCAAAACTGCCCCAATTGCTAGGCCACTAGCATCACACTCCACCTGGAATAGTTTGTTAAAATCAGGGAGGACTAAAATGGGTTCTTCTATTACCTTTTTCTTCAGCAATCTGAATCCTCTCTCAGCTGCTTTAGTCCATTGGAAGTTCCTCTTATCACCCTTTATGGTTTCTATCATGGGAGCTACAATACCACTGAAGTTTCTGATGAATTTTCTATAGAAACTAGCTAACCCATGGAAACTTCTTACCTCATATGCACTCCTGGGTGTTGGCCATTCAAGTATGGCTTTAATCTTCTCCTTATCCATCTTTAGTCCTTCTCTGGAAAGGAAAAAACCCAAATACACTAGCTCGGTTTGTAGAAAACTGCACTTTTTCATATTTATTAGTAGTTTCTCTTCCTGTAACTTTTCTAATACCGTTCTCAAATGTTGCAAATATTTTCTCTCTACTTTGACTGAATATCAAAATATCATCCAAATATACAATGAAAAACTTACCAGTGAAACGTTTGAGTACTTCATTCATCAGTCTCATGAATGTGTTGGGGGCATTGGTTAGGCCAAATGGCATAACTAACCACTCATACAAACCATCATTGGTCTTGAATGCAGTCTTCCACTCATCTCCCTCTCTGATTCTTATCTGATGGTACCCACTCTTCAAATCTATCTTTGAGAAATAAGCTGATCCACTCAAATAGTCAAGCAAGTCATCTATCCTTGGCAAAGGAAATCTATACCTGATTGTGATCTTGTTGATGGTTCTGGAGTCGGTACACATTCTCCACGTTCCATCCTTTTTAGGATTGAGCACAATAGGTACAACACATGGACTCAAAATTTCTCTCACCAATCCTTTGTCCAACAACTCCTAGACTTGTTGTTTGATTTCTTCATTCTCCCTAGGTGTCATCCGGTAGGCTACCTTGTTTGGAAAACTGGCTCCTAGAATCATATCTATGTGATGGTTGATGCTTCTCATAGGTGGAAAATAATTTGGTAGTTCATCAAAAACAATGTCTACATACTCATTCAACATATCCTGGATCTCACGAGGTAAATCACTCAACTGAGTGTTAGTCACTACACTTTTCAGTTTACCAATAACTGCAAAACTTACCTCTTCCTTCTTCATGCTTTGTAGGAACTCCTTGCCACTTACCATCATCACCTTTGAGCTTGGTTCAGCTGCATCATTCTCCTCCTTTAGGGGTATGAGTGTATGCTCCACTCCATTCTTCTTGAAAGTGTAGGTGTTCTTTCTCCCATCATGAATAACTTTGTTATCAAACTACCAAGGTCTCCCAAGTAGGATATGGCAAACATCCATAGGCATAATGTCACACATGACCTGATCTTTGTATGCCCCAATCTGAAATTCTACCTTGCATTGTTCATTTACCAACAATTGATGTCCTTTTTGCAGCCAGGACACTTTGTATGGAGTTGGGTGTGGCTCTCTTTTCAAGCCTAGCTTCTCCACCATCTCAATAGACACTAGATTGTCTATACTTCCACTATCAATCACAACCTTGCAGCACTTCCCTTTGCTCTTGCATCTTGTCCTGAATAAAATCTTTCTCTGTGGTGGTTCCACAACCTCTTTGTTTGGTTTCAACAACACCCTCTTCATGAGAAGAGATTCACCATCTTCTGGTATGTTCTCTTGTCTAGGTGCTACCTCTAGCTCCCCATCTTGCTCTTCACCTGGAGCAATGTACATATTCTTCCCATGGCTGGTTTGAGGGTTCTCTAGACACTCATAAGATCTATGACCAGCATACTTATTGCATCTGAAACACTTACCAAAAAATCTTCCCCTACCTCTTTGATAACCTTGATAGGGTCTCCTTCCTCTGAATGGTGCACTGCCTCTTGTGCTCTATGTGCTACTGGAGCTGCTCCCTTCATCAGAACTTGTTTGCAGCTGCCTCCTGTCATTTGGAGGTCCTCTTCCTCTAAAGGTTCTTCCCCTTCCTCTTGAGATGGTGTTTTTTCTCCTTGCTATCTTCCCTTCTGCTTTCAAAGCAATCTGATAAGCTTCTTCAATAGTCCTAGGGAGTGAGAAGACTTATCTCATCCTGAATGTTAAATCTCAGCCCATTGATGTATCTGGATACCTTTTCCAAGTCTTCTTCTACGTGGCCTGATCTGATTGTTAGCCTATAAAATTCCTCAGTATATTCTTTCACAGACAACTCTTTTTGTCTCAAATTTTGTAATTCCTTAAACAGAGTTTACCTCATAGTCTCTGGGGATGAATTTTCCCTTCATCTTGGCTACCATTCTATCGACTTCTAATCTTTTCTTTTCCTTTTCTCCTTCTTTCTTCTTGCACTCCATCCCACCATAGAGTTGCATGCTTTTGCAATCTGGTCATGGCAAATTTCACCTTTCTGTCATCCTCCACTATGCCTTCAAAATCAAAGTACTTGTCCAGTGCTTTGATCCAGTCAATCAATTCCTCCACATTCAAGTTTCCTTCATACATGGGAACCTCCATCCTTGGCTTTGTGTTCACCTTCATGATGGCTCTAATCAACCATTCTTCAGAGGTTTCTTCCTCTACCTCTACAGTCAGCTCCTCCTCTGGTGGCTCTTGCTCACCATCACTGACCTCTGCCATCTCCATTCCTCTCCTCTGTGCCATTTCTAGGTCCCTCAACCTAGCTATCAGGTTCTTGATATCCTCAGCCAAAGCAAGTTGGGATGCTTGGGCTACTTGAACTGCTCTTCTTGGTGGCATCTTGCTTTGCCTCTTATTCTGCTTTGTTTTACTTCACTTGTTCTTTCTCCTCTCCTCTGGATCTTTAGATTGTGCACAATCAATTTTTCTCTGATACCAAAAATGATGACTCTCAAGTCATTCCAATCTTATTCACAACATCACACTAATCTCTTTCTAAGACAGAGAACTCAAACCCAAAGTAATGGTCATCCTCACCAAATTTCACATACTCACACAAAGCTATCTCACCCTCACACATTCAAACTATCACATTCACACACACACACACACACACACACACACACACACACACACACACACACACACTCCTCATTCCCACACTTCGAGACTCAAAATAGGACATATAAGACCCATCTCAACTCCCAAAAATTCAGGGTATACACATTCCTAATGCAATTCAGTATTGTCCTAGTGGTAGGCTTGTAGCCTTGAAATCTTGCAAATTTACCTCTACTTGACAGAGAAATCTGAACCATGCAGGCACCTATGCAGTTTTGGATACCCATTTGGGTCAAAATGGTATATCTCAACTCACCGGGGGTTTTTTTGGAGGGAAGACTTCTTTCTCCTACTTTATGACTATCCCAAGGACCCAATTTGGTTTCTTCAGCCCACTCAAAGTAGCAAAAACATGAAGACCATTCAATTGTCCTCTACTCTCTCAGCAAATATGATTTATAGGTAAAACCAAACCTAACTACCTTTTCACAATATTAATATAATTAAGAACTCCAAAATACTTTAATTTCAACTTTTTTTTGACTCAGATACAAGCCTTTAAAACCATCATGAACAAGGTGTTTAAGGTTTACGTGTGTGCAGGGGTTTCAAGCTCAGTACTATTGACCATAGGGACGTATTGGTATGAAAATGGTGTCTACTAAATTTTATCTTCTCTCATCCAATATCAATCGAGATCCATCGATGCCCTAGACGCCATTTTAATACACAAATTGTTTGTTTTGCACGTGAGGAGGAGTTTCATGAGCGAGAAAAATGGAGGATGTATTTCCCCTTGATCCATTAATGTGTTCCAATCATCATAGTCATCTTTAGTGGACCTCCTCGACTTCTACACATTCGTGGTCTCACAGGTGTCCGAATAAAAGAAAATGCTACAATTTTAAAAAGCTAAAACTTCAAAAACACATTCTTCCCATTCTCACAATCATTGTCATGGTTTCTATATTATTCAAAAATCAATGTTCCATCATCTACATTCATCTCTCCCCTCTTCTCTTACATTTTCAAAGACTGAAATTTAGATTGGAGAAACAACCTCCACCTTTTTTCTCCTCATTTTCCTACTTGACTTGAACACGCATTCTAAACTTGGCAAAACACTAAATTTAGACTAGCCTTCCTATTTTGACTCCCTTTATCTCGAGGAGAGGACTTGGAGATATTTTCCTAGAGGGAAAATTTCTTCAATTCCATCAAAATTCACAATTTTCCTTTTTCACACACATAGGCTTACTTTAGCTCATGGAGCAACTTATACAAAGGATTTGTTCAAATGAAACAAATGGAGAGAAATACTTAGCACACTAGTAAAACAAACTGAAAAATTTCTAAAAATGCCAAAAAATACACTATGAAACTCATTTTGGAGATGCTTTACATCATTAAGCATCATGGAGTTGATTTGTTATCACTAAGGTTAATTGTGTGGAGGCCTACAAAAGTAAGAGAAAGAGAGTGATCCTCGCTCTTGACTTGTAATTAAGAGAGAATATTATTCCTATCACAATGTAGATCTCATAACATTGTTTCTAAACGCTTAAGTTATCACTTTAGGTTTAGAAACATGATTTCAACTAATGGTAACTCATTTTTACCACTTTTTCATGTTAGATGTTTTGTCACTCAAAAACACAACCTGGGGTGTTAGAAAGGTGTTTTCAACTACCAAAAATTATTCCCATCCTCATGATATATCCTCACCCATGGTAAATAATAGTCTATTTATGATAGTACCCATTCGAGAGGTACTTATCAACATTTATAAATATTCACATATCACCATGTGGTGACCATATCTATAGAGATTACAAATTTATGGCCATTTTGTCCTGGAACTGTAAAAGTAGAAGCTACACTATTTTTAATTTATTCATTAAACCTTAAAGTCTTAGAGAAAATGGATGTTACCAACATGTATAGGATTCACATATCTTTCCATTCCCTAATTTTTCCTCCTAAATCCTTACGAATTTCGAAATTCATCCGTCAGAGAAGCTCGATTTCACCATTAGAGTGTTTGTTCTCTTGACTTAGAAATGCGCGTTGTTGAGCAGATTGTCTAAGTTGAAGAGAAAAACTTTCCTAAATATTCTAAATTACCTCCAACACTCCAAGATTCCTAGAAATCACCTTCGATTCTTAATATATTTCTTGAACTCCCTAGATGGTGTTTGATTAGCTCATAATGTCCTTTTAGGCCTCGGAGGAAGTTATCTTCCATCAAGTCTGCACCAACTCATAAATCATCGTATTCAATCATCCCTACACATTAAAAAAAAATTAAAACCTTGTTAATAATTTATTTTGAGATAGGTTAAGAGTGGTAATGAGGCAAAGTTAGCTAGAGGAAGGACACACCATGAGGACTAGTGAAGCGAAAGATTCAACCATGGGGTTAGTTGTATGATCAAAGTTTAGTTTTTCATGCCATACATTTTGCATAATTACAATACCTCTTGTACAATTCCCACCTAATTACTTTTTTTTGTAATACACAAATTATTTCATTATAGTGACTTGTCCATTATGAAATTATTTCAAGGGTTTTCTTGGTAAAAATAATAAAAGGATATATATATCATCTCTCTATGTTGATGTAGATTTATTTCTTGTAAAGTATGTGGCACTTGAATCAACCTTTACTCCTACATTATGGTGAAAATTTATGTAATTTACTTAGCATAAATCTCGATGATGAATTCACGAGTTTTTTTCTCCATAGAAAGTAAATGAATGTGTGGAATATTTTACACATTTTCACCTCTCACTACGCTAATCTTTGGTTGAGTGTTATAAATATATCGATGTGATGCACTCTTTTAGCTTCGACTCTTCAAGTTACATCTTATTCTTCTATTGAAAAAATGAAGATATTATTGGGTCCTTAGATCATCTTCTTACCCACACCTTATCAAGTTAATCTATATTATAAGGATCAAAGCGATTATATATTATGCCAACATGGGAACCAAGGTCATTCCCTTACATTGTTGGTTGTGAGGATCCCTCAAGTGGTCCTCTTAAAAATGCATTCCTAAGCTTTTAAATTAGGTAATCATCCATATTATGAGTATACCATATTCTAAGACAAAATTAGGATTCAACTCCATGCTCGTGGGAAAATTCATGAGTACATACAATTGATCAATTTGTTCTTGCCTTTAGGAGTTGTGAGGTTTGTAAATTCTAATTTCGACACATCTAACACTCCTACAAATGTTAGTAAACAATCCAAAAGGCCCCAAAACCTAAATAATGACTATATTCTTTCCAAAATAGACATCGATTGTAGAAGAATTTAAACTCCTAAGAGCTTTAGGGTGAATGCTGAAATCCGAAAAATACCTATATACTCTGGCTCCGATTAGAATATGAAAACTATGTTCTTAACCGTGACTGATGGAGTCATGAGACTAGTTCCATAAGGTGCATAGTGACCCTAACTTATATTTACTAAAATAAATTTAATTATAATTTTCATCTATCTAATCTTTATACTTAAACCATTTATTTTAGTAAACCTGATCCCTCCCAAAGCACATACACGCATTGTAAAAAGGAACACGAGTGCGTTATAACCGCTCGCGTTATAACACACTTATGTGATACACATGAGTACGTTTCATCTTCTTTGGGTTTTAAATTCCCAATCCAAAGGCTTGTATTTTCTTGGATATCCAAACCTAAGGTTTGGAGGTGTATTCCATGAATAAATTCATGTTTGACAAAAAAACATCAAAATCTCACGGTACACCCTAATATCTCATACGTTATAACATAATATTTAAAAAAATATACTACGATGTCAATCTCGCTTTTACCTTGGTGATGATATAATTATTTATAAAATTTGATTAGTTTAAGGCTTTCATCCATAATTTCTTTTACTAGTGTTTCTTTTCTCGCTAAAACCTATGCATAACGCTTTCTTGGTGCACAATTTATGATTTTTTCATCCAAATTTCAAAAAAAAAATTGTCTAAATTCCATTCTACATGCATTAAAAAAAAATAGACTATTTTTCTCAAAGTTACATGGGGTGCATACACAAATATTTCATTTTAGGGATGTGTGCACTTTGAAAATTAGTAAAAAAAAATATTCATCCAAAAATTATGAAAACTTAGTGAGACCTCACACTGATATTAGCTAAATTTATACTAGATGGAATTGAAAAATAATTTATAGAAATCAAAAAATGGGGTGGCACACACACAATAGGTTCTTATATTTTTACACAAAAATAGACCTTCTTTGTGTGCACACCACATTTGACTCCTCTTAATCTCCACCATTTAAAAAAAAATAGTGGTTTAGAAAATGGATTCCGTGAGCTCTACAAAATACTTATTCTTATTAATTTGTCAAATTTTTAGCATATGCATGCCAAATTATTGGATGAAATTCAAGTTTTGCTGATTTTAGGAAAAATGTGTCCACTTTTGAATTTTTGGTCCCCCATTTCCATCACTTACTTTTCCAAGTAACCATGAAGTAAATCTCAAGCATACTTTGTCAAAAAATGATATTCAAGGAACTACAAACACACATCATTATCACACCATGCATGTAAAGGTCGCCCCTAGGATCCTTATCCTTCCCTCTCCTTAGAATTTCACGGCATACAAATTTGTAATTTTCCATTCAAAGACACTACAACACCCATTCGGCACACTATTGTGCACCATACTCTCTTAATTCCCCAAGGTAGGCTTTTCTTTTCTAATTTATGCGACCAAATCCCTATTCACCAACATAAAGTGGGGAAAATGTAGTCACTAAATCACACACTTACTATGTACATCTAGCCTCTAAAATGTATATGCATGATTCCTAAACAAGATAATTACTCATTAACACCCCTTTACTTTTTGGATATTGATTTTATCATTTTCATCTTTATTGCTTATCATTTCTAATTAATAACTTATATTTTGCATACTAAGCTGACATCTATATAATGGACCTTTTGAGCACCATCAGATAGGAATTCCCATTAGGGACAAGAGTGTCCGAGTGCTACTATCTCCTTTAGGCTCCTTTCTATCCTCTTTGTCTCCTTTTATGATCTTTTGAATGTTACTTATTTCTTGTCTTCATTTATCACCCTTGGTCGGCCTTTCACTTGTTAATGATGAAACTTAAGAAAAAGGAATCACACACACACACACACACACACACACACACACACACACACACACACACACACATATATATATATATGTGTATATATATATATATATATATATATACATATATATATAATATATATACATATATATACATATATATATACATATATATATATATATATATATATATATATATATATATATATATATACATGACTTATTTAACCTCATTAGGGGCAAGCATTCAAGAGGCATATACATCTACAAGGAGCTAATATTTTATATCTACTACATCAAGGAATACATTTTGGACTGCATAGGGGGAGCTATTTTGAATTCCATACCACACATTTGCATTGGGAAAAAGTAGTTATAGCCCACTATTCTTTGTGCAATTGGCATGAGGGAAACCTAGCTCAAGGGACACAATTTCAATCACACACCACAAGAACTACACATGGAGTGCAAATCTAGTGTAATGCTCATAAACAAGATCACATTGGGTTAACCGTCAGGGTTAGTCTGACTCTTTCATATGCATATTTTTATTCATCTAATGTACACTTAAGCATATGTCTGCGTAAAAGGTAGTGACCTATAGTAAAAACCAAAATTGAAAGAAGCAACCAGAAAACCAGGTCCGCTTTCACTTCTAGAGACACTATCACCAAGTTAAGGCAGGTGGTGTCGTGTCTAATGCATCAGATGTCTTTTTTGACTAAACTATCTCGATGCATTTTCAGATCATAGTTTCTCAATTACGAGGTGAATAATATACAACCCAGAATCTACCTTTCCAACTATTTTACCAGTATGGAATCAACCTAGGTCTTCGGTTACAAGTTGAGTCATTCTACAAACCCTATCTATCACTCTTGTTTGTATTTCCTTTGTTTGATCTTGCACATTTTTATCGCTTTATCTATCCCGATTCAAGTATTGTCCTTTAGATTTAATTGTATTAAATCAATTAGCCCATTTTCAAATCATAATTGGTATGAAATTCACATTTGCAAGAGGACTAATAAACAAGGATCAAATAAAACCATTAGTGATTATGTTCTTCAATTTAAGACTATGGTTACCAAGATGACTTAACAATAACTAGATATTGAACTTCAAAGTTTTTTTACAAATAGTTTTCTTCTTGTGATTTAGAAAAAAATATATATTTAACATATATCATTCTATTGATGAAATTTTCATGTTTTTAGAGACTTTGAAATTAAGTTGTTAGATGAAAATTTGCTTTAGTATGGTTCGAATGCTTCAACCTCCAATGCTTAGAAATTTCCAAACAAATTAAAATTCAAAGGTAGTAGTTAGTAATTAGAATGGTTTTCAACCAAAGAATGATGATAAGAGTATGGTGAATACCATAGGAAACAATCATCTAATAAGTTCATTTTTTTTTTTTTTTTCCTCAACATGTGAAGGAGACATAGGCAATTCATTACACTAGCGAAATTCCACATAATATCTTCAAGATATTGCTTGAATGCAACATGATTACTTTTCCTCTAGAAAAATAATGTGATCATTCAAAACCATTTCCTATAAAAATGTATGCCCGTGCATCTTTTACTATCATATAATTATTGAGAATTCTTTAAATATACGCATTACTCTTGGAAACATAAGATAGATCTCATTGACAATAATTAAATTTAACTCTATGGAGAAAATAACAATTTGAATGAAAGAGTGGTTCCTCACAATAAACAATTAAAGATCATTACTAACCCTCTTCCAAATCACAACCACCGATCAATCGGTTGTCCAAAGGAGATGTCCACATGATAGAAAAACAAAATCATGATAAAGTTATGATAGAATATGATGTGTATCCACTTGATGGTTTTATGAGAGTGAGATTCTAAGTGATAGTTCATTAAAAAAACCTTTACTCAAAAGCTTAAGTAGGTAGAAATACAAAATACATAATAATGGTTTATGATGGTTAAAGCTTGAATATTTGAACTCGAATAAATTATTTATAGTCACAGGATAGTCACGAGATTAAAAAAATATATTTTGGCATATGCTCTACGATTATTATGATATGTGATGGTATTAGTAGAGAGAATATTGGTTGTATTATATTTCCTATTAGAGTGGGTCTAAAAAAATTCACAAAATTATATTCCAAGTGATACTCAATAATGAATTTTATAATGCTTTGTTCAATATATTTAGGATACATCAAATGAAAGCAATTCCTACTGCTCTATACCAAATGCTTAAAATTTGGGCATAAAAGTAAAGTGATTGCAATTAAAAGAGACGTCATCTTTCTAAAACAACAAATTCAAGAGGAGAGTTTTACCTAAGGGATTACCAAAATAAGAGCCAATATTTATACCTAAGGTGAGAGAGCATAAAGTCCAAGTACACTAGCCTCTCCCAACAAGAGTGTTCCTACCACAAACCATCACTAATACACAACTAAAGCCAATTAAAAGATGATTAGCGTAATATCAATGAAAGATTGCTTATAGAAAATTTCAAAAGTAATACGTACTGAATTAAAGTGATA
>CM031240.1:923736736-923833346 GCA_018340775.1 Taxus wallichiana var. yunnanensis | reverse complement strand
AGTAGTCATTACCCCAATGACATTTTTTCCTAATGTATTAAGGTAAAAATAAAAATTCAAGCGGGCCAAATTATTACACAAGTGGTGTAATCATTTTTGTTAGGGTGGATTTGGGATAATTAGATTAACTGAGTAGAGGTTAGGACTAGATTAGAGAGATAGTGTTTTCACAATCCATAAAATGTAGAATAAATGCTTATGGATAAAACTATGTACAACACATTTGATTCAATGTTTCAGATCCCACTCAGCTATCCATCACGCGGTGATAACAGAATGGATCACTCGGTGTGATCCAAATTTTGATACAAAAATCTTGTACAGTTGTATCAAGAAGCATATACTCTAAGGACTAGAACATTATTCCAGAAAATGTGGTAAAAGATAACCGGAATGACTCACATATCCCTCTTAATTCTTGAATATAAAATAATATGATCATGCTAGAAACTAACCATGGTTTCCCTCCTCACCCCTCCATGTAAACTAACAAGGATGACCATATATTCCCCCTCTATTCACTAATATAGAAGAATATGACTAGGGTGGAAACTAATCAAGTTGGCCCTTTGTTCCCCCTCCATTCCTAAATATAGAAGAATATGATCTTTGTCTCCAGGGTTAGGGTTATTTGGCCAATAACTAATCAAGTTCCCTAAAGTGGTTAATTACATTCCCCATCCCTTCCCACTATTAAAAAATGTTTGGCTTATGATTGTGGGCTAGGTGGTTCCCCTTTCCTATCAGATTATTGTAATTACAAGAGGAAATTGTCATTCAAGTAATGACTACTCATGGAGGTCATATAAGTGATGACTAAAACACATATGAGTAAAAATCCTACAAAAATCAATTATCTAATCTCACTCTATTACACTCACTTCTCACCCTCCCTTATCTATCAATGTAATTATACTGATACAAATATCAAAATATATGTATTTGAAAAACGTCAAGAAGTATCAATTTTGAGGCCTTTTGGATTTTCCACATATTACACTAATTAACAACTCCATTACCTTTTTGTGAACTTTATACTTCATTGTGCTAAATGGATGCAATCTATATGTACCATTACATTGAAATCGAAAGAATATTTATGAAAAATGGGCTCCAAACTCCACCATATTCCCAATATATCATAATTTTCCGATTACTTTCACAAAACAAGTAGAAAAAATCCCACATGATGGTTAAAAGAATTTCAAATTTAGGATTGACAATTTTTACGGATAGCTCATAAATTACACTCAACTTTGAACAAAAAATCATGTAAAATTACCTCAAAACATATGCCTTACTCCCTTTCCCCAACCTTATATCTCAAACCCCAACCCCAAGAGGCACACAAGGTGGAATCTATCAAGGACCACACAACTAGAGAACCCTAAAACAAGGGAAACTAAGCACCAAACATACTATAAAACAATGATCAAAATTTCCTAACGTGAAAGGATCTTCTTTCATCTCTGCCATAAGACTTAAAGTGGAGCTCTAACCTTCTCTTAAAAATGGAAAATTATTGGAAATTTTTTTATTAAAAATTAGTATAATTATATTTTTTGGGGTAATCCAAAATCATCAAATACCCAATTGATTTCATACCTTTGAGGAGAAATGATTTAACACAAGGCGAGTGTCATCGATTACCCTCATTTGGAGCAGTATATGTTGGGGAGTGTATTGCCACTTGTGTTGTCATTGATTTCAATTCCATTGATGTCACTCGTAGTCTAGGTGATCTAGGTATGTTGGCGAGGTGATTTAGAGTATGGCTAGATGATTTAGAGAGCATGGGTTAGGTGATCTATGTATGTTGACTAGGTGATTTAGGTGTATATGAGTATCTCCCAAGATGGTATGATGAAGAATGAGCCTAGACATCATATAGTAAGAGAACTATAAGGAAAAAAATCATGGTTATAAGGCATGAATATGGGCATTCTGAGGTGTTTAGTAGATGTTACAAGCTTGGTTTAGTGATGCGAAGTGTAGACACTCTGGCAAAATCTGCTTTAAGCACATTTTCATTACTAACTCGCCAGCACTAATTACTTCCTCATTCTTACCATTTCCATTTTAATTAGTGATTTTTGCTAATCAACTAACATTTCCCTCTATTTTAGTTCATTAATGATGCTTTGTTGATTAACTAACCTCTATCACATTTTGGATGCCAATTGATGACACATCGTTAGTTATAATCCTCTTCCAAGAAAACAATTAGCATGATTATTAGCTAATTAAGCCTTTTTTTCCTTGTTTTGATCAGTGAACCCTATTATTGGTTAATACCCCTCTTCTAACTATTCAAAATCACCCCCTTTTCCTCTAAGACATCTTCAAAAGGCTTCAAAATCGTGATCATAGCCTCTTTAATTGACCCTAAGTGGTTAATTAAGGCTTCTCGTTATGTTAATCACTTGTTAATTCACTAATCATGATTAGAAATCCTTAATCTACTTTATCCTTTTTAGTCCCACATGCACCAAGATGCAAGTTTTCCTCAAATAGAAAACTATAAAAAGGAATAAGCACCTACCTTCAAACTTTACACCATACTTTTATTAGTATATCATATAACAAAGATGATTAGGAGCCTTACTTATTTCTGGATTAGCTTACTCAATCTTTCCATCCAATCTTCATGTTGATTAGTAAAGGGGTATCTAATATGGCCTTGTAACTATTATTAGAGATATCCTCTCACCATTTAGGTGGAGTAAAAGAATAACCATAATTTGATTTTCCTTAGATCTAATTAGGTCTATGTTAATTAGTAATTATCTCACATAGTAAGGATGCTTGTAGGTAGATGTTTGATTTCATTTAGTTTCCATTAATCCATGATTTTAATCTTTAATCATGATGTTTCATCTCTTAAGCTTAAAAGGTAGGCTTTAGGCTACGGTGTTAGTCTTTTATTAGTTAGCCATATTGCAAAATTTTTTGGGTTGATCATAAAGCAGAGTCCACTCAGAATCCTAGATATGGTTGGTATAGCTATATCGAGAGGTTCTGACATTTGCAGATATGAAAATATTAGCATGGTCAAGTGCTTTCTTATAGTGATTTCCGTGTCGGGCTGGAGTTTCATGAAACCAGCCGTTTTGAGTTTGTTCTCTAGAGCCGATGAGGTGTGAGAGGTTGGTACAGGTCATAAAGGTCATGTAAGTATGGGATAGAGCCTAAGAATTGTTTTTTATGGCATGCATGAAAAAAAAAAGCTCAGTTTAGCTCTTGGTGGCAAAATTCAAAAGTTAAAGTCAAAGTTGCTCTTGAGAAATAATAGTATAGATAAGGTAAGTGAGATAGGTTTGAATAATACATGCATAAATATGAATAAAAACACATGGAAGGTGTATATGGTTTTAATATGGTAGCTCCATTCCAAATTTCACTCAAGCCTCTGATAAGCCTTTCTAAAGATGGTGAAGGAATTTAAGTAGCTTATTAAGGAAGAGGTGAGGATGAATAAATTTCTTTTATCCTTCTTGGGTATAAAGGTCATATGTATTTTATAGTGACATCTTGGGTTTACGACACGCTAGCTTTGAAATTTGCAAAATCAATAAAAATGAATAATACACGAGCCATCCCACTCAAGTTGAAGGCAATCCCTTTCGTAACAAGACTTTTTTCTGTCCATAAAAATCGAGACAAGGAGCATTGTGGCCCATTGCTTCTCAATGAAGGATGAGTTATCCATTTGACATTTAGATATAGTACTTTGGGAAGAATGTTGAAAAAACCTAGTATACTTAATATATTCACCTTATCAAGTTTGTAACTCATTGATCGTATAGAGAATTCCAACTTCTTACATTCTTTGGAAAGAACAAGAAGGAACTATAAATTATGTCAAATACCGTTTTTCATTTAATGCATAGTACCTCCAAGGATCAACATGAAGCGAGAGATATTTGAAAAAATTTCATTAATGCATCACTTTAGCGTTATTTTGAGGTTAAAAATGCTCAAAGTATTCAATAACTATTCATATGTTTCCTTATATTGTTATTTATTGTATCCCTTTAGTGTGTTGGTTCAATGCTTTTATAACACATTAATTTATGTCCAAATTAGGTTGAGCACTTAATGCCAATTAAAAATATCAAAAAGTTTTGGTTATTAAAATGGTTATTTGGGACTCCAACAAATGAGGTTCCATTAACAAATGATCCTTGAAATGACATGAGATTAAAAATTTCATAGGGACTAAAGATCCTTGTTTGGAAATTGGTTTATTTCTTGATGAAACCACTTGTAAATGAAATTTGGGAAAATTTGGCACAACTTCAATACTATTTGATAATGTTTTGAGATATTTAAGACACTTCCACATGTTCAATCAGGATTGGAAGCACCAAGTTTCATTAAAAAAATTCAAAATTCATGTTTAAATCCTCTTGGGCTTCTCTTGAGAAACCACGATTTTAGGGTTTGGAAGATGTTCTCATTCGAATGCTCGAATTCTACCCATGAAAAAATATTTAGAAACTTCCACATTTCTCTATATACGGATATGAGTCTTAGAAAAAAATTACTCAAAAATATCAAAATTTCAAAGATAAATCAATGACATTTTTTTCTCAAGTTCGTAGTTTAAAGTATTTCTTGAAGGTATAAGTCAAGTGTTTGATAAATCTTTTGTTGATTGTAAACAATTCAAATCCCTCGCATGAAGAGGCTTGAGATGACTTGAAGGGTCTAAATCATAAATATGAGCTTTCTAGTTTTAAGTTACAAATCACTTGGGACTATCGAGAGCTTTTAATCTCATTCTAAATTTTGTAGGATTAGTTTTTCTTCTTGAGGCGTAAATTTCATGTGTGAGAAAACCTAAAAATCACCCATGTCTATAGCTTTGGAAATCTAGGCGTGATTCAAGGAACATATCAATGTGGTTTGTCATCTTTTAAAGGCACATAAGCCCGTATGTTTAACGGATGCAAAATTAATCTATTAATCTAAAACTCAAATAATTGACAACATAGTAAGTTAAGCTTCTTCATACCTAGAAAGGTAAATGGTGTGAGACATTTTTAGTTCAAATTTTGAGTAAATGTTTATTATAATTTGAAAATTCATAAATAGTGGAGATTACAAACTCATGATATACTTTTCAAATATCTAGATAAGGTGTGAAAGACACTTTTTCTTTTTTGCATAGTAAGGTCAAGATGTCAAATGCATGTGTAAGAACTCAAAAGGAAATGTGAAGAGATAAAAATTAAATGAAGAGATCGTAGAGGACTTGAGAAAGAATTTGGAAAGGTGAAAGGTGACCTAATGGATCAACTAAAATGAGTTGTAAAGTTGAATTATAAGTGAAAAACATGAGAAGGTGATAATTCATGAAGAATAGTGATGAAGACTACAAAAATAAAATTTTTGTCCATATCGTTAGATTGAAGAAAACCCCTTTTCTCTTGATTGAATAAAACTATGTTCACAAAAAATCCCCTAGAAGTCTCTTTCAGGAAAATAGTTGGTTCTTGTGGAATGAAGATTATGAAGTGTTTGTAATGAAAGATTGATGAAGGGAGAATTTTAGTTGGTCTACAACTGACATTTTTTAAAAATTTGATAGACTATTGTTGAGATTACAATTATATATTGAAGACTATTTATGTAGATCAAATGAGTATGGCAAGAATAAAAATAAATAAAGGATCTAATTTTGTTATGTGTTCTTGGAATGTGTGTATTTCATAATAGACTATATCAAATTATGATCAAGCACTAGTGTATGTGATTCATATGGATGAGATGTTCATGTTTGAAATAGAGGGTAAAATTTTATTACATAGTGGCCATTCCCTCTCATTCCTTTTTCATTTATAACAATTTCTCCATATCCAAATTGGCCCTCTAATAAAATTTAAAATCTAGAGGGAGATATTTATCACATGAGGTGGTTTCCATATCACCAGTATAGATCTATAAAGAGAAGCTAAATATAAATTGATTGAATAACAAGAGGAAGTTCTCAAGTTTATACAAACTCAACTCAAGAAGCTCTTAGCTAGAAAAAAACCCAAGAAAGAGAAAGAAGAAATGAAGAAAGACTTAAGCATCATGACAAGTAAGGTATCATATTTTCAAGAGAGCTCAAAAAATTTGAATAAGATGTTAGGAAAACAAAAGGTATATGGTGATAGAACAAGTTCTAGGTTTCATAGAAGATTCATGTAGTATAGAGAAAAATGAAGGTGAATCAAGTCAAGGATCAAATGACAAAATGTAGTCAAACAAGGGAAATATTTTAAATAATTCATCTCATGGAATATAATCTATCAGAAGCCAAATGCATTTAGGCATGTTTTTTTCATGGTAATTGCTACAAGTGTGGTGCTTATGGACATAGGGCTAGTATGTGTAATCCTAATGTTGAAAAGAGAGAATATTCTAAAGAAGAAACTCAAGAACATCACTCTGAAGGAAAGAAGGAAGAGAAAAAGAGTTGGACAAAGATATGAAAGCTGAATGCTATCAAGAGCTTCCCTGAATGAGAAAAGGAAATCTAGAAATTTGTCATTATTGCAAAATTGAGCCATCAAACATAAGGAGGCATGTAAGTAAATTAAATGGTTGTTATTTCATGAATGATACATATGTCATTTTTGAGTGCAAAGGAAGGAAATTGGAATGTTTTAGGTGCCATAAATAGGGGCATCGTTGCAATGTGTTTATTACATGTCAACAAAATTAAATAAATTAAAAATACCCAAGCATCAAACTCAAAAATACAAGAAGAAGGAGAAGTTATCAAAGTGCTCAAAAGGATCCCAAGAAGGTGAATGATCAAAAGGAGGGGTCTATCTTGTGAAAATGAAGGATTAGAAAAAAATTAACCAGCTTAAGAAACTAACGAGAAATCTTGAGACCTTCTTAGGTCTCTCATCAATCTTCTCCATGATGTATTGGTTTGAGGGGAGAATGTCTAAGTCAAGGTGTGTGCATGTCTCATTCATGATTTCAAGGTATGATTTCCTAAGTCTCTTTGCAAGTGTTTATGGAGTTATGTAATTGATCTTGTAGTATGATTAAATATTTCTATGTTTTGGTTTCTTCATGCGTACATGACTATGCTTACAATTCAGTATGTGCATTATCAATGTGTATTCTCGATTGTAGGTAACTTAGGATGTATATGATTTTGTATACACAAAATCAAAGTTTTCCTATCTCAGACTATAATTATGGACCTGTTAAAAGTTTGAAATGCTTTCGTTAATGTCTCGGTGAGGTCATGCGGTCTTGTGTACAAATATTTTTTAATCCTCCATATAAGGTCTCATGTTGGAAGTTAGTAGGATTATTAAGAAAAATATTTGTCATTATCCAAATAAATCTCATAGAGAAGTAAAGAAGTTATGGTATGTCTTATCCAAATCTCTAAAAATGGAACACTTATCTCTCAATAATGGTTCTGATGATCAAAAGGCATTCATATGTTGTGTAAAGTCTTCAATTATTTACATGTTGTGAAATTATTTTGAAGGTTTATGATTATTTCAAATGAATGTCTTGATTTCCTTGAAAAGTTTCACTTCTACTTATACTAGATTATTGAATCTATTTTTTTCTTAAATGATGCTAATGGGTCCATAAGATGAGTATTTTGTATGCATTCATGTTGTGTCTTCATGCAAGACATTTTAGTTTCCATGTTAGATGTCAAAAGTCTGAAACCTAATGGTGATTGTTCTTAAAGGATTCAATGGTATGTGAATCTTGAAATGAATACTTGAAACAATATTTGACAGTAGAATATTTGCACAAACATGATTGTGCTTATATATTTTATTAATATGCAAATCAATCATTACAAACAAATGAGAGAGTTGAAATATTTATAAGATATTGGAAAGCTTCTATCTCATCCACAATATATGAAACAAATCATCATATTCTAAGAAATATGTAGGAATATCATATTTCCCCTAACTCGCCCCTATTTCCCCTCATGAAATTCATCCGATTAAAAATACAAGATAAAAATGATCCCAAAACATAGGGATGAGAACACTATCACTTAGTTAACTAACAACTAAGGATAACTAGCACTACCTATTGATATAAGTTTAAAGTATTTAAATTAAATACTTTAACTTATTACATTTATTCAAATATAAACTAATGATGAATTAAGCTAAGTTTTATTCCTAACATCCCCCTTAAATTCAGCATGGTCTCAAGTGAACATGAGAGAAATTCTCTAAAGCCCTCAAATTTACCTCGAGTAAGTGACTTTGTGAAGACATCTACACGTTGCATATCTATTGGGAAATATTGGAGCTGGATGTTGTTGTTCTAAACATGTTCACGAATGAAATGTACCTGCACCTCAATGTGTTTGGTGCGCTCATGAAAAAATGGATTCCAACAAGTTTTACTACTCCTTTGTTATCAACATGTAGGATAGTTGGATCTTTCATGGTATTCCCAATCCTTCAAGTATACGTTGGAGCCATATCGCTTCATAGATAGCTCCACATGTTGCACGATATTCTTGATTCTGTGGAGGACCTTGAAACACAAGTTTGCTTCTTACTCCCCATGATATCGGTCCAGATCCCAAAAAGAATACAAATCTTGAAGTGGATTTTCTATCATCTATGTTTCCTGCATGATTTGAATCTGAATATCATGTCAAGAAGAAGTTATTATTCTTCTTGTATTCTAGGCCATAGTCCATAGTTCCTCTGATGTACCTTAGTATCCACTTTTCTGCTTTCTAGTGAGAAACCCTTGGTTCTTGCATGAACTGTGAAAGATAGCTAACTACATAGCTGATATCCGGCCTAGTGTAAGTCAAGTAGATGAGACTCCCAATCAACTACCGATAGAGAGTTGCATTTACTTGTGGTGATGGATCTATTTGAGATAGTTGAAGTCTTGTCTCCATAGGTGTGGAAATATCTTACAATCCATCATATTGAATTTCTCGAGTGTTGTCTTGGCATATTTCAATTGTGATACAAAGATATGATTTTCTCTTTGCTAAACTTCAAGTCCAAGACAATAATGTAATAGCCCGAGATTAGTCATGTTGAATGATCATGTTAGATCTTTCTTTTTTGACTCAATCATCCTCACCGATCCTCTAGTGATGACTAGATCATCGACATATACTACATTGATCACTATCTCCCCCTTGATTTTTGAGATAGAGATTAGGATCATATGGACTCCTATTGAATCCATGTTGAATGAGATGCTCATTGATTTTTATATACCATGCCCTAGGAGACTTCTTTAGACCATATAGTGATTTTATTAGTTTATGTACCTTTTCCTCTTTACTTGTATGACAAAACCTTCTAGTTGAGTCATGTAAACTTCTTATAAATCACCATTAAGAAAGAACTTTTCATGTCCATTTGGTGTATTTTCCAACCAAATTGTTAGCTAGAGAAAATATTAACTCGAAATTTTTATATTAGTTATGGGAGAAAAAGTCTCCTCATAATCAATGCCTTATTTTTAGCATATCCCTTAGCAAACTAGTCCTAGCCTTATGTTTATCAATTTTACATCTGCTTTGTACATTATTTTGAATATCCATCTGCATCCAATCAGATTTTTTTCCTTGGTTAAAGATCATAGTAAGTTACCATGTATTTATTTTCATAAGTGACTTATATTCTTCATCCATAACATCTTTCCAATGTTTAGAATGTAGGGATTTTGAAACTAAGGATGGCTTAATAGTTTCAACAACTTTACCCATTAAGGAAAATTTGACCTCATTTCGAGCCATACTATGAGTCCTCATTCCAGTGGTAGATGTGTCATGGAAACTATCCAATTTTGTGTATCTCTCATCATACTTGTATACCATTTAGGCATACTTTTTGTGGTTCCTGTGGGAGGTTTAATTTCACCATCTTCCCCATCATCATTGTCATCATCAAAGTGATTACCATCCTCTATTTTCATTGTAGGGATGATTTTTTCATAATGTGAGTATATGGAAGGAGCATTTTTTCTTCTTCTCAAAGAACTCAACATCCTGACTATGTATACCCTCCTTGTTTTTGGATCCATAAGTCTATAGCCAAGTGCTTCATCATTGTATCCCAAGAAGATAAGATTTTCTAGATTTCATATCAAGATTAGTTCTTTATTTCTTAGGAATGTGCATACTCGATTTACATCCAAAAACTCTAAGGTGTGAAATAGATGGCTTATGCTCTGACCATGCTTCTTGAGGTGTTATTCCATCAAGAGCTATAGTGGGAACTCTATTTAGTAAATAAACTTTCATTTTAGCTTCTTCAGCCCAAAATGTTTTTGATAAACCTACATCATCAATCATACATCACACCATATCCATGATAGTATGATTTTCCTTTCAACAACACCATTTTGTTGTGGTGTGTGAGGAGGATCCATTTGACGAAGATGTCATGTGTTTTCAAAAATTCGTTGAACTCATTGCTAGTGTATTCTCCCCCTCGATCTGAGCGAAGTGTTTTTATTTTCCTACCAGACTGTTTTAACAAGGGATTTGAACTTCTTGAAAGTTTCAAAAGCTTGGTAGTTTATAGAAAGATAGTATATCCACATTTTTCTTTAAAAATCATAAAAAAGATCATGAAATATTGAAACCCAAAGTGGCTAGGTCTCATTGGTCTGCACAGATCGGTATGCACCAAGTCAAGTTTTCCTTAGCCCAAAATGTACTATGTTTGAATGGTGCTTTATTTTTTTCTTTCCTGCCAAACAATGCTGACATTTATTTGTACCCTTTTTTAGAGGTGGTAAACCCCTAACCATGTTGTATCAATGAAGTGTGTCAAGATAGCCAAAACTCACATGTCCAAGTCTTTGATGTCATAGTTGAGTTGATGATGTATCCTTGGCTATAAGTGCTTGATCATTTCATTGAACAAAATCCAACTGAAACATTCTTCCCACATTCAAAGATTTTGCAACAATTTTGGAGCTTCGTGACTTATCTCAAATTAGGCACATCTTTTACCGCCTTTACAATCAAATTTGATTTTGAGATTGTGATCTAATAATTGAATCACAAATAACTGGATTTTTTGTTAAACCAGGGACATAAAGAACATCTATAATTTTACAATTATGTTTCCCAAGTGGTAGTGAAATGGAACCAATGCCTTCAACACTGTAAGATGTATCATCACCCAAAGAGACATGATTTTTGGTGGGTGTTTTACTCATTGTGAAGAACCAATATTTCTTTCCTGTCATGTGTTGAGTTGCACTCGAGTCGACATACCAAATTTGATTTGTAGAATTGGATACTTCATTTGACTATGCAGAATATAGGAAGTCATCATCATCAAATTGATCTTCTGTTCAGCCTACATTTCCTTGTTGAGTTGGTTTCTTCTTCCACTTGTGATTATTTTGTCCTTGTTTACTCTGTTGTTGGCTAGATTTTGTTTTTGGTAATTAATCTTTTTACCACTTGATGATCCTTGTTGGAATGTGTTGTACCAACAATTTTTTAACTCATGTCCTTTTTAACAAAAAATAAGACATTTTTGTTGGTCCTTTTGGCCTTGTTGAGTATTACCTTGCTTCTAAGGTTGTTTACTAGACTTAGCCTATTTTTTTCCTTTTTGATTAGAAGCAAGTGCCTGCTCTTCAGTTTTAGTAGTTGAGTGAATAGCTTCCTCTTGTTGTAGCATATTCACTAACTCTTCAAAAAAAATTGTTTGACCAGTTATGTTTGACATGGTCACAAAAATCCTATAAGAAGGAGGAAGAGATCTCAATACTATAGGTATGAGTGATGTGTCGCCGCCATTACTTCTTCTTTCAAAGCTTGAAGTGATGCACGTAAAGTTTCACTCTTCTCAAAACATTTCAACTTTCTCATTTGGTTGCATTTTCAATTTTAATAGTTGACTCTGGAGATGAAGTATTGTGTTCTTATTTTTGGACTCATATACTATTTTCAACTTATCCCAAGATTCTTTTGTTGTTGTGGTCTCACAAATATGAGGTTATACCTCATCTGGAACACTAAACAAGATTATTAACTTTGCTTTTTGATTTTCATGATCAAATGTAGATTGTTTTGTAACACATATTGCAAATCTTGTTAATGTACTAAAAACAATGGCCATATATTTTGAAAATCAAGTTGTGCATGAATTTTTTTCCATGCTAGATAATCACCAAAACGCAAAATTTGAGAATCTGGAAAACATAATTTTGGTGCCATAATTGCGAACCATTATGAAAACTGAATAATGAAGGAAGAAGAATTGAACAATTTCCCCAGCTTAAAGCATGCACACCCCCAAATAAATTTATTTTATTTATTTTTTGGGCTCCTTTTCAAATTGTGTACAATGAATTTTTAGCACTATTATTGGCCTTTATTACAAATCGGCTCTATGGCCGATTTAAAAAAATGGCTCTCTTGGTTGATTTGAAAATAAAAATAAAATTTTGGACTATTTGGCCTCTTTTCAAATACAAAAATATAATTTTTGCAATTTTTTCAAAATAAATCTTATTAAAAATTAGACCAAGACGTAGAGCTCGTAAAAACACACACTTTCAAAAAAAACAAATGGCACCTCAATCCGAGGTACCAGTTGAAAGTTATGCCTTTTTCAAATTGTGATTTAATTATCTTTCTAGGCCCTTTCCAAAAATGGAAAAAAAAAAATATACTTATGGAAAAAAATTTAGAACCTTATATTTTAAAACCAAACATAGGTAACAATTTACATGTATGCGTAGTGCATTTTAGGGCACAATTGTAGTTCAACTACTTTTCCTAAGCATTATAATAACCCTTGGCCGTAGTTTTCTTTTATTTCTTCTCTTTCTACGCAGGTGTTTTTTATAGCGAAAAACTTTTTCTTCCTTTTTCCAAAGACAACTATTTTTCTTAGGTTGCACATCTTCTCCACATTCAATTTGTAGTCTTTATTTTGGATGCAGGCACGTTGGAGATCATTGAAATCTCCTATCTTCTTCTCCTCTGGAGG
This sequence comes from Taxus wallichiana var. yunnanensis, assembly GCA_018340775.1. Taxonomy (NCBI): domain Eukaryota; kingdom Viridiplantae; phylum Streptophyta; class Pinopsida; order Cupressales; family Taxaceae; genus Taxus; species Taxus wallichiana. Next base: position 923,820,354 of record CM031240.1, on the reverse strand, counting down.
TGCAGGTTCACAGAGAAGCTTTGGACAAAGATCTTCTCACAGACATGTACAATTCTCTTGCCATATATGAAAAAAAAAAGCACAGAGAACATGAAGGAGAAGTTATGTGGGGAGCTTGAAAATCTCGGGTTCCCACAATAAAAATAATTATTTATATATATATATATATATATATATATATATTTAAATGCTTTCAATTTTTAAAAAAAAGGTACGGTATTTTTTTTTAATATACCAGAGAATGAAACAATGTCACCTTTTACAAAAATTTGCATCCGTGTCTCAAGGGCTCGTGATTGCACTCCAGTGTTATTCAACCGTAAATCAATCCACGAAATTGGGGTGTGGATTCAGGTAAGCGTTGTGAAATGGTTGGGGGGCATCTATGGCTCCTCCTAGCTCTGTAATTTCTCCAGATCTCCTAAACTTCCCTAAAACTTCCTACACTCCTCTCTGGATCAGAATGTTGCTCTAATACCAAATATTGACAATGAATACTTGAAAACAATATTTGACACAAAAGCTTTGCACATAAACAAGATGGTGCTTATGTATTTTATTAATATGAAATCAAGCATTACAAATAAATGAGAGAGCTACAATATTTATAGATATTGGACAACTTCTATCTCATCCAAAATATATGGAAACAAATCATCTAATCGAGAAAATATGTAGGAATAGCATATTGCCCCTAACTGCCCCTATTTCCCCTCATGGAATTCATCTGGGAAAAAATACAAGATAGAACATGATCCCACAAACACAGGGATGAGAATACTATCACTTAGTTAACTAACAACTAAGGATAACTAATATCTATTGACATAATTTTAAAGTATTTAAATTAAATACTTTAACTTATTACATTTATTCAAATATCAAAAATGATTAATTAAGCTAAGTTTTATTCCGAAAGTGAAATGGTCCCAAAAAGGCAACATAGTATGTATGGTACCATGACACTGTGTTCTTGAGTCTCCAAAAGTTCTAAAGATATGACCAATATAGTTGGAGATGCTCTTGTGCCACATAGTATGAGATAATGATAAAGTGAAGATCCTGGTGAAATTTTTAGGAAGGCGATTGAGGCATATGTCAAGAAGGTTTTAAGTATGATATTGACTAATCTTGCTTCTATTTTATTAAATATGGTGCTCAGATTGGTCCATCAGATGCATATGGATGAAATAGTGATATCTAAATGAACAAATGATGGAATTTATATCTCAATTTTTATACAAAAGTATATCCATGTTAGAATAAAGAGTGCAAGTAATATTAGGCCATCAAAATACATACATCTATAGAAACATTTTGTATAATATAGGTCTTGAAACCCTAGCAATCCCAAAGTGATAGAGTAAGAAATATGTAATTCTTGGTATTCTGTGAGTGATCCCATCTCTGTGATCATCCAATCACATGCTAGAAGATCTAAAGTATCTACATACAATGGCAAATGCATGAGCTCACCATAAAGGAGCATGAAGGTATTGATCGGAGAAGTTATACACCTAAATGCATATCGAATATCTCAAATATAGTGGTCTTGGCTTGTCAAACTTGGAAAAGACCTATGGACTAACTGTTCTTAAGGAGATAGCTAAATTTTGAGACAATCAAGTGCTATATATAGCATAATAACCATCATACCATCCCAAGAAGGAAATATAAGTAACCTGAGCCTGAACAGGTACATCAATGCTCTAGCAAGATGATTTAAATCATTAGAGGGATTAAATGAAAAGATTGAACCTGGTCAAGTATGTCACAGTTGTTTATCCCATCTCATTCTTCAAGGAAACATTTCATGTGTCAAATGAACCTTGGGGTGTCTATTGTGCTCTGAAACAAGTATATGTAGAGGCTATAAGAAGAGTGAATGGTGAAGTTACATTAATACAATTCAAGTGTCTTAAAAGCTTCTAACCTGCGTAAAAGCATGGTTGAATGTTTATGATGCATCTATGAAAGTAAAATTCATGTTTTAGGCATATTGTGCTCATCACAGTCAATGTGAGTGTGCTTAAGACATGGTGTTAAGAAATCTTAGTCTAGGAAGAATACCAAAAGAACTTGGTCATGAAGAAATGTTGCTAGTTCTAAGAAAATGCCTCAAGAAGATCAAGAGCTATGTTTCAATTATGATCATAGATAGCATAATAGTGTACATGAGCCAAATAAATCAGATGACTTGATGTGAGGGTCACTTGGAAACTTGTGTATAATCTATGTGAAGTCCCAAACGTGATAAAGAATATAGCCAAGTGGAAGTCTTTGAAAGCTTCAAGAACACTACTCCAAAGTAATGATCAGGGTAAATTGAAGGGGTTGACACTATGGATTTGTACATACCTCTATTGGCAAGTGTTAGTGTTGTGGCATGAGAACACAGAACCCTAGAATGGGCTTAAGGCTTGAAACCAAATATAACAGTGTGTATGAAAATCTTACTTCATGATCACTGTAAGCAATTAGAGATGAAAATACATCAATCAAGGTAACTTAGGTTGGTATAGACTTCGTTTTTGTGTGATAAAATTTGGTAGATTGATTTTCTTCTCGAATTTAGACCTGTAAGATGGAAAATTTCTAGTCAAGAATGTGTGACGAATAGGATTAAGTCAGAAGCTTGTAGGAGGCTATTTTGGAGATCCTTGCATGACATTGAGATATGGGTGTGACTCATCAACAAAGGATTAGAGTTTTGATGGTAAGGTGATACCCATTTTTTGTAAAATAATAAAAATAACACGAATATTCCTGGTAATAAGATATTTTTATAGGCTATGTGAGGAATTGTTTAAGGAGGAGTTGATGGTAGGTTGAGAAGAGTTATAAATATGAATAAGGAAGTTAGAAAAATGAATGAAAAGAATACAATGAATTCCCCGTCGAATGAAAATTCTAAGATAGGGTACAAAGGTTGAATATGGGTGCTTAGAAGCAATAAGCTTAAGGAAGATACAGAATTAGAAAAGTGGCATGAGGAGGTCAAATACGGTGATTGGAGAGTGAAGAAAGTCAAATAAATTGTAAAGAAGGTACTAATGGGATTTTGAGTTGGCTCAAACAACTTGGTCCACATCTGTAACTTCTAAAAGGAGATCAAAATATTCTATTACTTTTCTCAGGGATCCTGTGGAACCTTTTATCCCCCACCATTCCATTATTGATGTTCTCAAGAAGCCATAATGAGCATTTTTGTAAATATGAAGTAAGTTGTTCAATCCTTGTGATTCCAAGGTTTTGAAGGGAAGAGATAAACTTGATAGAGGTTAAGAAACATGTATGTAGCATGGAGAGAGTTGATTTAAGCCTAAAAGATCATAAATACAAGGTTTGATGTTTACAAGCATAGAGGTTTGTGTTATCTTGCTTAAAATAGTAAAATAAATGTTGCAGAGGCATTGTTATAGGAGCAATTGGTTGATAAGTGTTCAAGGAAAAATACTACATTCATGGCTTGAAATGAAGATTCTGTGGTGATGACCTGAGTATGTCCTCACAAGGTTTGTGTGACTATAAATCTGTGAATGAAAATTCAAGGGTCTGTGATAAGCACTAAGATTCTCAGGAGGATGATCATCAACATAAAGAATGTGTTTAGTGTGAAAAGAAGTTATTTAGGTCTGTATGCACTCTGTAAATTCAGGGATTTCATGAATTCTTAGAAAATAATGGTACAATAATGTGTAATGATCATCATAGATATGTGAGATAATATCATTAATAGAGTAATCAATTTCATGGAAGCTTCATGACCCTTTAAGAAATCAACAAACACATCTTAGAGCGGAGTGTGGCTACAAAGTTACGATGATCATAGTTGCTCTCATCATATGTGATGTATTTTTGTGAAGGAGTACGTCTTTTTGTCCTTATTTTTGAAACATGAAGAATGGAGCACTTCAAAGATATGTGATGTTGTATAATGATATTCAAGTCTAGGTGAGCAAGTTTAGTGCGTCCCAAAAGGGGTGAGTGAGGTCCATGACAAGATATAAAGTCCAAGTATGTTGTGTGGAACAAGAGATGGTTGAGCCAAGTCAAGATCATGGCCTTAATAAGATTGTGCAAAGCCTATGAATGAGGATAATGTGTGCATCAGCTCAGGGGGAGCCAAGTTAAAGTTCATATGAGATTTTCTGATAGTTTAGAGTCAAAGAAGATGGAACACATTCCTAAGGGGGAGATAAGTTTGTGTAAGTTACCTTTCTCTTATTTTTATGAGTTGGGTTGTCATTATGAGTCATTTCTTTCCATGTCAAGTCCATGCATACCTTTTTCATAGATGTTAAAGGGGGAGAAGTGTCAAGAAACATATAAATGAGGGTCATCTAAGTGTGTGTGCCATCAATTTTTCTAGGATAGTTTCCATCAATGAAAATGGGGATTTTTTGGGAGTGTGTGTCACTTGTGTTGTCATTGATGTCAAGTCCATTGATGTCACAACGGGTCTAGGTGATCTAGGTATGTTTGGCTAGGTGATTTAGGAGTATGACTAGGTGATATAAGTAAGTTGGCTAGGTGATTTAGGTGTATATAAGTCTCTCAAATATGGTATGAAGAAGAATAATCCTGGACATCATACAAAAGAGAAGTATAAGGACAAAAATTATGGTTATAAGGCATGAAGATGGGCGTTACAGGTGTTCTGAGTGTTTCAAGATGTCTTGGTTTTTCGATGCGGGATTCCACTAGAATCCTAGAAATGGTTGGTATAGATGGAGAAGAGGTTATAAATGTTGTATATGAATATATTATCATGGTTAAGTGCTCTCACAAAGGTGATTTCTAGGTTATTTGGTGGAATTTACTGATTAAAAATGGCCCATTTAGGCTTGTTTCTAGAGCTTGATGAGGTGTGAGAGTTTGGTACAGGTCATGGAAAGGTCATGTAAGCATGGGATCAGCCTAGGAATGGTGTTTATGGCATGTGTGAACAAAAATGAGGCTCAGTTTAACTCCTGGTGGAAAAATTCAAAAGTTATCCAAAGTTGCTCTTGAGAACTAGCAGTGTAGGCTAAGGTAAGTGACATAGGTTTGAAGAATACATGCATAAATATGAATAAAAAACACATGAAAGGTATAGAGGGGTGTAATTTGGTGCTCCATGCCAAATTTCATCAAGTTCTGAAGAGTTATGTGAAAGTTGTGTAAGCCTTTCTAAAACTTGTTCTTTAAGAAATTCAAAATGAGCTACCTAGCTTCTTAGCATCCAAGAAAAATTTTTGAGCCTTCTTTAGATAAATCATAGAAGGAATTTTTGAAGATAAATCCAAGAATGATATTTAAAAAAAAAAAAATAGGAATATTGGTTGATAAATAAGGAAGCTATGAGCATTTTTCTAACAAGGTTGTTTGTCTTCCAGATTGTCTTCTTGGAAGCACAATTTGAGTAGTTTTGACTTAAATTGACTTGTGCAAGATAGTGAAGCATCTTAGGATTGAATAATACTTTCTCCATATCTTCTTGGTGGTAGTTATATTATTCAATTATACAGTATAGTACTAATTATACAATGTTATGTAAATTGTGTAAAGGTCGGAAGGTCTATGATTTGGGTTGGTAGTATACAGAGCCGAACCTACTTTGCATAGACAAATAAAGCAATACTGATGAATAAATGACAACAAAGTAGAAGTAGATTCAACAGAACAATCACACAGATCTAACATAAGAAAGGTCTGATGTAAAACACATGTATTCAGCACAAAGTCTAAATATTGTATTAATATTCGTTTCTGTTACAAAAAGTTCAAAATCTTTTCTTCCTACTCCTATTTCTTATCTGAAAAATATCCACACTTGAATACAACAAGTATTCAAGTATTTATAGAAGAAGAGAAGAAGAGAAGAAAAAAACGAACCAACCACTTAATTACAAAAATATCTTACAAAATATCTCAAAGTCATTTGTTGACTTTTGACAACTTTGTGGATGACATCATCCCATGGTGCAACATGGATGATGTCATCATTTATGTCAACATACTTTAGATATTTACAAGGAGAAGGTCGGGAAGAAAGAGATTATTCATCATCGTCCCACATGGTGAAAGAAAGGGGTATCCTTGCTTTTGCTTGCTTTGCTTTCAGTGACGAGATGTGGAGGCTGGGCACGGTACTCCATGAACTTGGTGATCATGGGTTGAAGTTGATCCTGGGAAGGATCCTTGTGTCGATCACTGATAGCTTTGCAAGTCTCCCACTCATCATGAGCTTTTCTGGGAGTTTGGAATATTCATTTTCCGCGTCTATCAGGTACCCAATGAAGTCACGACAGGCCAGCAAGTTATTGATGGATTCAGCGTCGAAAGTGACCTCTGGTCCTAGCCCTTGTGAAACGATCTCCTTGAAGATCCGAATAGTTTCCTCTACCTTTCTTAAGGTGAAAGAAGGAGTGAGCAAGCCGGAGACATTCTCAGGACAATTTTCTCCATTTGATGCATTGCATCCAGGGCTTCCTCCTTTATCTTGTCAATCTTCTCTAGGACAAACTCCAGTTGATCGACCCGGTAATCCAGAGTAGAAAGGATTTTGTTGAGGGCTCTGGGGTGTCCAAAGATGCCGAACTTGACCAGATCTTTGACTGAACAGTCGAGCATTTTCTGAAAGGTCTCATGCTTGCATCCTGGCATGGTCCAGCTCTTCGGAGATGGGTCCTGCTATCGCCTGGAGCTCTTTGTTCACCCGATTGATATTCTGATATAATCCGGTGAACTTGGCGATCACTCCCTCACTTTCTTTGAGGATTTGGCTCCTCCAGGTGGAAACTGCCATACCCTGCTCACCGATTTTGGCGTATTCATTAATCTTGTCCTGGCTCAGAGGCTCAGGAGTTTCGGTGGCAGTTGTAGGAGGTGCACTGCCCATCTTCTGCAAGGCGTGGAGGAGATGTTTATTTTGTTCCTTTAACAGCCTCTTTTCCTCCTTTGCTTCCTGGAGCTTCTTGCAAAGGGCGTCAACTGCAGATAGGGCCTCTCCTTGAAGGCTTTCTGAAGATGTCCCCATTGTGACTTGGGTCACTATAATCTGTTGAAGACAGATCCTTTTTATCCTTTAAAGGATTGGGGTAAGCTATCTCCATTACTCTCTCTCCTGACGCACTCTGAGAGAAGCGGGTTATAGGCTTTTTGCTTCTTGGTCCCCTTTGATGGGATGATGGAGAAGTCCATCGGTGCGATGGGAACTTTCCTCTTTTGTTGGCTCAGGTGCTGAGAGATCCATGCTGGACTTATGGGAGAGGGGCCGGAAATAGAAAAGGGAGCAGCTGCAGTAGTAGAAGGAAAATGCGTGGAGACACTTGGAGGCGGCATTGAGAGGGAGGCCGAGGAAGTGCTCACGGGAGGAAGAGATCTTTGCGGGGAGGTAGACATGGGAATGGAAGGGAGGCTGAGAGATGAGGAAGAAATGGTGGGGGACAGCTCCGTGAGAGAAGAGAAGATGGACGATGAGGAAGGGGAACAAGAAAGATGGGGGAGAGGATACGACCAAAGGAATGGTCGCTTGGGTCACTCGAGGAGGGGAAGGAGGAGAGGGAGAAGAGATAGAAGGGACCTCAATAGTTGCAGTAGTGGCAACATCCTGAGTGGATGTGCCCATCGGAACATCCTCGGCCACTTCTTTCTCTGGAGAAGCCAGAGTTATAACTTGTTCTTGTGCGGCGGAAGGGGGACTCTCAGGAGTCTTTTCTTGGGCAGAGCTTGACTCGCCCTCCTTGTCTTTACCTTTGCTCTTTGGCAGATGTTTGATCTGGAAGGTGCGTTGCCCAATGGAGAAGTGGTGAAATCAACCCCGAGGTAGATGAGACCATTCATCCTGCACCAGTGCTCTGTTCTCCATAGAGTTTCTTTGACCCTTTCTTCTATCGTCTGAGGCGCTTTGGTTCTATCAATGACAGTGAATGGCCAGTCGTCCCCACCCGTGTCAAGATATACCTGATCAACTTCTTGATCAGTAGTTTGATAACCTTTTGGGATGATGGCTACACCGTACTGGATGATTTCAGCCAAGGCTAAGTGGGAATGGTCTTTCCTTCTGAGCTCGACCTCATGATACAGGTCGATATAAATATCCTCGATCTGTGGAATGTGGATCGGATCGAGTTTGGCCCTAGGTAGACAATTCCTTGGGTCGAAAGTGGGCCTTGCTAGGGAAGTTGTGCTTTAGATTTAGCAGCTCCAGCTCTGCAAACATCTCCCATGCTTTGTGGTGAGAGAGACAAGTGTACCTACCCACTGTGAGGGGGAAAGGAGTTCCACCCTTCTTTCTCTTCAAGCACTTCTCGTGATAGGTTATGAGCTGTCTTGATAGCTCCAACAGGATCAGCTTGGGGCCGGCATATCTTGGCAATTTGGTTGGTTCCCCCAAGAAGTTGGCTGCCCTTAGATAAGTGAAGGTGGGGAATTGAGTGAACAAGGCCCCCCATTTCTCTGTTGCTGCAACAATGCTCTTGGTCGTACGATGACCGTGAGTCATGTTTGGCCTCAAAAGGTAGACGATGCCATAGAAGAAGGCATCGTTAATCTTTGTAAACTGAGGAATACTGTTCTCCAGCTTCAGCTCTGGATAGTATTCATATATTTTTACCTGGGGCCAAACCCCACCGCATCAATGCTGGATAATCTCTTTCCGAGGCCATAACATAAACTACGTAGGAGTTCATGTAGAACCTCCCCATTGTGGTAAGTTGTTGGAGCTGCTCGGATATAGTGCTTGCTTATGATCTCCGCCCACTCGAAGCGTTGATCTGGCACATTCTTGTTCATTGTCTCCAGGTATCTAAGCATCCATTTATGAAAGTAGTGGGCATCAGGAAGCCCAAATACTCTGCTTAGGAACGTGATGGTATCACTGAGTTCCTCTGAGAAATCACTGCGATGAATGACTTGTGGCCATCTGGTCACCACCTTCTTGTTTTTCAGGTATACCTCATTCATTAATTACATACACTGATCTTCATTATCTTCCCAAGCCTTGGTGCAATCTTCTTGGCTTACGGCCACAAAGTGCCGGTGGTGAGGAATGCCGAGCATTATTTCGAAGTGTCGGGCAGTGAGGTTGATCACGACCTCACCTTTCTCATTCTGGACACACCTTGTGTCTTTGTTGTAGCAGCGGGCTACTACCATCATGAACTCGTTGTTCACAACAGGCCCGGCCAGGGATCCCTCGGCAAATGCGAGGCCACTTTGCCTGCAGTTTGTCCATCCACGGACTTCTGTGACCCTTCAGTTACGGCCCCGAAGTCTCCATATCGATATGACCAAGTTCTGAGTCTCTTATGTCCAGGTCACACTCTGCCTGGGATTCGGGCATCCTGACCCTCTGATATTTGTACTTCATTTCTTCCTCTGTAAGCTTGGCTTTGCCCTTAGACTTGGTAGGTCTCTTGCTTGATGTAGACATATGTAGTTCTGAACTTAGTTGTTGATCTGCAAGAAGAAGAAGTGAAACCCAACGCAGGAGAGTCATGTTAGCTGATTGATCTCCCATTAAAGTATTGACAGAAGGAAGAGTTAGCAATTTTAAGGCATCAGGGCGCAGGGCGCATGAACAACTTTGCGGCTGCGAGGGCTAAATAGTGTGGCACAGAAAAAATGGTGTTCTGAGGACAAATCAGCGCCAAAGGGCGCGAGGCATGGATCTGCACATGACATTTTTGTTGTTGCAATCGAGAGTGCGCTGCGCCCATTTATGCGTGTTTTATACCGGCGCATGGATTTTTCATGTTGCAGGGGACTAGGATGCGCCATAGGCGCATATATTTTTCATGTTACATGGGGATTTGGTGCGCCAAAGGCATGCAAGTTTAGCATGTGTAACATAGACTTCAGGTGTGAAAAAGGGAACTTGGCGCGGCGCATGGGAGGTCTGCATGACATGATGTTGATGTAATAGGGGATGCGCCTGCGCCTTTGAACACAGTTTTACACTCGGCGCAAGTAATGCCGGTGTTGCATGGGTGCAGGGTGTGCCTATGGCGCATAGGTATTTGATATGTGACATGGGAGTTGGGTGCGCCCAAGGGTGCAGATTTATTACGTGTAGCATATGACATTTTTGTTGCAGCGATAAGGAAAGCGCCTGCGTCCATATGGAGACTAGTTTTCACAAAGCGCAGAGAGCTCATGTGCTGCAATTAAAGCCGGTGCGCCATAGGCGCATGTTGCTGTATGCTTCTTATTTAGTTTGTGCGTGTGCGAGGAAAAATAGTTTTGGAAAATGATTCTTCCCTCTCTGACAGATCACGATTTTAGGCTTACTTCACATTGCTTCAAGTGGTGAAGGGGGAAGGAAGGAGATTTTGGCTTTTTGCTTTGAGGCAGAGTTATCCTAACCAGCAGATCTGGAAAAAGGATGGGAACAGCTTTGGGAGGGAAAAACAGGAAAGCAGGAGGAGCTTCATGGTTCTCAGATCTATTTTATCCTACCACTCAATCAGACAAACAACAACAAAACCAAAACACGAGAAAAATGAGGACCACTTACCCGGAATATATAGAATGCGAGAGGTGAAAGGGGTCCACGAATGTGACACGAGGATGATGGGGTGTCTTTGACAGTGCGAGAGGAAAAAGATCAATCACGTGTTTTCTGACTGGTGATAATGACAGGGCGGATGCGCCTATATAGGCAAAGGTGTAATAAATGTGCCAACCACTTTTTGAAGTGGCGCATCAAAACACCTGTCGACATTGCAAAACTTGCGCCCTGTGGCACACCAAGATGTGTGTTAACACGTTGTTATGTGTGCCCTTGGCGCACAAAAAGTGTTGTCAACATGGCAATACGTGTGCCCATTGGCACACAAAAATGTGGCATGTGGCGCAACAAAAATATTGTTGACACGAAGGCATGCACCTTGGCGCATGCGAAAAAAGCAACACATGGTGAGGCGCACCAAAATGTGTGTCGACACGCAAAGGTGTGCCAAAGGATATGAAGGGGGTGCAGATTTACCCTGTGTTGCACAAACAATAGGTGCGCCCAACCCAAAAAAACCAAAAATGGCTAAGTTCGGAAAACCAGATTTCTGGGAAAGGGTTTTGCAACGTTCCGAATGTAGAGGGGTCCCTGACGAGGGACCAGAACAAAATTTGGTATGGTTACCCATAAAATTACCCTTGCCAATTTTACGGGATAACAAGCTGGCTCTTTCTGGGGACTATCTCTGAATGGAAATCAGGGGTAGAGAATCCCAGATCCACACGTGCCTATCCATTGGGTACAGAGTCAAAAACAAGGGCGACCACCAAAGGAAACACACACTGACAACAAAAGCAAACACACACAAAAAAAACACACAAGCTGAAGCAAACTATACAAAGAAAGAGAGCAAGCTCTACTTCTGAAGATTTTCGAGATGCTTTTGCCCACTATAGGGAAGCGGGAGTCGATTCCATCTGGATACGAGAGATAGAAGTTGTTCTCTCCATTGAGTTTTTGATCTTGAAAGGTCCCCTCCATAGGGATCAAATTTTCCATGCATGCCCTTTGGCTCTCTTCGTTTGTCCCACAAAGGGAGGTCTCCCACAGTACTCTCTTTGCTTAGCTTTTTATCGAACAATCTCTTGACCTGATTCGATGTTCGGTGATCCATGTCGACCACTCTTACTCTCTTTTCTTTGAGCTCTGCTAGATACATGATCCTCTTTTTAAGGGAATTTTGGAAAGTCTCATCTTCGATTGCTCGTGCCAAGCGCAGAGCGGGGAGTTCCACAAAAATGGGAAGCTCGGCATCGGTGCCATATAACACTTGAAAAGGTGACATGCCGAGAGACCTCTTGGGAGTGATGCGGTCCGCCCACAAAGCGTCGTATAATGACTTGTGCCACATTCGTTGATTTTCATCCACTAGCTTTCGTATGATGGTTACTAAGTTTTTATTATTGGATTCTGCCTGACCATTTCCCTGAGGGTAATAATCTGAGGCGTGAGCCAGAGTTATTCCGTATTCATAGCAAAAACCAACAACTTCTCGTGAGGAGAAGTTGGAAGCGTTATCAACAACAATCTTGTTTGGAATGCCAAACCTGACAATGATATTTTCTTTGATGAAACTGCAAACAACCTCGGAAGTGGCATGTTTGACAGGTATGGCTTCCACCCATTTTGTGAAATAATCTATTCTGTCAGGGACATAACTATGTCCGGCACTCGATTGGGGATTGAGTGCACCAATAAAATCAATTCCCCACTGCTTGAATGGTTCGTCGAAATGACCTTTGAGGGGAAAAGCAGCCAACTTGGGCTTGCCGAAAAATTGCTGGCAAGGCTCACACTTTGCTACCCAGGTGGTTGTGTCTTGGAAAAGTCGGCCAATAGTACTGCCTAGGATGATCTTGTGTGCCATCACGGAAGAGGAGAAATGGCCCCCACAGGCTGAATTATGAAAACTCTCAAGTAACTTCACTTGTTGTGGCTTGTCAACACATCGCAAGAAGATGCCATCTATTCCACGTTTGTATAAACCGTCATCCCAGATGATATATCTGGCTGCTCTGAGCTTTATAGCGCTTCTCCTTTGTAGTTAGATGAGCTGGGCATTCGCCATAGGTGAGAAAGAAAGCAATATCGAATACCACTCATCACTGGTTGCGACAAATAGGACCATAGGTAGTGAATCGGGTTTCTCCAGCTGGCTTTGTGCTCCATGGGTGCAATCATCTTTTCTTCCGGAAACTTCTGAATCTTGGTTTTCAGCCATAAGTTGACATAGGCCTTTGCCTCTTACTAACTTGGTTGGTTTTATATCCAGATCATACTCTTGGACTTTTGCAATCCAATTCCCTCGCAAACTTCCTAACTCCTGTTGAGTTAAAATTGACTTGACTGCCGTGTCAGGGACCAGCACTACTGTATGAGAGTTTAGAATGTAATACCTGAAGTTCTTGACTACTTTGACCATGGCGAAGGCATGTTTTTCTAACTGAGACATCTTTAATTCATGAGGCTTGAGAGGAGAGCTCATAAATGCAATCGGGGATTCAACATTTTGAGAATTCTTTTGCATTAGGATGGCCGACACAGTGTGCTCGGATGCGTAGCTATACATAATAAAATCTTTGGAGAAATCGGGACATACCAGGACCGGCGCGTGTGTGAGCGATGGAGGCTTTTATTTCCTCAAATGACTTCTTCCCTTCTTCGCTCCATCGGAAAGTTGGTGACCCTTTCATCATGTCTAATATATGACGAGTCTTTTCAGCAAAGTCGGGAACAAAGCGCCTGAGAAAATTCACTTTTCCGAAGAAAGAGTGAACGCCGGTCTTGCTTGTAGGTAAAGTAAGGCTCTGAATAGCCTTAACTCTTTTGGTATCTATCTTTGTCCCTTCTTTGCTAACAACATGTCCCAGCAATTTTCCTTCTGTGACTCTGAAAATGGACTTTTTGGATTCAGGGAGATCCGTGCTCTCGGCATCTAATCAATACTTGCTCCAAATGATCACAATGATCATTTCACTTGTTTGGAGAACACAGTTAAGTCATCTAAGTAGACTACGATGACCTTCCCCATCATACCTTTGAACGTGAAGTCCATTGCTCGCTGGAAAGTGGCACCAGCATTGGTCAGGCCAAAAGGCATCCTGCTGTAAGCAAACGTACCCCAAGGAGTAGTGAATGTTGTTTTAAATTGGTCTTCAGGTGAGACTTCAATCTGATTGTAGCCTGAAAAACCATCAAGCATGGACAACATTTCTGATCCAGTTACTGCCTGCAGAACCTGATCCATTATGGGAAGCGGGTAGTTGTCCTTCAGGGACGCCTGATTCAGGTTGCGAAAATCTACACATATGCGTATCTCGCCATTCTTCTTGTGCACTGGCACAATGTTTGCCACCCAAGTACTGTGATGGATAGGAAAAATGATCCGTGCATCCAGCATTTTCTGAATTTCAGCCTGGATAGTACCTGAGATCTTAGGATTATAATGTCTCTACTTCTGGCGAAAAGGTTTGACGTCTTCTTTCAACGGGATATCATGTTGGACGTCCTTTGGCTTAAAAGACTTTAGATCGGCATAGGACCATGCCAATACATCCATGTATTTCTTCAGCAGTTTGACAAACTTCCACTTCTCTTCAGGTGTGCAACATTTTCCAATGTTCACAAACTGCGGATGTTCTACCGAACCTAAATTGACCGGTTCGGTTTCTGGGGAGGAGTTAGGATCATCTCACCTTTTCTTTTTAACAAAGCGATCATGCCTGTCGAACAACCACTCTAGGGAGACCAGGCCTTTTGGGATTTTATTTCCTTTGAGCTGGCATATGCCGTCGCTTCCTTTTGATTCTTCATTTTGATCGGTAACTGATTCGCGGCATGTAGAAGTGGATCCTTCAAAATGAAGTTCACTAAAATTTTCCACCTTTTCTAGAAAGGCAATGAGTTGATTGTCATTGTTGAATACTTGCCAATGCTGAGAATTGTCCAGCACGCTTGGGCGAAAAACCACCTCAATGGTATATTTGTCTATTTTCAAACCTAGGTGAGGGAGCATGAGGGATGCTTGAAATGGCCAATGAATCGGCCATGTCATTCTGAGCTCTTGGGATGGCTTTTATTGAAAAAGCATCAAACTCCTCGATGTTGTCCCACACCGTTGCGGTAATGTCTGAGCCTTTCATTCTTCACTTGGTATATCCTCTTAACTTGATTTACGACCAGCTCTGCATCACCTTGTACCTTAAGATTCTTGATCCCTCTTTCCTTCGCGGCTTGCATGCCAAGTAGCAGAGATTCATACTCAGCAGTATTATTTGTGTTGAAAAATTGTAACTTGAAAGAGAGAGGAATAATCTCTTCTTCGGGAGATATAAGCACGGCACCAGCGCCACACCCACTAGTCAGCGCAGCTACCATCAAACTGCAAAGTCCAGATCTTGTTAAGATCCCCTTCTTGGATGAGGACATCCATTTTGTCAGACTCGGTAGACAAGAAATAGTTTCCCATCCCTGATGATTCGAAGAGAATTTGGGCTTTAGGGTCATCGGAGTTAGTAACCAGGTACTTCTTTTGCGATTCAGGCTCCAAAGTTTGCATTACACCTTTGACGGGGATCCTAGCCTTAGACCAGTCCATATGAATCTCCCCCCAACTTCACTGCAAAAACTCCTTCCCAGCAGAATTCCATAGGCTTTCTTTGGAATATCGGCAACAAGGATGGTCATTTTACCCTTTTCTCGGGAATGCTGCAAATGCAAATTGTGCGTCTTTGATTTGACCGATCAGTGGAACTTGCTTGGTTTCCAAGGAATAACATCGGCCAAAAGGCTTGGTAAGGGTGAGGCCCAGAGCATGGGTGACTTTTGCCGGCATGACATTATCGGAAGCTCGAATCAATTATGCGATTCTTAGTTTGTGGCCATTGATTAGGAGGAGAGGTAGAAAGGTTCTATCTTTCACGATGCGGAAGTCGAGGCAACATTTATGCGGGATGAAGGAGGGGTGGAAAGGATTCCTTTTGGGAAACACGATTAGTTATGATGACTTTGACTTTGGATGTATTGATCGAACCTTACAAGTTGTTCGGGGTTTGGTGAAGGTACTCGGCTTCAGACATTTGAATCTTGGTCTTTTTAGCGTGGTCAATTATGTCAAATGCGTGGCCAAGGGTTGCGTTGATGGAGGAATGAGTCCTTCATTTCACGATGGTAGGGTAAAGTTACTGGTCTTCATGGAAATAGAAGAAGGCTGATTTGGAGGAGAGATGGGAGGAAAAGATTTCTTTGTAAAAGACTTAACAGGGGGTTGAGCAGGAAGAGGATTACCTCTTTTAGCAATAGTTGGGGGCGTGGATGATGCAGCCTTCTCTTTCTGCACATTGGCAGCGACCTCTGCTTCTTTTCCTTGCGAGCGGGTAAAAACAACATATGATTGTCCTTGCATATCCTTGGGTACCCTCTTCTTCGTCAGATTCTTCCTCATCAAATTCCATATACCCGATAGTAGAGTCGCCAGTCGGTTCACCGACATCTTGATCATCTTCACCTTGAGATGAAGGTTCTTCATAATTTTTCTCTTCTTCTTCGATTTCGGCTAAAGCGTTGACCAGGAGGAGCCTCAAGCGCCAACCGCGGGAGCGATTGCGAGGCAAAATGCGGCCTATGCGGGACTCTGTTAGGAGTGAAAGTTCTTCGTGGAATATCCGGTATGAGGAACTAGGGGAAGCTTGGGCTAACTGCTTCTTTAATGCGAGCAAGTCATTCGCCATCTTTTGAAATGCGGATCAGACGAAGTAGTGGGAGAAGGGCTCGAAGCTTTAAGCTTGGATGATTCCCTTTTTAATTCACCAGATATTAGCAAGTTATCTTCGATTCGGATGGCAGCAGCCTGGGTGAGAATCAAGGTAGCTACTTGTTCTTGCAGGAGTAAGAAACTTACTTTCGAGCTCATAGCGTTTACGAAGAAACACTTCTGATTCTCCGGTGTTGGAAGCATGGTAGGCGGAACACGGTTGATCAGTGAATTGAAACAGGTGATGAAGTCACGCATAGTTTCATTGGCCTCCTTCTTTAGGTGAGTGATCTTTGTGATAACGTGAACATCTTGAAAGGCTTATACTGTCTTGAAAAGCAGCCCATGCAGGTGGCCCAACTAGTAATAGATCCGGCCGGCAAATGCTTGAAACCATTCTCTTCGGGGCCCTTGCAAAGTTTCAAGAAAAAGGAACCGACACATCTTCATGGGTCACATCTAGGATACTGCATGACATGATGAATGTAGATATGTGTGAATCCATGCTTTGGTTTCCGCTCCCATCAAATTTGGGAAAATTCTTTCGGTTTCCATGTGGGAGCGCGTGAACAGGATGTGGCAAAGCCAGGGGGCCCATAGCATTTCCCCATGGTACTGCCATTTGGATGGCCGGAAAAAGAACGCGGGCAGAGGCTGGAAGCACGTTCCAGCGAGCGGCGAGGCACTACAAAAGTGATGTAGATGTTCCTGATGAGAGATGCTTCCTTCGTGGAGGTGAGACACTCCTGGATGACCGGTCAGCTGAACTTAGTGACGAGAAGCGAGCCGGTGTTATACTGAAGTTGTGCCTTTGAAGCAGGTCGAAGGTAAGATCGACTTCTCCATGAGCTCTCCTGCTACGAGTAAATGGTTCACCTGCCAGTGTACCTTCCAGATCTGTAATTTTTGGAGTGGATTTAAGAACTCTTTTTGGCTGTACCTGCTGATTTTCTGATTATTCTGACAAAAATCAGCAGCATGTACTTTTCTAAATATTTAAATTTTATCCTCCTCTTAAAAACCGATTGCGGTTTATTTGTTTGATTAACAAGGATAAAATGATGGTAAAACTTAGTAAGCTGATTTTCAGATCTAGAGTTGACTTTTCAAAGAGTTTGAAAATTTTGGTAAACTGTCGAAACTCAGATCTACGGAAAAATACGATTTTTGTAAAAACTCAGTGAACTAAAGATCTCTATCTAGCCCAGATCTATGGATCTCTGAAGAAAATTTTCAGTTTGGGTCACTTTTGCAAAAAATTTGGGTTTTAAGCAAAAGTTCAGATTTGCAAACAGGTAATGATTTTTCTGATTTTCACTGGATTTTTAAACACACCACCATCATAGATCTGATAGATCTGTTCGATCCCCAGTGGAGTCACCAAAAACTGTTGGTTTGAAAATCTATCAGTGGATAGATCTATGGATAGACGAGCCAACAGTGTGCAGGGCATAGCCCCTCTTTGAGTCAGCAAAGTGAAACTGGTTTATTGCTATTCTACCAGCAGGAATCTTGTGCAAGTCTCACAATATTCTACCTTCAGGGGTTGGGATCTCATCCCAGTAGAGGTATTTCCAACTGTAAAAGAAGGGAAAGAAATGGAGTGGGGAGATAGGAAAGATCTGAAGGGAGAAAAGAAATGAATTCCAAAGCAGAAAGGTCAGAAGGTCTATGATTTGGGTTGGTAGTATACAGAGCCGAACCTACTTTGCATAGACAAATAAAGCAATACTGATGAATAAATGACAACAAAGTAGAAGTAGATTCAACAGAAACAATCACACAGATCTAACATAAGAAAGGTCTGATGTAAAACACATGTATTCAACACAAAGTCTAAATATTGTATTAATATTCGTTTCTATTACAAAAAGTTCAAAATCTTTTCTTCCTACTCCTATTTCTTATCTGAAAAATATCCACACTTGAATACAACAAGTATTCAAGTATTTATAGAAGAAGAGAAGAAGAGAAGGCAAAAACAAACCAACCACTTAATTACAAAAATATCTTACAAAATATCTCAAAGTCATTTGTTGACTTTTGACAACTTTGTGGATGACATCATCCCATGGTGCAACATGGATGATGTCATCATTTATGTCAACATACTTTAGATATTTACAAGGAGAAGGTCGGGAAGAAAGAGATTATTCATCATCGTCCACGGCTGAAAGGGGGTATCTGCTTTTTGCTGTTCCGGTGACGAGATGTGGAACTGGGCACGGTACTCCATGAACTTGGTGATCATGGGTTGAAGTTGATCCTGGGAAGGATCCTTGTGTCGATCACCGATAGCCTCATGAAGTCTCCCGCTCATCAGTGAGCTTTTTTTGGGAGTTTGGAATATTCATTTTCCACGTCTATCAGGTACCCAATGAAGTCACGACAGGCCAGCAGGTTATTGATGGATTCAGCGTCGAAAGTGACCTCTGGTCCTAGCCCTTGTGAAATGATCTCCTTGAAGATCCGAATAGTTTCCTCTACCTTTCTTAAGGTGAAAGAAGGAGTGAGCAAGCCGGAGACATTCTCAGGACAATTTGCTCCATTTGATGCATTGCATCTAGGGCTTCCTCCTTTATCTTGTCAATCTTCTCTAGGAAAAACTCCAGCTGATCGACCCGATAATCCAGAGTAGAAAGGATTTTGTTGAGGGCTCTGGGGTGTCCAAAGACGCCGAACTTGACCGATCTTCATTGAGCAGTCGAGCATTTTACGAAAGGTCTCATGCTGCATCTGGCATGGTCCAGCTCTTGAGATGGGTCTTGCTATCGCCTGGAGCTCTTTGTTCACCCGATTGATATTCTGATATAATCCGGTGAACTTGGCGATCACTCCCTCACTTTCTTTGAGGATTTGGCTCCTCCAGGTGGAAACTACCATACCCTGCTCACCGATTTTGGCGTATTCATTAATCTTGTCCTGGCTCAGAGGCTCAGGAGTTTCGGTGGTAGTTGTAGGAGGTGCACTGCCCATCTTCTGCAAGGCATGGAGGAGATGTTTATTTTGTTCCTTTAACAGCCTCTTTTCCTCCTTTGCTTCCTGGAGCTTCTTGCAAAGGCGTCAACTATAGATAGGGCCTCTCCTTGAAGGCTTTCTGAAGATGTCCCCATTGTGACTTGGGTCACTGTATAATCTGTTGAAGACAGATCCTTTTTATCCTTTAAAGGATTGGGGTAAGCTATCTCCATTACTCTCTCTCCTGACGCACTCTGAGAGAAGCGGGTTATAGGCTTTTGCTTCTTGGCCCCCTTTGATGGGATGACGGAGAAGTCCATCGGTGTGATGGGAACTTTCCTCTTTTGTTGGCTCAGGTGCTGAGAGATCCATGCTGGACTTATGGGAGAGGGGCCGGAAATAGAAAAGGGAGCAGCTGCAGTAGTAGAAGGAAAATGCGTGGAGACACTTGGAGGCGGCATTGAGAGGGAGGCCGAGGAAGTGCTCACGGGAGGAAGAGATACTGCAGGGGAGGTAGACATGGGAATGGAAGGGAGCTGAGAGATGAGGGAAGAAATGGTGGGGGACAGCTCCACGAGAGAAGAGAAGATGGACGATGAGGAAGGGGAACAGCAGAAGATGGGGAGAGGGATACGACCAAAGGAATGGTCTCTTGGGTCACTCGAGGAGGGGAAGGAGGAGAGGGAGAAGAGATAGAAGGGACCTCAATAGTTGCAGTAGTGGCAACATCCTGAGTGGATGTGCCCATCGGAACATCCTCGGCCGCTTCTTTCTCTGGAGAAGCTAGAGTTATAACTTGTTCTTGTGCGGCGGAAGGGGGACTCTCAGGAGTCTTTTCTTGGGCAGAGCTTGACTCGCCCTCCTTATCTTTACCTTTGCTCTTTGGCAGATGTTTTGGTCTGGAAGGTGCGTTGCCCAATGGAGAAGTGGTGAAATCAACCCCGAGGTAGATGAGACCATTCATCCTGCACCAGTGCTCTGTTCTCCACAGAGTTTCTTTGACCCTTTCTTCTATCATCGAGGCGCTTTGGTTACGTCATGATGCACGGTGAATGGCCAGTCGTCCCCACCCATGTCAAGATATACCTGATCAACTTCTTGATCAGTAGTTTGATAACCTTTTGGGATGATGGCTACACCGTACTGGATGATTTCAGCCAAGGCTAAGCGGGAATGGTCTTTCCTTCTGAGCTCGACCTCATGATACAGGTCGATATAAATATCCTCGATCTGTGGAATGTGGATCGGATCGAGTTTGGCCCGGGAGACAATTCCTTGGGTCGAAAGTGGGCCTTGCTTGGGAAGTTGTGCTTTAGATTTAGCAGCTCCAGCTCTGCAAACATCTCCCGTGCTTTGTGGTGAGAGAGACAAGTGTACCTGCCCACTGTGAGGGGGAAAGGAGTTCCACCCTTCTTTCTCTTCAAGCACTTCTCGTGATAGGTTATGAGCTGTCTTGACAGCTCCAACAGGATCAGCTTGGGGCCGGCATATCTTGGCAATTTGGTTGGTTCCCCCAAGAAGTTGGCTGCCCTCAGATAAGTGAAGGTGGGGAATTGAGTGAACAAGGCCCCCATTTCTCTGTTCTTTGCAACAATGCTCTTGGTCGTAAATGACCAGTGAGTCATGTTTGGCCTCAAAAAAGGTAGACGATGCCATAGAAGAAGGCATCGTTAATCTTTGTAAACGAGAATATTGTTCTCGGCTTGAGCTCTGGATAGTATTCATATATTTTTACTTGGGCCAAACCCTTTTTGCGCATCAATCTTTGGATAATCTCTTTCCGAGGCCCAGCATAAACTACGTAGGAGTTCATATAGAACCTCCCCATTGTGGTAAGTTGTTGGAGCTGCTCAGATATAGTGCTGCTTATGATCTCCCCACTCGAAGCGTTGATCTGGCACATTCTTGTTCATTGTCTCCAGGTATCTAAGCATCCATTTATGAAAGTAGTGGGCATCAGGAAGCCCAAATACTCTACTCAGGAACGTGATGGTATCACTGAGTTCCTCTGAGAAATCACTACGATGAATGACTTGTGGCCATCTGGTCACCACCTTCTTGTTTTTCAGGTATACCTCATTCATTAATTACATACTTGATCTTCATTATCTTCCCAAGCCTTGGTGCAATCTTCTTGGCTTACGGCCACAAAGTGCGGTGGTGAGGAATGCCAAGCATTATTTCGAAGTGCTCGGGTAGTGAGGTTGATCACGACCTCGCCTTTCTCATTCTGGACACACCTTGTGTCTTTGTTGTAGCAGCGGGCTACTACCATCATGAACTCGTTGTTCACAGCACTGACCGGGATCCCTCCAGCAAAATGTAGGCCACTGCCTACCAGTTTGTCCATCCACGGACTTCCTGTGACCCTTCTAGTTCTGGCCCAGAAGTCTTCCATATCGATATGACCAAGTTCTGAGTCTCTTATGTCCAGGTCACACTCTGCCTAGGATTCGGGCATCCTGACCCTCTGATATTTGTACTTCATTTCTTCCTCTGTAAGCTTGGCTTTGCCCTTAGACTTGGTAGGTCTCTTGCTTGATGTAGACATATGTAGTTCTAAACTTAGTTGTTGATCTGCAAGAAGAAGAAGTGAAACCCAACGCAGGAGAGTCATGTTAGCTGATTGATCTCCCATTAAAGTATTGACAGAAGGAAGAGTTAGCAATTTTAAGGCATCGGGCGCAGGGCGCATGAACACTGCAGGCTGCAGGGCTAAATAGTGTGGCACACAGAAAAATGGTGTTACTGAGGACAAATCAGCGCGAAAGGCGCAAGGCGCATGGATACTGCACATGACATTTTTTTTGTTGCAATCGGAAGTGCGCCTGCGCCACTTATGCGTGTTTTATACTGGGCGCATGGATTTTTCATGTTGCACGGGGACAGGATGCGCCATAGGCACATATATTTTTCATGTTACATGGGGATTTGGTGTGCCAAAGGTGCGCAAGTTTAGCATGTGTAACATAGACTTCAGGTGCGAAAAAGGGAACTTGGCGCGGCGCATGGGAGGTCTGCATGACATGATGTTGATGTAATAGGGGATGCGCCTGCGCCTTTGAACACAGTTTTACACTCGGCGCAAGTAATGCCGGTGTTGCATGGGTGCAGGGTGCGCCTATGGCGCAGGTTTTTGATATGCGACATGGGAGTTGGGTGCGCCCAAGGGTGCAGATTTATTACGTGTAGCATATGACATTTTTGTTGCAGCGATAAGGAAAGCGCCTGCATCCATACGGAGACTAGTTTTCACAAAGCGCAGAGAGCTCATGTGCTACAATTAAAGCCGGTGCACCATAGGCGCGACTGTGCTTCTTGTTACAAGGGTTGCGCGTGCGCCAAGGGAAAACGTAGTTTTGGAAAATGATTCTTCCCTCTCGATGAGATCACGATTTTTAGGCTTACTTCACATTGCTTCAAGTGGTGAAGGGGGAGGAAGGAGGAGATTTTGGATTTTGCTTTTGGGGCAGAGTTATCCTAACCAGCAGATCTGGAAAAAGGATGGGAATGGCTTTGGGAGGGAAAAATAGGAAAGCAGGAGGAGCTTCATGGTTCTCAGATCTATTTTATCCTACCACTCAATCAGACAAACAACAGCAAAACCAAAACACGAGAAAAATGAGGACCACTTACCCAGAATATATAGAATGCGAGAGGTGAAGCAGGGTCCACGAATGTGACACGAGGATGAACATGGGTGTGCTTTAGCGAAAAGGGTTTTCAACATGGCAATATGTGCGAGAGGAAAAAAGATCAATCACGCAAAATATTCATGGTTAAATCCTCTCATGCTAGCTCTGGTGAAACCCTGATTCTAGGGTTTGGAAGATGTTCTCATTTGAAGCTCAAATTCTACCCAGGAAAAAAGTCCATAAACTTGTGTATTTCTCTGTCTACCTAATACGAGTATATTGCAACAGGAATTACTCATTTTCATCAAGAATTCGAAGAGAAATCAATGACATTTTTTCTCCAAGTTCGTGGTTTACTGTACAGAGGTAGAAGTGAAATGTTTTATGCATCTTTTTGTTGTAAACAATTCAAATCCCTATGAAGAGGCTTGAGATGACTAGGAAGGGGTCTACAATCATAAATATGAGCTTGCTTTGGTTTGAAGTTACAAATCACTTGTGACAGTAGCTACTTAAGCTCATTCTAAACATTGTACAGAGTTCATGGTTTTCTTCTCAGATGTAAATTGGTGTGGAAAACAAATCAAATCACCATGTCAAGATTTGGAAAGCTAGGAAATGAATCAAGGAACACAGTAAGGTGGTTTTCCTATCTTGAAGGCACATAATAGTGATGGGTTGAATGAAAAATAAATCTATTACTGTCTGAAACTCAGAGAATTGAAAAACTGTTAAGCTTCTTCCTACCTAGAAAAGGTAAATGGTGTCAAACCTTTTTAGTTAGAATTGAGTAAATGCTTATTGGAATTTTAAAATTCATAAACAGTTACAAACTCATGATATGCTCTCCAAGATCTTTGTGATAAGGTATAAATACACCTTTGTATTTTTCATACAAGTCAAGTGTCAAATGCTTGTTGAACTTATAAGGGAAATGTGAAGATCTAAAGTTGAATGAAGAACTCATAGAACTTGAGGAAGAAGTTGGAAATTTGAAAGGTGACTTGATGGACAAAGTATAGTTAGTTGTAAAATTGAATGATAAGTGAACAAACATGATAAGGTTAAAATTCATGAAGAAGAGTGATGAATACTACAAAAAGAAAATTTTCTCTATATGCTAGATTGATGAAAACCCCTTTTCTCTTCAATTGAATAAAACTTTGTTGCAAAGCAAAACCCCCTGGAAGTCTCTTTTAGGACAGTAGCTGGTTCTTGTGGAATGAAGATGATGAAGTGTTTGTAATGATAGGTTGATGAAGGAGATAAGTCTAGCTGGTCTGTAGCTAAAATCTTTTTCAAAGCATGTTGATAGTATTGTTGAGATTCTGATTGTATATTGAAGACTATTGATGTAGATCAAATGAGTGTGATCTATTCTGAATAAAAATAAATAAAAGATCTAAGTTTGTTTTGTGTTATTTCATGTGTGTATGTCATAATAGACTATATCAAATTGTGATGAATCACTAGTGTATTTGATTCATATGGATGCATGTTAATTGTTTGAAATAGAAAAGTGAAAGTTTTATTATAGGACTGATTCACCCCCTCTCATTCCTTTTTCATTCCTAACAGTATACATTGAGCCTTTAACACATACTTTGGGTAAATCGTAGGATTTGATCCCAAAACCTAGTCTAACTAAAGCAGTGGCCAAGACCAAGTGGAAAAAACTTGAGGGATTTTTAACAATGATGGTGATAGTGGAACATGGGGGTGGGCTCGGGTCCTTAGTGTACGCCGATGCTCCACATTCAAATAACCCCATTGTGTTCCGCTTGGTCCACATGGAGAAATGTGAGCCCTACCTCAAGGTGTCCCCATGACCACTATAACTACCATGTGATGTGTAAATTCCCACTCCACATACCCGTGGATAAATCAGAATTGAACCCATGACCTAGGGGTCACCAATGCAACGGTTTACCATAGTGGCACAACCCCTCGGGGAGATTAATATAATTATAGGGTGAAGTCTTATAATTAGAAAACATGGAGATCTATGTCAAACACAACGTACTCAAGTAGATGTGTGTGTATTTGTATATGTATGTAGATATATACATACATATATACATATGTATGTATATGAACATATATATGTCATATATCTATACATGTATACATGCATATATGTATGTATGTATGTATACATACATACATACATACATGTGTGTGTGTGTGTGTGTGTGAAAGGTATCATATTATTAACATAAATACTATGTTACAATGGTCTCAAAAAAGGTATCCAATTGATAATTTGGTCCTGGAATTAGTAAAAATCAATAAACAAATAATTTAGCAACATAGTTAAATTATATATATATATATATATATATATATATATATATATATATATATAATATGCATATTATATATATGATATGTATGTATAATATGTATATTATAAATAATATATATACACATATACATATACATAATGTAGACACAAAATCATGCACTTGGGTACATTTCTAGGTCCTAAAAGCATGCTAGAATTTACATGATTCCTAAGAAAGAAAAGTAATGGTTGAAAACTATCTTTGGCCTCTTTTCTTTGTCTCTTGTTTTCTATTTGGTCTTGCATGCCCTACAACCTAGTCAAAATTTAATTGATTTATCTTTTATGGCTTTAGATGCCGGAAAACAACGCTTAGACACTCCTGTCCCTTTGGGTGCCCCTAGCCCATTCTTATCTTACTCACTCTTTTTGGGTCCCTTTTATCTTTTGGGAATATTTTTCACTTATGGGTCAGCCTTCCATTTGTTAATTATGAAATTAAACAAAAGGAATCATATAAATACATAGTTATGTGTTCAAAATCAAGGACCAAACACTAAGCATTACTATCATCACCTAAAATTGCATTCAAAAGGAACAAAAGAACTTCAAAGGCATCCATATAAAATCCATTCAAGATAAACGAGCTACATCAACTCTGTATACAATGAATAGGAAGGGAAAGTCTATTATATTCCATCCAAACTTACTATTACATTGCTACAGTCTAGCTACAATTTTCTATCAAGTATAAATTGCACAAGGGAATCCTAGGGCATCAATCTTACACACACACTAGAACTACATGGAGTTTGAAATGTAGTGCAACACTCGATCGTAAGTTCACTCTCAGGGTGACCACCGGGGTTAGTCTGAATCCCCATTCTACATTTTTATTTTTAGGTTTGATGCGGTTTGTGGGATTGTGCAGTGAACTTATCTTTTACAAGTTACATATATCCTCGGAGATCATAGTGAAAATACCAGGTGATTAACAAAGATTAATTACAACACAACAGAAAGTAGATTCTAAGCCTCTACGCATTCACCAATGCCCAACGTAGTCACCAAAGACCCCAGGCATCTCTTACCTATATTGGGTGCCCTTGTCTAACTTTGTTCCCGTGTTCTAGATTTTACAAAGGACTAGTGACGACCTTGTTTGAAGTTTATTCATCAATGCACCTACCTAGATCACTTATTATTCATTCATAAATCAGCTAAGTCATCTTATCTCTCTTCTTTATAAAGGGTTTTACATTATTGTTTGTTTATTTCTTGGATCTTATTGTATATTATCATTTTGTACACCATTTAGGAACAATACTTACTCGTAATCATATTTAATTCAAATTAAATTAAATCATTTGGTGAACCTTATATATGATCAAACACTTGGATCCTCATTTTCCTATTCTACATGATCTTCTTTCATGGCTCCTAAAAATCCTCTAATATCCTTGCATGACTTACTTCAAATGCACCCACCTTCCAAAGATGTTCTCCAAAAACCCTAGACAATATGTATCTCCCTCGTAGTATGCCACCCACTCAAGTAAGTTCCATTTTCAATTATCTATTTGATGACTCTATTGATCCTAATCCTCCATCCAATAAACCAACCCATATTAGAGTCAATTCAAGATTTACATTATTTATTTCAAGAAAAAAATTCAATCTATGGAAACAATGATTACATATCTTAAATCTGAAATCCAACATCTCAATGATGCTTCTCAAGCCCATGCTATTTCTCCTTCTACATCTCATTCTACTTCTATGTCTGCTACCTGTGCTCATATAAGTGAACCCCAAGTCTTACAACTTATATTCTTCCCGAGATCATTAATCACCAATTTATAAAATTACCAACTACTCATGGTTATCCTCCTTATCGGATTGAAAAATATGTCAGTCTCCCATTTTTCAATTATCATAGAATTAATGGACATCATGACAATGATTTCTATGCTCTACAACAAAGAATCAATAACCTTGAGCACCAAGGTTTTATTTCATTTTCTTCACAACATCCTGCTACATCTTCAATTGCTAAATCCCAATGGGATCCTAAATCTAGTCCTTTCATGTCTAATGAGAATCATTCCATAGTTACTAATGTTCCTTCTCCTCGTCACCAAGATACGCCTATCCAACCTTGTAGTGCCCACACTTTTTATAGCTCAGTAGCTTGTTGTTTCTTTTCTCAGAGACATGTTTTGACAAATTTTTGTTTTATTGTGGACATTATATCAGAGATTTGATCTTATTAGACATTTGTGGACATTCAAGTGTATAGCGCCAATTCAGCTTAATCTATATGTTTTCGTATTTCTTATGATGTCATGGATACTAATGGATATGATGTTGTGTTTAGAACATAATTATATTGATGGATAGTTGTTGCATGTGGAATTCCATGGTTATATGTCACTTTATCATCTTGTCTAACTTTTGGAATATTGAGTATAATTG
Source organism: Taxus wallichiana var. yunnanensis (assembly GCA_018340775.1). Lineage (NCBI taxonomy): Eukaryota > Viridiplantae > Streptophyta > Pinopsida > Cupressales > Taxaceae > Taxus > Taxus wallichiana. The sequence continues at coordinate 923,792,752 of CM031240.1, read as the reverse complement.
TGCACATTGTCACATTTTGATTTCAGTAGGATGTTAGGCTAGTTTAGAACTTATTGATATCTTATTGTGTCATTGTTTTATATTTTATCAGATAGGTATGGTTAATGTGTGCAATGAGTGTGCAGGTGACAGGTTTACAGGAGAACGTGGGAATTTAGGCCAGCTACACAATCTTGCACAAGCAGCCCACGGGATGAGTCCTAGCCATGTTCATTGTGTGAAGCCTTAGTATAGGAGATTATTATTTTGGGCACTATGAGTGACCCCAATTTTTGTAATGTATTGTGCTTTGAATTATTAATTTTGTTTAGGGTTATTAATGATGTTGTAAACTTGTTTTGGGAGATAATAATCCCACTTTCATTTAAAATTTTGATTTTGTTTAATGAGTCACTAATCACAAGGGTTTAGGGTCACATGTGAGACCCTTGGTGGTCCCCACACCCTCTACCCTTGTGCAAAAATGCAAAACCTGAAATTAGGTTATTTTGGGCATTTTGGGGACCCTTTTTAGCTTGGGAGTTCCCCTAACATAAAAATGAGCCCTTGGACCCTACCTAATGGGTAGGGGGCTTATTTTCAAGGCTAGAGGAGTTTTCCTCCTTTTTACCTCTTGTTTGGTCACATCCATGTAAGGGTGTGGATTGAGTGTTTATTAAAAGTTTCACTTATTTTGTCTTGCTAACATTTAGGGGAATTTGGGAGAAGAGGGCAAAAAGACAATTTTACCCTTTCTCTCTTTTGTTTTGGCATCTTTGACCTTGAAGAAGGAGAGGGGTGACACATGTCACCCCTCATTTGTGAGGATGCTTGCTTGCTCCTCTTCAAATTCCCATTCATGGGAAAAGAGAGGGACTTTTTTGGGAACTTATTGCTTGGATGCTTGGGTGATTTGGAGCTTGGATTTGCTTGAGTCAAGAGTGGAGAAATTTGAAGTTGGAAATCTTTTTGAGAGCTTTCCTTGAGGTAGGCTCTTATGTATTTTGCTTGTGTTGCATTTATCTTAGTTGTTAGATGGGTTGCATGGTTTTGTTATTTGGTTGTTGTTTGTTTTACTCCCTCCATCATATGGCATGATGGAGTTTTGGAGTGTGGGGGAAGAGAGAGGTATTTTCATCTCTATCCTCAAGGCTTGATGGACAAGCCTTGTAGGGTCTTAGTGTTTCCCCTCAATGGTTGAGGTGGGGAAGTTGATTCATTTGGCTTGAATCTCCTTCCCCATTCTTGGTAAGGAAACCCCTTTGGGGTTTGAAAATCCTTCCAAGAAGGACTTGGAGAAAGGGTGGAGGAATAAGGAGGGTTTTGATTGAATTTAGGAGCAATAAGGAGGGTAGGGAGCTTTTTGCTTTGTGCAAGCATTTTGGAATATAACTCTTGGAGAACTTTCTCCTCTCTTCCCCACTTTTGAGGAAGAACATAGGTTCTCCTCCTTGTAAATTTTGGAGTCTTGTTTGTATGTGTCTTATTTTTGTGTGCTTGTATCATTGTTAGTTCACCCTCCATCTTGTGCAAGTTTTGGTTAGTTGACCTCTTTCCCATGGGCTTGGGGAGGCTAGCATGCACCCCAACCTTGGGAGAGGCATGTAATGATGCCTATGGTTGGGTGGAAACAAGCTCTTTTCTCCTTGCATGGATTTCGTGAAGACATGGAAATTGGATCTCAAGATGGAAGTTGGATGTTGATTGGAGCTCTTTGTCATTTTCATTTTATTGTGGACATTACCTCATTGTAACCCTTTTTGGGATATGGCTTGTAGAAACTTCCTCTTTATTGTGTTTTCCTCTTCCTTTTTGTATTTAAAAAAAAAACACTTGGAGGTTTTGTATTTCATTTGTATTTGAAAACCCTCTCTCAATCTTGGGAAGGAGTTGATAGGTTGTCTCCTTATGTATTTGAGCATGATTTTGAGATATGAAGTATTGAGGGTGTTTGCAAAAGAGATCTTGTTAAATATTTATATTCCTTCCACATGCTTTGTCTTGAATATCATTTTGATAAAGAAAGGTTGTTTATTGAGAAGGTGTTATTACAAAGGAAATAATATTACTTGTTGAAGGTTTTACTTGTTTTAAAATCTGAAATAATCTTTTAGCATTGCCTTTGAAAAGAAAGTATCCCTCTTGTGTTGTTTGTTTGTAATATTAATGTTGGAAATATGACTAGTCCTGGTTCTTTTCCATGTAAGATTTAATGGCTTGTTCTTAGTAGAAAATCAGCCTTGAATGTGTGTGATTTCTTACAAATTGTAAACATTTTACAAGCTTCTTCTCTTTGTGAACTATCATACTAAACTCCCTTCCTTATTTCACTTAAAAGAGCAGATCTTGGGATAAAGATGTGCTACAAACATTAAGTATAATCCATCATCTTACAACTTGGATGCTTTTAGTCTCTTAGCTTATAATATGAATATATTATAATGCATTCATTTAGTTAACAGTTAAAATACATCATTGCAATATCTCTACAAAATATTAATCTAAATGTTTCAAAAAAAAATTACAAATAAATAAATATATATATATATATATATAATGTATATATATATATAATGTATATATATATATATACATATATATATATATATATATATATATATATATATATTATAATGTTTATATATATATACATATATAAATGTATGTATATATATATATATATATATATATATATATATATATATATAAATGTAATATATATATAAAAAAAATAGTAATTTCAAAAATTAAAAGTGAACTATATATATATACCAACATATATAAATAATAAACTAATAAATATAGTTACAAATAAATAAATAAATATCAAACAATATATTTTATATATTATATACGTATCATATAATATATATATATATATATATATATATATATATATGTATATATATATATGTATATATATATGTATATATATATACCTATTGTTATATATATATATATATATATATATATTATATATGTATATATATATATCCTGTTATAATGTTTTTGTTTAAATCAAAACATATTAAATATATATATATATATTTTATATATATATACAAAACAAAATTTGTGTTTTAATATAGTTTCAGGCAAACCCTCCCCCCTCTTTGGCCGCCCGAAACAAAACCCCTCCAACCACATTGCCACCGCACTAACAAAAAAACAAAAAACCAGAACGAGATGAATGGGGTAAGCACCCCCACCCACACATTTACCCCATGGGCCCCTGCACCCCCTCTAGGATCTCTTCGCCTCCTGCGCGTCTTGTCCCTCCAAAGACCATCCCCTCTTCCCCGCGCCCGCATCTCCGCCTCCTCCGCGTGGCTATCTCGACCTCCACGCAGCCCCCTTCACACCAACCCCCTCCCCTAGAAAAAAAAATAAATCCAGGATCCTCATTTCAGTTTAAATATAAATATAAATGTGTGTGTGTGAGTTTGATTTAAAAAATAATGGCTCAAATAAAACCCACCTCATTTAAGTTAAGAGGATTTTGGTGGAGAAAAGTAATTTAACTTAAGAAGGGAAATATGGGTAAATATTTGAAATGGGAGAGGAACTCTTTTAAAGCTGATTAGGGCAAATTTTATATTTCAATGTGATATATTATTTTTAAATGTGTGAAAATTATTAAGCTAAACCAAATCAAATTAATTCAGTAAACAATTGTTTTAATTTTGGTTAGAAATTATATCATTAAGGTAAATTATTCAATGACTTATATTTTTTTAAAATGGGTTAGAAAGGGTTAATTAATAAAAAAATAAATTACCCCAAATATTTAGGAAATTTACCAACTTTTTAGGTTCTTTGTCTGCCCGATTGGGTTTGACATTTGGTATCGAGTGAGGTTCGCACACGGACCACGGGTAACTAATTTAAATAGTTAATGGTAATGTTAATAACATTAAATTTAATAAATGGATTAAAATAATAATAATAATAATAATTAAACACTACCCAGTTTTAAATTAATAACTTTCTTCGCTCACCTCGTGCATGCGAGGATGGCCCAAGCGAGGACGATCAGCTAGAGCTTGGGGCGTAGTGCACCTACGTGGGAGCAGATGACACCCAATTTGGGCCTCAGATATTAGAGGCCTTGCACCAGCTGATAGGTGTTGTGGAGCGAGCGTCTACCACCACACGCAGAGACGAGAGTGGAGGCACCATTGGGAGACGATGAGCCATTAGGTGAGGACATGCATTCAGAGCCACCAGAGCACTATACACCGAGGTGGGAGAGGTCACGTAGCCCTTCCGTTCATCACGAGAGGGTAGCCTCGTTCCATCGTAACCACTCACGCCTCGAGGGACCATTCGAGGATAGGTGGCCCCCTTCGCCTGTTGGACTACATCGCTAGGATCGAGATACGGTAGTGTGATCAAGGATCTTCTTAACTTGCAACCGCCCACCTACACCCATGGCTCTACGGATGGTTTTAGGGGCCGAGTCATGGCTCCTTAGTTTGGATAGTTGCTTTGGCTTGCACTCTTACGAGAGCAACGTCAAGGCAAGGTTCGCCATACATCTCCTCCGAGACAAAGCAGCAGGTGTTTGGTGGAGGAGGATGAGAGCCGGAAGCTCCATCCGACTCGAGAGACAAAGTGACTTGGGACATGTTTGAGGAGCGTTTCGAGGGGCTCATTATATGTCGAGCATTTTGTGTAAAAGAGGATAAATGAGTTCCATGACTTACGAGGATCTCGCACAAGAGAGCACAAATGAGAGCAGTTCCTGGATCTTCTACAAAGTATGTGGACTACCCGCAAGATGAGAAATTACAGTAGTTAACATGTTCATTCGAGGCTTAATGTAGATATAATAGAGGCGGTTAGGATGCTATCTCCTCCCACACTTGAGAAGGCCGTTGAGAAGGCCTACTTAGCTGAGGAGAATAGGACCAAGGCACATGAGCACTGTGATAGAAACAAAAGCAAGTTTCAGGAGAGGATATAGGCCTTTTAGAGTCGAGGTCACGGGGTACTGCACCACCCCTAGAGGAGGATTTTGGCCTTCGCCATCAGCCCATGAGAGCTCCACCGCACCCGCAGCAATGACACGGCACACAGCAGGGCCACCCACAAAGGGGGGGCTGGCAGGACATAGGATTTCATAGAGGTGTTTCTAGAGGGGGTTTTGGTGGAGCCAGGATAGGAGACAGTGGCACTCGGTAGGCAGGCATGGCCTGCTCACACACAAAGAGTCTGCTAGGGTAGGACCGCAGGATCAATGCACCGAGTAGGAGGGGACCCCATCTTAGAGGGGTACAGCAGGATGTTTTATCTGTGGATCTCCTTATCACTATGTGCGCATGTGCCCACACAAACCCAATACCATGGATACACAGAGAGCCGTTAGATCTCGAGTAGATGGTGGGTGACGTGGGGATGCGCCATCGTGTTTATGCATTTGTTGACAACCGCTGCCGAGCATCAGCCCACGGTCATTGAGACAACATGTACTATCAAGGGTATTTTTGTCTCAATACTTTTTTATTCAGGTGCTTCAGATTCCTTTATATCACCTTCTATAGTGGACCAGTGTGGGCTAGTGGTGGCTAGGCAACCAGATAGTTGGCAGGTTGAGTTGGCCTCTGGGGCCAAACTCACCGTGGACTCGTATGTGGAGAGTTGTACTTGATTTAGGAGCCTTCTCCACTACTCTTGACCTCCGAGTTATCCCTCTAGGTTCCTATCAGGTAGTTTTGGGTATGGATTGGCTCGAGACTCATCGAGCTAAGGTGGATTGCAGAAATAAGGTCATTGAGTGTCAGGATGATCTTGGGAGTGCAGTTGTTATATCAGGGATGCAGAGGCCTATCTCCTTGCACATGATATCGGCTAAGCAACTCAAGTGGAGCATGCGTAAGGGTTGTTAGTTGTTTGCTATCACCATCAGTGATCGATTTGAGAGCATTCTAGAGCATTCACCCTTAGATGATCATGCAATTTTGAGGGAGTATGTAGATGTGTTTCTAGGCAAGCTTCCAGGGGTTACCACCTCGCAGAGAGGTGGATTTCACCATTGATTTAGTACCTAGATCAGCACCAGTTTCTAGGGCACCTTATCGGATGATGACCCCAGAGCTTCATGAGCTCAAGATTCAGTTAGAGGAGTTGTTTGATAAGGGTCTCATTCACCCTAGTGTATCTCCTTGGGAGCGCCACATATTTGTGAAGAAGAAGGATGGTTCTCTCTTAGACTTTGTGTAGACTTCGAGACAACTCAATAAAAGTCACAATAAAGAACCATTATCCACTCCCTAGGATTGATGACTTGTTTGATCAAATGCGGGGAGTGAGAGTGTTCTCCAAAACCGATCTCAAGTCATGATATCATCAGTTGCGCATATCAGATGTAGACATCCATAAGACAACTTTCACACACGTTATGGGCATTATGAGTTCAAAGTGGTTCCATTTGGTTTGACCAATGCCCCAAATGCCTTCATGAGCCTCATGAATGAAGTATTCATTACATTTCGGATCACTTTGTCATAGTGTTCCTTGATGACATATTGATATATTCTCGCTCCGAGGAGGAACACGAGGAGCATTTGAGACAGTACTTCAAGTTTTGAGAGAGCAGAAACCGCATGGGAACTTGGAAAATGCAGCTTATTTCAGATTGCAGATTCATTACTTGGGTCATATCATATCAAGGCAAGGGTATCTCCATAGATCCCTCTAAGATAGGCTATCTTAGATCGGCAAAGCACCCACATCGCCATTGAGGTGAAGAGTTTTATGGGTTTAGCAGGTATTACCACAGGTTCGTACAGGACTTTTCTAGGATTGCTCACCCTATCAATTCTCTTCGTAGAGGAAAGGGAAGAAGTTTTATTGGTCATAGAAATGTGAGCAGGCCTTTCAGTTGCTTAAGGAAAGGTTAACCACGACGCCCATCTTAGCAGTTCCTAGACCCGACAGAGGACTTTGTTGTTTGTACTGATGCATAACTAAAGGGTTTGGGGGTAGTTCTTATGCAGGAGTGTCAGGTTATTGCTTTTGAGTCTCGTAATCTCAAGGACTACGAGCTTAATTATCCTACTCATGACTTGGAGCTTGTAACAGTTGTTCATGCTCTAGTGTGTTGGTGGCATTCCTTTTGAGTAGACCTTTCATTTTGAGGACAGATCATCATATTTTACAACATATTCTCTCACATCCAAACCTCAACGCTTGGCATAGGCGTTGGATGGAGTTCCTATGTGAGTATGACATGGAGGTTCAGTACATCAAAGGGAAGGAAAATGTGGTTGCAGATGCACTTAGTAGACGACGACATGTGCTTGCTTCTTTGACACTTCAGTCAAATTTGAGAGGCAGGATTCTTGAGCACCTTCCAGAGGACAAGTTTTATGAGGGAGCTAGACAGATGTTGGAGTCATAGGGTTCTTTAGAGGGTAGGTATTCTAGGTGTGTTTTAGAGGCAGATGGTTTACTTCGGTTCCACAAGCACATTTACGTGCCTAAGTCAGGTGATCTGCGTAGCTTCATCCTCACATAGGCTCATCGAGCCCCATATGTGGCACATCTAGGAGTGAAGAAAATGCATGTCGATCTGAGAGAGTTATATTATTGGCCCAGGTCTTTAACAGACATAGCAGATTTTTTGCACGATGCCTTGAGTGTCAAAGGGTTAAGGTAGAGCATTCTCATCCCGCAGGACTTTTACACCCTCATGATATTCCCGAGTGGAAATGGGATGTAATTTCTATGGATTTCATAGTCGGACTTCCTATGTCATCTTATCATCATGATGCCATTATGGTCACCATGGATAAGTTGACCAAGGTTGCGCATTTTTCACCAACCAAGGTCACCTATAATGCATAGGCCATCGCCAAGGTATTTATGGAGGACATTGTTAGGTTGCATGGGATTCCGAAGACCATCATAAATGACAAGGATACTATCTACACTTCAGTTTTTTGGACTTCTTTTCAGGCCGCTTTGGGTACTCAGATTAATTTCAGTTCAGCTTATCATCTAGAGACAGATGGGTAGACAGAGAGGGTTAATCAGGTGTTGGAGGACATGTTGAGAATGTATGTGATGGATCAGCAGAAGAAATGGGAACATTATTTGCATTTAGTTGAGTTTTCCTACAACAACAACTATCATAGTTCCATTGGTATGGCTCCTTACCAAGATTTGTATGGATGACCTTATAGGACACCTTTGAGTTGGGATAGACTAGATGACAAGATTATTCTAGGACCAGCCTATCTTCAGGATTTAGAGCAGCAGGTTGTTTGAATTAGACAACGTCTTAAGCCGAGCACACCAAAGGCATATGCAGACACCAAGAGGATTGATCATCACTTCTCAATGGGTGACAAAGTCTTCTTGAGAGTTCATCCACATAAGAGTCCTGATCCGTTATGGAAAGGGTTCTAAGCTATCACCTCGTTTTGTGGGGCCTTTTGATATTTTAGAGGTCATCGGTCCAGTTGCCTATCACCTAGCTTTGCCACCACACCTTGCATGGGCCCATGATGTTTTTCATGTTTCTATACTACGTAGATATGTACCTGATGCTTCTCATGTTTTGGATTGGTCGGCATTATAGGTAGAGGACGGAGGATAGTGGAGACTGGAGCCCGTACACATACTAGAGCACCGGAGGTTGGCCCTTCGGGGTTGAGACTTGGACCAGGTTAGAGTGTAGTGGGACCGGTATGATGAGACAACAGCGACCTGGGAGGATGCGATACCTTTGAGGGCTAGATATCCCTATCTCTTTCAATGACTTCCAGAGGAAGTCTAATTTTAGTAGAGGGGGATGTAGTGCCCACACTTTTTATAGCTTAGTAGCTTGTTGTTTCTTTTCATAGACATGTTTTGATAGAGTTTTGTTATATCGTGGACATTATATTAGAGATTTGATCTTATTAGACATGTGTGGACATTCAGGTGTATAGCGCCAATTTAGCTTAATTTCTATGTTGTCGCATTTTCTTATGATGTCATGGATACTAATGGATATGATGTTGTGTTTGGAACATAATTATATTGATGGATAGTTGTTGCATGTGGAAATTCCATGGTTATATGTCACTTTATCATCTTGTCTAACTTTTGGAATATTGAGTATAATTGTGCACATTGTTGCATTTTGATTTCAGTAGGATGTTAGGCTAGTTTAGAACTTATTGATATCTTATTGTGTCATTGTTTTATATTTTATCGGACAGGTACAGTTAATGTGTCCAATGAGTGTGCAGGTGACAGGTTTACATGAGAACATGGGAATTCAGGCCAGCTACACAATCTTGCACAAGCAGCCCACGAGCTGAGTCCTAGCCATGTTCATTGTGTGAAGCCTTAGTATAGGAGATTATTATTTTGGGCACTATGAGTGACCCCAATTTTTGTAATGTATTGTGCCTTGAATTATTAATTTGGTTTAGGGTAGTTAATGATGTTGTAAACTTGTTTTGGGAGATAATAATCCCACTTTCATTTAAATTTTTGATTTTGTTTAATGAGTCACTTAATCACAAGGGTTTAGGGTCACATGTGAGACCCTTGGGTGGTCCCCACACCCTCTACCCTTGTGCCAAAAATGCAAAACCTGAAATTAGGGTTATTTTGGGCATTTTTGGGGACCCCTTTTTAGCTTGGGAGTTCCCCTAACATAAAAATGAGCCCTTGGACCCTACCTAATGGGTAGGGGGGCTTATTTTCAAGGCTAGAGGGAGTTTTCCCTCCCTTTTTACCTCTTGTTTAGTCACATCCATGTAAGGGATGTGGATTTGAGTGTTTATCAAAAGTTTCACTAGTTTTGTCTTGCTAACATTTAGGGGAATTTGGGAGAAGAGGGCAAAAGACAATTTTACCCTTTCTCTCTTTTGTTTTGGCATCTTTGACCTTGTAGAAGGAGAGGGGTGACACATGTCACCCCCTCATTTGTGAGGATGCTTGCTTTCTCCTCTTCAAATTCCCATTCATGGGAAAAGAGAGGGAATTTTTTTTGGAACTTCTTGCTTGGGATGCTTGTGGATTTTGGAGCTTGGAGATTGGCTTGAGTCAAAGTGTGGAGAAATTTGAAGTTGGAGATATTTTGGGAGAGCTTTCCTTAAGGTAGGCTCTTATGTCTTTTTTTGTGTTGCATTTATCTTAGTTGTTAGATGGGTTGCTTGGTTATTTGTTGTATGTAGATTTTGGTTGTTGTTGTGTTTTTACTCCTCCATCATATGGCATGATGGAGTTTTGGAGTATTATAAATGTGGGGAAGAGAGAGGGATTTTTCCTCTCTTTTCGTCCTCAAGGAAGCTTGATGGAAAAGCCTTTTAGGGTCTTAGTGTTTCCCCTCATGGCTGAGGTGGGGAAGTTGATTCATTTGGCTTGAATCTCCTTCCTCATTCTTGGTAAGGAAACCCCTTTGGGGTTTGAAAATCCTTCCAAGAAGGAGTTGGAGAAAGGGTGTAGGAATAAGGAGGGTTTTGATTGAATTTAGGAGCAATAAGGAGGGTATGGAGCTTTTTTCTTTGTGCAAGCATTTTGGAATAAAACTCTTAGAAGAACTTTCTCCTCTCTTCCCCACTTTTGAGGAAGAACATAGGTTCTCCTCCTTGTAAATTTTGGATTCTTGTTTGTATGTGTCTTATTTTTGTGTGCTTGTGTCATTGTTAGTTCACCCTCCATCTTGTGCAAGTTTTGGTTAGTTGACCTCTTCCCATGGGCTTGGGGGAGGCTAGCATGCACCCCAACCTTGGGAGAGGCATGTAATGATGCCTATAGTTGGGTGGCAAACAAGCTCTTTTCTCCTTGCATGGATTTCGTGAAGACATGGAACTTGGATCTTAAGATGGAAGTTGGATGTTGATTGGAGCTCTTTGTCATTTTCATTTTATTCTGGACATTACCTCATTGTAACCCTTTATGGGATATGACTTGTAGGAACTTCCTCTTTATTGTGTTTTCCTCTTCCTTTTTGTATTTAAAGAAAAAAAAAAACACTTGGAGGTTTTTTATTTCATTTGTATTTGAAAACCCTTTCTCAATCTTGGGAAGGAGTTGATAGATTGTCTCCTAATGTATTTGAGCATGAATTTGAAATATGAAATATTGAGGGTGTTTGCAATAGAGATCTTGTAAAATATTTATATTCCTTCCACATGCTTTGTCTTGAATATCATTTGATAAAGAAAGGTTGTTTATTGAGAAGGTGTTATTACAAAGGAAATAATATTACTTGTTGAAGGTTTTACTTGTTTTAAAATCTGAAATAATCTTGTAGCATTGCCTTTGAAAAGAAAGTATCCCTCTTGTGTTGTTTGTTGTAATATTATTGTTGGAAATATGACTAGTCCTAGTTCCTTTCCATGTAAGATTTAATGGCTTGTTCTTAGTAGAAAATCAGCCTTGAATGTGTGTGATTTCTTACAAATTGTAAACATTCTACAAGCTTCTTCTCTTTGTGAACTATCATACTAAACTCCCTTCCTTATTTCACTTAAAAAGAGCAGATCTTGGGATAAAGATGTGCTACAAACATTATGTATAATCCACCATCTTACAACTTGGATGCTTTTAGTCTCTTAGCTTATAATATGAATATATTATAATGCATTCATTTAGTTAACAATTAAAATACAACATTACAATATCTCTACAAAATATTAATCTAAATGTTTTTTAAAAAAATTATTATTATTATTTTTATATTATTATTATGTGTGTGTGTGTGTGTGTGTGTGTGTGTATAATGTATATATATATAAAATATTTTCATTATATATATTATATATATATATATACACCAACATATATAAATAATAAAATAATAAATATAGTTACAAATAAATAAATAAATATCAAACAATATATTAAACAATATATTATATATATTATATACGTATCATATAATATATATATATAACGAATGTTATAATCCACCTCTGCGCCTCCCTCCACGCAGCCCCCTTCACACCAAAACCCCCTACAACAACAAATAAATCCGCTCATCCTCATTTCAGTTTAACAATAAATATAAATGTATATACATATATATATATATATATATATATATCCTGTGTGTGTGTGTGTGTGTGTGTTTGTGTGTTTGTGTATAAAAAAATAGTGTAAATAAGATTAGCCTCCATAACCTCTCCCCAACAACCCGTATAAGAGAAAAGAAAGCAAAATGAGAAAAATAAATAAGAGAAAGAGAAGAAAAGGGCTTTTAGAGGATTAGGGCAAATTTTAGGGTTTTTTCCTAATCAAGGTCATGATTTACTTAATCCTAGGGTCCTTAACTGACCCTCTACACTTTTGAATTTAAGTAATATTGTGGGAATAAACTTTTGAGTAGGGAATGAAATTTTAATTATGAATGGGTAGATTATTTCCTCATGAAGGTGAATTATTCAATGAGTTATATTTTTTTAAAATGGGTGAAAATTAATAAAAGCTAAATAAATTATAAAAAAAAAAAAATTACCAACTTTTTAGGTTGTGTTCCTGTCCCAAGGCGGGGCATGACAAACCCATTCCAACCAGCACCTCCTCTAAAATACACTCCATCCCCTCCTCCTCTCAAGTATTCTACAGTGTTACCCATTCTAACTAAACAACCTCCTCTAAAAATTAGTCCATCCCCTCCTCATCTCAAGTATTCTACAATGTTACCCATTCTAACTAAGAAACTTCCTCTAAAAATAGTCCATCCCCTCCTATCATGTATTCTACAACATTACCAATTCCAAATCAAAAACCACTCTCTAAGCAAGACCAACAAACTCTAGATAACCTATTCAAACTTCATCCTTTCAACAAGAAATCCAACCTTGGTTCTACTCTTGCTCCTACCTACCATTGTGATGACAATATGATTTCTTATGATATATTTCAAGCCCCGTCACCATCACAATGTCTTTCTTTCATCGTTACATAGCTCTCCATCATCAAAACACTTGGGGCATCACACTTTCTTCCCCCCTTCTAACTTCTCTCTGTTATCTCTAATGTCAACTTCCACACTTTGTGCTCCATGCACCATAACTTATACATACTCTCATACCCATTAATACACACATTGTTTCATGGTTCATACTCAACTATTGAGGGTCTAATTATGAAGTGAACGTCACATCACCTAAAATCTTCACACTCTATACGTCATGATATATATTTCTAGCATTTACACTCTCATACCATTGCTCGATGACGCACTCTTGTTCCATGGTTCATTCTTAACTGTTGAGGGGGAATTTATAAATGAGTTCCTCATTTTTGATTTAACAAAAATAGATTTTTATTATTAAATCTAATTTCAAAGTCACTACTATGATAATATACAACATAATACAAATGTTAAGCACTCTAAAGATGTAACCATATAAGAAAATGGGAGAGATAGGGTACTTATATGATTTTCACTTATCTTGGAATAGATTTGAACTAGGAAAACTGATGAACATGTTGGACAAAGTGTCGAAATGCTCGATATAAATTTTGGAAGCTGTGGATAGAGCTAGACACAGGAACCTGGGATAGGCGAGGGCACCTAGGTGCTAGAGACCAATCCTAGGTGTTGGGGACTGTGAAAATGCTCGAAATCTACTTTTTCTTTATCATTAGGGTTTTACACTTATTCACTTTTAGTCACCTATATGTCACACTTAGATTGCCAAGATATCTATAACCTACAACACAAACCCTAGCTACCTATACAAGCTCACAAACACATCAAATTGGAATGAAAAATGTAATATTTTAAGTTGGACTAACCCTAGCAGTCATCTGAAGGATGAACTTATGACCGAGCACTACACTACATTCCAGACTCCATGTAGTTATTTTTTCTGTGTGTGAAATAGTGTCCTTATATTTCCCTTGTGCCAATGACACCAAGATAACGAGCTAAAGATAGATAGAATGAAAATGTGTGAGATGGAATTCAAAAATTCCCCTTCCTATGCAAAAAATGTGTATGTAGAAAAATTATCCCAAAATGTAGTTCTTTTGATAAGACGTAGATATGATTAACCTTTAGAATTTCCCGCCATATAATAGTGTGTATGTCATGTATATAAAGACATATCTTGTTTAAAATTCAACACTAGTGACACGACATGTTGAATATGACCACCGAGATAAGGAAGAGAAAACTAAAAAGGCCAACCACAATTGCCAAAATAAGTGAAAAGAACAAAGGGGATAGGAGCGACTTAAGAATGGGTGCTAGTTCCAGGGATAAATGACGATAAATGTGAAAATATTGATAGATAGGGATTCCTGCGACCACTGAACTAGGTATAGAAATGAAAATGTGAGAGTGAAAGACAATAGAAATAAATTCAAATAAGTGAATGGATAGAAATAAATCATATTACTCTTGAGTTATGATGTTATCTAATCGATTTGTGAAATAAACTAGATGTTTGTAACTTGTGTTAAGTTCAATTTCTAATCTTGGAGAAATTGGGTAAGCTAGTAAAACTACAAAATTGTCCTAAGAAATTAATAACTTATTTATATGGTTATTGATTTTCAATTCTATGTTATTCAACTTTGCTACCATGGGCAACCTGTGTGCATATTTTAAAGGTAATAGTGATTTTGTGTTGTGGGTCGAGTTAGAACTCGAGCACCAAATAATTCCCACTAGTTCCGCTTTAATGGTATTGTTATCATTTATTTTGGGTTTGTTTTGACTCTTGTTTTGAATGATTGCATTCGTATTTTAAATGATTGTGAGTACATGGGTTTTTCACGTCTTCTTGATTATCCTCATATGGGAGAGTTGTTGCTCGGCCGGTTGGTGGGTCTCATCTGTTTATTTTGGAATGTTTTTACATTTTGGATAACCTAGGTCGGGTTAGATTTTGACTATAAATATTGGGTATTGTTCATACCCATTGAATATTTCACGCTTTCATAGTCACATATAAATGAGACACTTGATTGTTATACTACGTATTCATTCGGCTTTGTTCAAATGAACCATGGTTGGTTGCATGTTTCCTGGTCGTATGAGTTTTGGGGTCCTTCTACCTCAACGTGGTGAATGTAATAATTAATTCTATTTTGTGGTGAATTTAATGCTTCCTTCTATTTCATCGTGGTGATTGTAACATTTTACTTCTATGATCGCATGGTTAGACGGTTGGGTGTAATGTTGAATAGAACAAATGCGAATGGTCTTATGGTATTGGCTTGTAATAACAACTATTTCAAATAATTGAAGATTGCATATCTACTGGAAGTTATTGTGATTTTATTATTTTAAATATTGTGTCGAGACTTGATCATCTTTGTATGATCAAGGATGTTGATTGGTCGTTGAAGGTTGTTTGACTGTGAGTTCTCCCTATCTATGTGGGATCATTTTGTTTCTCTGTTTGAGTGATGAAATTGTTTGGGAATGTTTGTATCAGTCTTGTAAGGAATAATTGCATGGTTTTAGACATTCTTATTTCATAACCTTGTTAAATTATTATAATGGCTTGTGTATTTATTATTTGGTTGGAAGCCAAATAGTATGGCATGGACTATTTCTATAACAAGTTAAAATAGGATTGGGGTCTTGAGAATTGGCCACTATTATTTCTTTACTCAACTATAATCTTGCTCAAACTTGGGATTGTTAGTATGTGGAACTGGAACTCATTTTTGTTTACAATTAATTGGTTTCAAGTAAAATATTTTAGTTATGTAGTATGGGCTGCATGATTAAGACATTTCTACTCTAGTTTGTTCACCGAATATTATGTATACTTGGATCTTGTTTTATTGGTGAAATATTACTGTAGTGGGAATGTATACTTGTAATATTTTGGAACTACTTGTTGGTTGGATGAATATTAAAGTTGTTTGTTGATAATCTTATAGCTGATTGAAATCATATTTATTCGATTGTTAGAAGCTAACATTGCAGGGTTTTTGAAACACTTGAGTACGATACTTGAAGTGTTAAAACAAGAAAAGATATTTCTGAACCCTTTACTATTTTCTATTAACAAAAGTGTTCCTTCTTGAAGTTTTCAGTTAGAGCATATGGTTCTGGATTTAGATTCTATCATGCTTAGTTCAAATGAACTGACCAATGCTAACACTCTTGCAGATAAGTTTCGTGAAAAAGGAAAAGAGGAAGACTTATGGAAATCTACATTTATTCTATTGATTGAAGAAATATAGTTGACAAAAAGATCATGTTTAATTTTCTGACTATTTTTAAGAATAAGTGTTTAAGGCCTCAATGGTAATGTAAATTGATGGAAGTTGAAATATTCTTGTTTATTTTATTTGACATCTTAAATTGGAAATGATTAAAGTAGTTGCTTAAATCATGTTCTCTTGATTGGATTGATTGTGTGTGTATAATGTTTTCAATTTAAAAAGGAGTTTTCTCACTTGGGTAGAAGCTTGTAGGGAATCATTGATATACATTGCTTCACTCCTTGACATTGTTTGATAAGTCTTGGGAAAGTTATATAAAATATAACCAATCCATATTGTTGTTATGAAGCAAAGAATATTATTATTAATCCATTAACATGAGGAAAAGGGAATAGTAGGAATCATAGCCCTCTTTATGACCGAAATGAAAGGTATAATTATAATGTCTTATTCCTGAAATAGTTATTGGTTATAACTTTTAATTACTAATATGACCCAAAAGAAAACAATGAACAATACTTGTGAGAATAATTGAGGGAAACGATTTAAACTAAAAAGGGTTAAAATAAAAAGGGGGTAATAGTAAGGGAATCTAGGTGATTACACTATAATGCAATTCTATCTTCCCTAATAAATGAATAAGTACATTAACGAAAAGGGATTTGTACTTAAGAGGATTAAGATGATACTTGGGGGTTAGTTGTATAATTGAACCTAACCTCATAAGCATTGAGAAACTAGTTCTTCTTGTTGTAATAATAAAGTCATGTATAGGATACCTATTTGACTTGCATGCATAATGTAATTATGTTATGGAAACTTAATATAAGGGATTGTTCATTAATATGTGACAATATGAACCCTTCTAATAGACTATGAGTTGGAAGTAAAACATCCTTCCCTCATAAATGAGTTACACTTAAGTGATTAAGATTAACTAAGTAATTATAGCTTGATTAATGGAATGACTTAAAGGAAAGTAAATGTAAGTCATTAGACCATTGTGGGTTGAATGCATATAACTGTTTGGAGTCATTAAAACAAACTACGGAAGGATCCTAAAATTTTTAATGAATGTATGAGGTTATTTCCCTCTGATATACTTATCTCGATGTTTCTAAGACATGAGATAAATTAATGAAGGTTTCATACTTAAAGAGATGAAGTAATGAGCAGAATGAACCTACAGATCCTTCTAATTGACTTAAGTGGAAACATGACATTC
The DNA here is from genome assembly GCA_018340775.1 of Taxus wallichiana var. yunnanensis. Taxonomy (NCBI): domain Eukaryota; kingdom Viridiplantae; phylum Streptophyta; class Pinopsida; order Cupressales; family Taxaceae; genus Taxus; species Taxus wallichiana. The sequence goes on along the minus strand of CM031240.1, from coordinate 923,775,408 downwards.
CTTAAAAGGATGTTGATAGAACCTAAGTTAATCTTTAGGAATGACACCTAAAGGCTGAAAATAACTAGGGTGGGATTAACAAGTTGCGAATTAAAAGAATTAATGAACTTGTTAAGGAAGGAGGTTTAGATTTGGAACTTAATGGGTTGTATCAAGCATAAGCATTATTTGCACATACGTACCCATCCAATGATGGGGTTCATTGGTTGGTTACTGTGGAGTATTTGTTATGTTGCAATAACTATCTCCACTAATCGAGACCATATCAGAATGGGATCTCAATTCATTGTTAAACACTAGGTGTGATAAGTCCATGGTCTATAGTCGATGTCTTCTTGCATGGACTACAGGTGATGAAGTGTACTTGAAATGACATGGGTCGATTCAAATACACTTGATGACCCTTAATCACCATAAGTGGATCATCTACCCTAGCCCATGTGGGTTATCTCTTCCTAGCGTCTAACATGGAAATGAGAAGGATTGACATGAGTAAAGAAATTCTAATCAAGATAACAATTCAAGTGAGGTGAAAGACATATTCCTTCAAGATGAGTATGTCATCTCATAATATAGGCATGGAAAACATGTCTGAAACTTTGGCCAAAGTATCAAAAATTCTAGTTGCGTGTCTTAAATTCACTAGACTAAGGTGTGGATATAGGATGGGTACTTGTAACAAGTACCTAGATAAGCCCTTAGTCAGTTACACTTGATGAACCCTTAAATGAATCAGGGAACCACTTGTATACTAAGTATACAATAAAAAGAAATATGAGAGATCGGTTTTATACCGAGTCATCATTGAAATGAAATATGAGAGATCAGTTCTATACTGAGTCATCATTGAAATGAAATATGAGAGATCGGTTTACACCGAGTCATGACAGCTGCATATGGATACTATTGTAGGATTGATTTACAAATTTATTGTGGTTCTAAATGTTGAATTTATAACAGTCAAGAAAAAAAATCCCCTACTTTTGTAATCATGAAATATGGATGTTACATCTTGGTATCAGAGCTGAAGGTTGCAGCTCTTGGGCCTATTTGAGTCCACTTCTGATAAAACTAAACTTCTTGATTACATAAATGGTAAGAACAAGGGGATGTGTTGCAAATAAGCTGCCTCTAGGAGGTGAAGCAGCCACAACTCAAAAGCTAGATGAAATCCTTGCTATCCTGTTGACACAAGGAATAGGATTGTTGTTCTTAAAAAAAGTGGTTGAAATAAAACTCGAGTGATAGTGAGCAGATCAAGGAAAACCACAGGATGAGAGTAACGATGAAGTTGAGGATATCAATTTTGTGAATGAGATTGCTGCAATTAAAGTTGGAAATAATGACAACAAAAATGCACCCAATCAATCAACCCGAGAACAAGAGGGAAAGATTGATAGCTGATTTGACCAGCGATATAAAGCATATAAGTCCACCAAAGTTTTATGGAACCACCCAGGGAGATGGGGCTAAGAATTAGCTCAGTGAAATGGAGAAGTATTTTGTGATAAGAAATTTCTCCGAGGAAACCAAGGCTATTTAGGGAGCTTATTAGCTCTCCCATGAAGCATCTTCATGATGGGATAACTGCAAGGTTGAGCTTAATGTTGATGAAACAAACATCACATGGGACCAGTTCAAGGGTAATTTTAGGAATCATTGGCTACCCCAGCTCTACTATGATCATAAAATGACTGAGTTCCAAACTTTGACTCAAGGCAAACTATCGATAACAAAATATTGGGAGAATTTTACCAAGCTTCTCAAATATGTGCCAAAGTATCAAACAGATGAAAAATTATGAATAAGGAAGTTCATCATGGGGTTGTATCCTATCATAGGTGGTGAGGTTGATGTACATATTCCCACCACCATGGAAGAAGTGGTAGAAAAATCCATTTGGCAAGAGAAGAAATGAAGGCAATTTCTACACATAAGGAGGAGAAACGTAAGAAAAATGGGAATGCTTCTTCGTCTTTTCCACCCAAGAAGGGTACATGGAAGAAGTTTGGAAACAAAGGAAATCCTTTGGCTGCAAATGAAAAGAAAACAACATTAGGTAAGGCTGCAACGAATAATAAAAATAATGGCCAAGGGAAATCATGGGCCAAACAATACTTTCAAGGCTGAGAATAAATATGAGCCTAAGAAAGGACCCACTTAGAGGTTGTTTTAATTGTGGAGGAATCCACTATGTAATTCATTGTCCTTTAAATAAAAATGACAACAACCAACAACATAAGATACATGTTGCATGGATGATACAAATAAGTTAAAATCATGCTACACCCATAGAAGTGCCAGGTAAGTTGTATGGCCTACTTGTAACTATAATTTTTGATATTGGTGCTTCTGAATGTTTTATTTCTAGCAAGTTTAGTCACTAAATTAAAACATAAAGTTGGTTTTATGGAAAAACCATGGATTATCCAATATGGGAATAATGTTGTCCACATAGTTAGTAAGTGCCTTTTTGGTGCAACCTTGGAATTGTCAAGCTTCACAACTGAGGTAGACCTATATGTTGCACCTCTAGGGTCTTATGACATAATAATTGGAGTGAACTAGTTGGCTGATCATAAATCACTTGTGGACTATTTTTGGAATATAAGGTGTTTGGATGACTGCAGAAATCAATAGACATTTAAGGAATAAAAAGAAGCATAAAAGTTAGAGAAATATCTGTTATGCAGCTGAAAAAGGCCAAAAATAAAGGTTGCATGCTTTATGCAATAAAAATTTCAGATTCATCTAACGAATGGGGTGACTTTTTGAAAAATACCCATTTTACGAGATTACAATGATGTGTTTCTAGAAGAGTTACCAGGTCTTCCACCAAAAGAGAGTTTGAATTCACTATTGAAATCAAACTAGGATGGAACCTATTTCTAAGGCACCTATCAAATGAATACCACTAAATTGGTAGAGCTTAAGGAAAAATTGTATGAATTATTATCTAAAGGGTTAATAAGGTTGAGTGTCTCACCTTGGGAGCACCAGTGATCTTTGTTAAAAGAAAGATGGAACCTTAAGACTTTGCATTGACTACAGAATGTTGAACAAGGAAACTATTAAGAATAGATATCCTCTTCCAAGGATAGATGATATTTTTGATCAGATGCGTGGAGCATTAGTTTACTCTAAAATAGATCTAAATTTTGGGTTTTATCAATTGAAAATAAAGGAAGAAGATATTCATAAGACTAAGTTTAGAATGAGATATGGACATTATGAGTTCACGGTTTTACCTTTTGGGTTAACCAATGCCCCTACAACCTTCATGAATTTGATGAATAACATATTTTAAGAATAATTGGACAAGTTTTTATTTTTATTCTTGGACGATATTCTCATCTATTCACAAAGCTTGGAGGAGCATAATGAGCACTTAAGGATTGTACTTGAGGTGCTAAGAAAGAGAAAATTGTATGGAAAACTATCCAAGTGTTATTTTTACGAAACTGAGGTACAATACTTGGGACATATAATAAATAAAGATGGAATATCGGTTGATCCCTCAAATATCATCCATAATAGATTGGCCGACACCTAGGAACATGCATGAAGTTAGGAGCTTCATGGGGCTTGCTGGCTACTACAAAAAATTTGTAAAAGATTTCTCAAGGGTTGTTGCCCCAATAAATTCATTGCAAAAGAAATATAAAAATTTCTTATGGAGTGAAAAATGTGAAGCTGCATTTAAAACATTGAAGGAATAACTAACTTCAGCCCCTATATGATTGTCCCTGATCCAAATGGAATTTTACGGTAGTAACATATGATTCTAGGGAAGGATTAGGGGTATATTGCTACAAAATGATCATGTAATAACATTGAAAGTAGGAAGATTAAATTGCATGAGAAAAATTATGCTCCTCATGATTTAGAACTTGCTGCAATAGTGCATGCACTACAAGTTTGGAGACATTACCTCTTAGGGAAACCCTTCGAGTTGAAAATTGATCATCTTGGGCTGAAATATATCTTCACTCAGCCTAACTTAAATGCAAGGCAGTGAAGATGGTTAGATTTCTTATCCCAATATGATTTTGACATCAACTACATAAAAGGAAAGGAAAATAGAGTGACAGATGCACTAAGTCATAGAGAATATTTCTACACTAGTGACCTTGAGAACTCAATTTAAGGATGAGGTTAAGAATGCCTTAATGTCTGATCCATACTTCCAGTAGGTAAAATCAGCACTTGTTGCAAATCCAAGGGATAAGAGGTACAAAGGATTTCGGAGTTAGATGGTGAATGAATTTTGAGGTATGAGGATAGAGTGTATGTTTCCATTTGGGAAATGAGTTAAGGGAAAGGTGATGAATGAATTTCACAATGCACCTTACTCTGGACATCTTGGGGTGAAAAATATGCTTGTTGATGTTAAACAACAATACTTTTGGAAAGGGATGAAGAGATACATCTTGAATTATATGTCTCACTACTTAGAATGCCAGCATGCGTGAAAGCTAAGAATATGCACCCAGCTGGTTTTTTGTACCCTCATAGCATACCATAATTTAAATGGAGTTATAAGCATGGAATTTATTCAGGGAATACCTATGTTTTTAATATTGTGCAATAGTTTTTTTGAAAGGGACTATACCCTTGAATACAAAATAAGGCCTAAAAGCGAGAATAAGAGAGGGCAGGAGCAAGTAGGCGTGGCACATTTCAAAAAATTACAGACAAAAACAGAGCCCGAAATTTGGCTACAAAACGAGACTAAACAAGAAACAACGGCAAAAAACAAAATAACGATATATATTTAAGCAAAGGCAAAAACAAAAGAGCAATTGTATCCAGACTACTTCTTGGCCATTGATCATCACTTCCGATCTTCACTTTTTCCAAGCATTTGGGTATGCCCATGCTCAAGCTATCATGAAAGCGGCATCCGTCTTATCAAGCTCCTCGTGGTTCTTTTACTCTCTTTATCATTGCCCCAAAGCGCCGCCGACACCTTCCAGATTAGACACACTCTTGGCATGACCCTCGATGAACTCCTCGATGGCCCCGAAGGCGGCAATATCAGTAATCATGCCTAGTCTTCGCCTTCCCAAGGCGAGTCTAAGGAGGTCGGCTAGTTTTTGTATATATCATCAATCATGCTATTGTGTGGATGCAATGCTCCCTTCCCCTTCAATGCTTTTTTTCCTTTTTGCTTAGCAAGGTTTTTTAACCTCAACCTTCAGCACTTTAAGCTCTTGCCTCTGAAGGCCTCCAATCTCATAGAAGGTTATCCATGGGTGTACTCGAGGACATTTTTACTACTAATGTTCAAATAGATCACGAGCAATGTCAAGCTCCAAAGATTCATCCTCAATTATAAAGTAGCCTCAAGATTGAGTCTCCTGAAGCCTGGTGACGCGTTTAGAGGCAGAGGCAAGGTGGGTGGCCGGGCTTGTAGCAGGGTGGAATAGAAGGAGAAGCATGAGCAGCCGGGCAGAGGCGCATTTCGGCACCGGCGGCGGGCAGCAGCACCGAGACAACAGGAGACAGGATCGGCAGCGGCAGGAGCCCATCAACGGGGAGCCTTATGTGGGAGAGGAAGGAAACCGGGGAATTTAAACTCAATAGTCTTGTGAATGAGCAAAATAAGCCCTTGATGCAAGGGAACCGCCAGTGTATGTTGAACTCCAAAATGGAGCGCTCAAGAGAGTTAAGAAGATAGTGAGGGAAGCAAACCAACCTATTCCTACGAAAGTGGTTTAAAATTGACAAGGTGCTTGGCAGGGGACGATATGAATAAACCCGCCTTTGAAGGATATGGCGAATCATCATGCGGGTGACTTCATCATACGGTGAAGGAATAGAGTTTACATGCTTTGACATCACTGAGCTGAAAATAAGCTTCTCCTCCTCCTCCACAAATCTTCTCTCTTGAACCTCTTTGATAACCCTCTTGTTGAAGAATCGGTACACCACACTACTTTAGCCGAGACCACGATCAGCTTGGCAGAGCTCATCATTAATAAAATTTTCTCTCTACTTTGTTATTAATGGGTCTTGGCAGTCCTCTCATTATATCTCCTTGTGGCAAAGCGAAAGATGCTTTGATCATGACCTTGCACCCTTTCCACAAAGTTGGTGAAGCCGCGATGCTAAGAATGTTCAGAGCTCGGTGTTCTTTCCATGAAGAAATTTACACGGCTCGATTTGGCGGGGCGGCCCTCCCATCTTCTTCATGTGATGTGCAGAAATTACAACAATTTCCGAGGGAATACCTTTGGATGATGAGAGTAGTTCGTTTCTAACATGAGGGTCGCATAAAAATGCCTTGGCGTAGCCGTTGGTCCTCCCACAATAAGCTGTATGATTGCGATCGAGCTGCGTGGGAGTCACAACATTTTTGCGTGAAAATCCTTTCCTGTCGGCTTTCAAATTGTAGTAATCATTTTTGTGAGCTTGGCATCCGAATATCAAGGTTGGACTAGTAAGCTTCCACGTCCTTTTTTAAATTCAAAATCTCCACTTGGAGTTCTTAAAAATGCAAAATCTTGCTATTATTTGAAATAGATATCATTTGCCACGCCATAATATATTATAAAAGCGACACGTGTGGAAGAATTTATGGATTTGATTTTCCTCCAAAGATTAAGGCATATCTCTAGAGATTGTTTGCGATGAAGGTCCTTTCTGAATCTTTGTTGTGAAGCGATTAGGGATCTATCATTATCCCATATAGTGAAATTTATATTAATGCCATAATTGGCGAAAAGCTGCATCCAACTTGTTTGCCTCCTGTAAGTATGTATGTTCGTCGTCAATCTTTGAAAAATATGACTGATGCTTATGGATTCGAGAGATAAAATCTTTGATATTCAATTTCGGGAGATGAGGATCCGATTAAGAAGTTTAATAATATTAAGGGAGTCCCATTGCATTTTAATGAGATTTGAATATTTTGGGCCGTGCAACTCTCAATCCCTGAGAGAGATAAAGCTTTATTTTAATGATTGGTTTGGATTCCCATTTTTCCTGCATAAGTTAGATTAGGTTTTCAAATTACCTTTGTGGTCCCGTAATGCTCCTCCTCCACCTTTCTTCCCGAGGTTTCCCTTAGAGCTCCATCAAAGTTCACACTTTGAACTCAATTGGATTCAGGAGGATGCCATTTAATCAAAGATCTATCCACACTATTCCAGGGGTTGCTCCAAAAACCGATTTGCCATCAATTGGACAAGATGTGCTTTTCATTCCCGGGATAACAATTGTTCTTGGGAGGTTTGAATCTGGTCATGTCCTCTTTGATGCCTTGGGAAATTTTTCCAATACTTAATTTAAAATTTATCCTTTATTATTTAAGGATATTATTTCTATCCTTCCAGATCCTCCAAATTAAATGTGGGATGGCTAATTTCGGACTCTTTTGATAGCACAATGTCCGTATGGTGGGTTCCATTGATTCCATAGCTTACTAAGATCCTCGGAGTTCACACCAAAGAGCTTGAATTTGGAAAGGACAAAGTTCCAAATTCTAAAGGCATAATCACAATAATGAGCAGATGGCTAATGTCTTCATAGTTATTCCTACAAAGGTGGCACGAATTGGGAATGATAAATCCTCTTCTCATCAAATTGTCATTGGTGAGAATTTTACCTCGATGGCTAGCCAAAGAAAAAAAAATTATTTTGGGGGTGATATTATCATCCGATCGTGGCATCTTCAGATCAAGTTCCAGAGGATTAAAATCGATTATGCTTTGACATTATCTACATGGAAAAGAGTGGTATAACCAGATTTGAAGATGTATTTACCATCTTGTGAATTGCTCCAAACACTAGCTCATCCTTGGAATCAATTTAAGGACAAAGGAAGAGATCTAAAAGGTCTATACTGGAGGGAGGAGATAATTTGTTTAAATTAAAAAGCTCCATGGTAAGTCTTTTCCAATTCTTGTTGGTGCCATTTCCTTCAGGTATGAGGATAGTCCTTGACTTCAGTTCCATACTTAAGGAATAAAGGATCCTTAGAATCCCAAATTTCTCAAGAGATTATCATTGGACCAGATTATCCTCCCGGTAAGTTTATGTCACCGCCATCCCCAACTTTCCATTTGCTGCCTTACCGCTTTATGAAGTTTCTACTCTTAACAGATTGTTTCGAAAAATGGAACCATTGGGAGTTGCTCATCATGAGATAGGAGTAATGTCTCACTTTGTTGATTCAAGTGTGATTTTGTTTTAATAACTCAATCTAGGTTCATCAGACAGACACCATAGTTTAAATTAGGTTGATAAGTGCCTCATTCATTTTCTCAATGAGGGAATATCTATTTAAGAAATAAGCATGATGTTATTTTGGTTGTGGTTGATAAACTAACTAAAGTAGCACATTTCATTGTTGGGAATCTGAAGGATGACTCACATGTTCTTACAAAAAGGTTTGTTCAAGAAATTTTCAGATTGCATGGCATTCCCGAGTTGATAATATCTGATAGGGACCCACGAATGACTTCATGATTTTGGAAAACTCTTAATGCAACTTTGGGAACAAAGATGAACTTTAGCTCTACTTATCATCTGGAAACAGATGGAAAAACTGAAAGAGTGAATCAGGTTCTTGAAGATATGCTTAGAATGTACTGCATGGATCAAGCAGTACAAATGGGAAGAATATCTTCCTTTGGTTAAATTTGCATATAATAATACTTACCATTCTTCTCTAAAAATGGCACCTTTCGAGGCCTTATATGGGTGGAGGTGTAGGACCACGATCAGTTGGGATAACATTGAAGATAGGGAAGTGATTGGGCTGAAATGATTTCTGAAATGGAACAACAAGTTAAGTTAATCTGGGAAATATTAAAGAGAAATTTGATGACAGGCATAAAATCTATGCGGACTGAAAAGGGTCGAAAGGAAATTTAAACTTGGTGATAAAGTTTTTCTAAGGGTCAAGCCTAAAAAGAGCTCGATTACCTTTGGCAAGTCCACCAAGTTGTCACCTCATTATGTAGGCCCCTTTGAGATTGTTGAAATAATCAACCCTGTGGCTGAAGCTTGCATTTCCTCCCTCATTGGCATGGATGCATGATGTTTTTCATATTTCTTTACTTAAGAAATACGTTTCAAATTTATCACATGTTTTAAACTAGAATGCCTTGTAGGTTCAAGACCCAGGGTAATCGTGGTGGAACTAGTTAGAGTTATGAAACCCTGCAAGTTACACTTGTGTAATCATGAAATTGGACAATGTAAGGTCCAATGGGATCAATTTAATGAAGAAAGTGCAACTGGGAAAATTTGGAGGACATGAAAGCTACTTTTCCTCACTTGTTTTGGCAAAAACAATTCATTTCTCATGTAAAAATTGAATCATTTTGATATAAAACTGATTTTGGGTTGTTGTTTTTAGTAAAATACCTATTTTTAGTATTAATACAACCAATGATGTTGTTATACCAAAGGAAAACCAAATTTGTGGATTAAATTTTGTTTGCTATCAAGAAATCATGTGGTTATATAATTGATATTAAACCATTTTCTTGATAAACTATTTGGAAATGAGGCAATCATCGGGACAATGATACTTTAGGGGAAGAATGTAACACCTCCACCATCCTTTCACATGTACTTGCTCTTTTGATAAATGGATAACAACATTGACATGTGATTTTTCTTGAGTTGTAGCTCTACAGAATTGAATGAATCATGTTGCTAGATTTATATTTATCTCAGTTGAGATTTGCTTGATCAATCATCCATTATTTGCAAGTACTCTTGAATTATGATGTTATCTAATCGATTCATGAAATAAACTAGATGTCTGTAACTTATGGAAAGTTCAATTTTTGTTCTTGGAACAATTGGGTAAGCTAGTAAAACTGGAAAATTGTCCTAAGACATTAATAAATTATTTGTATGGTTATTGAGAATCGATTAAGAAAATACCTTGGATCATTTTATTGATCCAAGGCATTTCCTTAACTTGATCTGCAATTACGATTAACTCTAGAAATTGTAGTTCATTGTTTGGATTATCCTTGTTGTTCTAATTAATCCGGGTGATTTGTTCCAGTTTCCTATGGTGTAGTCTCGTGATAAGGACATTTGGGAAGTGCCAAGAGTTGGCTCGAATAGTATTACCCCATTTGGGAATGCCACCTCGTTGGTAAGGTTTGGTTGTGACTATTATTATGCATTGACGCTACTTATTGTTCTGGTAATGCTATATATATATATATATCCTAATGACCTAACCTAAGACCTAAGGCATGTGAATCTTATTGGTGGCATGGGAACCTAACCTAAATTAATCTATGCCTAATTTCTATATCACTAAGTATAACCTAAGTCCTAACCTATGATGCTAAAGGTGGACCTAGACCCTAACTCGATGGTAACTCGGGTGGGCATGTGGAAGGATAATGCATGGTTAAGAGGTGGTCGGTGGTTTATGCCACCCTTACATGTACTATAATGGAATTTATTTCCATTAATGGCAAACCACCAACACCTTTGGTGGTAAGCCAATTCGAATTGTAGGTTTCTAATTCTTTTGGTGCTAAATTTGATCGCGGTTGGCTAGGTAGTTGGGAGCCAACCCAAACAGAGTTAGCGGAGGTTGGTGGTGAGTGGGAAAATAGGAATTTCCTGGTAGGAATTAATGATTTGGAAAAACGATCCAAACCTCCTAGGAAAATACGTGGGTTTGGTGAAGGCAGTATAGTTATTTTGGGTTTCATTGATCATTTTTCTTTTCTCTCTCGCTCTGCAAAGGAGGTTTTGAGTATTGATCTGGTTCTCATTTTTGTTGGAATCTCTACTCTCATTTGTCGAGAGGATGTTGGTAACCCACTTAGACTATGGAAGTTGTCATGGAACTTAAAGACAACTCCTTGAAGTTTTACTGAGGCATGATAGCACTAAACCCTTACAAAACTTGCTCTATCTAATTAGTTCATGAAAATAACTCTATTTGTGATAGAATACATTTTGGGGTTCTGGGTTAAATATTGATCACTAAAATGGAATCCGTAATTGGGTAAGTGGATAATGGAATCAATTTTTGGTTTTACAACTATATATTTGATTATCATGGTTAAAATGTTGATCTTCTTGTATGACTGTGTTAAGTCATTTGAATTAAAACTGCCATGGTTGCAGTAGAAATAAAAATGGTTATTCTTTGTTGCATGTGTGGATACTTTGCATATCAGTGATGTTTTGGTTGTATTGTTTCTCATCATGTTATTTAGACTACACCCGGTTTGTGTGTATATATATCGATGGGCTTCCAGTAGTGTTGATTTTGAGTGCATGTTATTTGACTTTCTACCATGGAAAACACCGTGCATATATTTTAAAGGTAATAGTGATTACGTATTTGTGGGTAAAGTTGGAACTCGAGTACCCAGTCGAGTCCGACTAGTGCCATTTAATGGTATTGTTATCATTTATTTTGGGTCTATTTTGAATCTTGTTTTGAATGCTTGCATTCGTATTTTAAATGACTGTGAGTGCATGGGGTTTTCACGTCTTCTTGATTATCCTCGTGTGGGAGAGTTCTTTACTCAACCTGGTTGGTTATGGTATCGGTTGTATGACTGTGTTTATTTTGGAAGGTTGTTTCATTTTGGATAACCTAGGTCTGGTTAGATTTTGAATGTAAATATTGGGTCTTTATTCATACCGTTGAAGATTTCATGCATTCCCAGTCACGTATAAACAAGTCACTCAACTATTATACTATGTAGTCATTCAGATTTATTGTACTAAACCGTGGTTGGTTACATGTTTCGTGGTTCGTATGAGTTTTGGGGTCCTTCTACCTCAATGTGGTGACTGTAATAACTACTTCTATTTGGTGGTTATTGTAATGCTTCCTTCTATTTATTCATGGTGAATGTAATGTTTTACTTCTATGACTATGCCATGGTTAGACGGTTGGGTGTAATGTTGAATAGAACAAATGTGAACAATCTTATGGTATGCTAGTTTTTAATAACAACCTGTGTTCTAATCATTCAAGATTACATGTCTACCGGAAGTTATTGTGATTTGATTATTTTAAATACTGTGTCAAGACTTGATCATCTTCATATGATCAAGGATGTCGATATGTCGTTGAAGTTTGTTTGAACGTGAGTTCTCCCGGTTGTGTGGGATCATTTTGTTTCTTTGTTTAAGTAATGAGTTTGTTTGGGAATGTTTGTATCAGTCTTGTAAGGAATAATTACATGGTTTCAGAAATTCTTATTTCATAACCTTGTTAAAGTATTATAATGGCTTGTGTATTTATTATTTAGTTGGAAGCCAAATAGTATGGCATGGACTATTTGTAAAACAAGTTAATATATGATCGGTTTGCTGAGAATCAAGCCCATGTTTATTATTTCTTTACTCAAATGTAATCTTTCTCAAACTTGGGATTGTTAGTATGTGGAAGGCGGAACTCATTTTTGTTTGCGATTAGTTGGTTTCAAGTAAAATATTTTAGTTATGTAGTATGGGCTGCATGATTAAGACATTTCTCTTGTTTTTTCACCGAATATTATGTATACTTGGCTCATTTTTATTGGTGAAATATTATTGTAGCGGGAATGTATACTTGTAATATTTTGGAACTACTTGTTGGTTGGATGAATATTAAATTCATTTTTGATAATCTTATAGTTGATTGAAATAAGATTTATTGGATTGTTAGAAGCTAACATTGCAGGGTTTGTGAAACACTTGAGTATGGTACTTTGAAAGTGTTAAAACAAGAAAAGATCTTTTTGAACCCTTGACTATTTTCTATTAACAAGTAGTGTTCCTTCTTGAAGTTTTCAGTTAGAGCATATTTTTCAAGGATTTAGCTTCTATCATGCTCAGTTCAAATGAACTGACCAATGTTAACACTCTTGTAGATAATTTTCATGAAAAAGGAAAAGTGGAATACTTATGGAAAGCTGCATTTATTCTATTGATTGAAGAAATATAGTTGACGAAAAGATCATGTTTAATTTTCTGACTATTTTTAAGAATAAATTTTTAAGGCCCAAAATTTGTAATGTAAATTGTTGATGGAAGTTGAAATATTCTTATCTATTTGATTTGACATCTTAAATTGGAAATGATTAAAGTAGTTGCTTAAATCATGTTCTCTTGACTGGATTGATTATGTGTGTATAATGTTTTCAATTTAAAAAGGATTTTTCTCACTTGGGTATAAGCTTGTAGGGAATCATTGATATTCATTGCTTCCCTCCTTGACATTGTTTGATAAGTCTTGGGAAAGTTATATAAAATATAACCAATCCATATTGTTGTTATGAAGCCAATAATATTAGTATTAATCCATTAACATGAGGAAAAGGGTGAAAACTCTGAATCAGATTTAAGCAGAAATTATGCACAAGAAATTATTATATTACTTCTCTATATCTTTCACACAATACAATAGCCTAATATATAGGTTGGAGTTTCCCTAGAATATAGGAAACTAACTCAACTACAAAATCTCAACCAAGCCTAATTATGTGGGGTGAGAATAACTCACGTAACCCACACATAACAATAAATATAATAATATATTGTTGAAACAATATATTATAACAACTCTAACAATAATCTCTCAACCATAATAATTACACACATAATTATTATTCACACACATAAATATGTGAAGCACTATAATATTCCTAACATTCCCCCCCTTAGTGCGAACATGGGGAAACTGCCTTATACTTGCACCTACTCATGATTTGGTGATTTTCACAGGATGATCACAAACCTCATGGATGGTTTTACAAATGGTTGACCACAAACCGAGAATGGTGGTTTTACAATTGGTTTACCACAAACCACAAAGTGATGGTTTTGCAAATGGATTACTAACACCAATAATGGTGGTTTTACAATTGGTTTACCACAAACCACAAAGGAAGGTTTTCAAGTGGTTTACCTACAACCACATCATGATGTGCCAAGTACTATTATCATCCCTCATCATATCTCACTGCAGGGAATAACATAGGAAATTCTCTTGACCGAAATCACTGCAACGTAACAAACCGAAAGCAGCCTAAGCATTGGAATGGAACATTGAGATCATGTTACCCCCTTAATGTGAAATTTCCAATTTTTCAATCACAAATAATGCAAACAGGAACAATGATACTTGAACTCTAAAAATATGACAAGAAGCACACAACACAAGTTGAAATAAAATACACTACAAAAATGTCACTAAAACACTTGTGTGCCTGGCCTCAAATGTCATGGCGTACTAACGAGAGGTCGCCAATGACCTCTAACCTCCTATGCCTCCTACCTCGGTTTCATGCTACTAGCTAGCTCAAATTTGGATTTGGATATGAAGCTCAACTATTTCCACATTGTTATTCTTTTCTTCCCTCCCGCAATGTGAAATACTTTATTTTTTTCCATACGTCGGGTAACACCGAAAATGCGTCCGTGAGGAAATTTTTTTTTTTTTTACAAGTTTTGACTCACAAAACAAAACTTTATGGTTTGACTAACCATATAACACTATTGACTTGGACAAGAAGACTCGACTAGATAGATAACCTAAAATCACCTATTTTAATTAACTTGACAACAATGAAACTTTTACAATATACTTTAGACTTGACTCTTTTGACTATACAAGATGGCAATACTGAAATGGATAATAAAAAATAACTATTAAAAATTACTTTTTATAACAATATTTTGATTTGATACGCTATCTTAAAAAACTTATAAATGATAATGACATTTTTGGACTTGACATAAAAACTTGGTACGACATATAACACTATAATGACATACTACATGATACCCAATATTTGAAACAAAAAAGACTAAATACAACTAAAACCTATTTAAACTAAAAGAACATTGACACACTTTTTAGATTTTGATATAAATATAAAAATCCAAATTATAATGACTTAAAACCTAGATCAAATAAAATCATACGAAAAACTTTTTATATGACATGAAAAGCAAATTCTTATGCATTTTGAGAGTTGAGCTCCACGTGTTTCTAAGGATGAAAGTCGACTCACTTGATCTGGTACGCCTTTAGAATTTTGTGAAGGAGGTCGAATTAGCATAGTTGATTCAGTAGATTAATCAAAGCTTGGACTGTATTCTGCAAATCATGTACAGTGAATCGACGCCAAAGCCAATGCAATGAAATTTTCACAACTTGAAGCCTTATATATACAATGGCGCTCCCACCTTTTGTCACCAAATAGATGGATGAAGAGAGCTGAGCGGTGATGTAAGATAAAGGATTAAAGTCATGGCAAAGGGAAATTCTCGCTACACGTACACCTCATGCAAATGGATCTTCCCCTTCTTGAGACTTGTAAGATAAAGAGATCAGGATAAGTATCTTTTCTTTGTTTTTTTAATACGGCTACAAATTCTGTCTGTGCAAAACGACAGCTATGCAACATGAACATCGGTGAATGCATACAACTATAATTTCATGAGCAACTGAACTGAATGGCGCATGGGAGAATATTATGTGAGCTTAGAACAAGTGTGGCATGCTAATACAACTCACAAGGTAGAGAGAAAAGAGTGTGATGGCCGAATGATAGAACTGTGCATATGAATATCTCTCAGGTAGATTCTTGCAAAAAATTATACCAGATGCCTTATGATCCTTTATGAGTTCCTTCAATACGTTCCTAACAGGTGAGAGTATGCTCGGTGAGATGAAAATTTCTAAACTCTCCTGAAACTCTTGTACAAGACTCTCATGGCTAAATCCTGACTCACTCCGATACCAAATGAAAACTCTGAATCAGATTTAAACAGGAAATTATGCACAAAATTATTATATTACTTCTTTGTATCTTTCACACAATACAATAGCCTAATATATAGGCTAGAGTTTCCCTAGAATATAGGAAACTAACTCAACTACAAAATCTCAACTAAGCCTAATTATGTAGGGTGAAATAACTCACGTAACCCACACATAATAATAAATATAATAATATATTGTTAAAACAATATATTATAACAACTCTAACAATAATCTCTCAACCATAATAATTACACACATAATTATTATTCACACACATAAATATGTGAAACACTATAATATTACTAACAAAGGGAATAGTAGGAATCATATCCATTTTATGACCAAAATGAAAATTATAATTATAATGTCTTATTCCTGAAATAGTTATTGGTTATAACTTTTAATTACTGATTTTATTAGAATAAGACAACAATGAAAATTTATATCTATACAAGTGGTATGATGTGGAAATTAAGTTAGGAAGGACTATGCCTAATTATTATATCATTACGAACAATACTTGTGAGAATAATTAAGGAAAAGATATAAAATAAAAAGGGTTGCATGGTTAATAGTAAGGGAATCTAGGTGATTACACTATAATGCAATTCTATCTTCCCTAATAAATGAATAAGTACATTAATGAAAAGGATTTTTAATTAAGAGGATTAAGATGATAATTGGGGTTAGTTGTATAATTGAACCTAACCTCATAAGCATTGAGAAACTAGTTCTTCTTGCTGCAATAATAAAGTCATGTATAGGATACATATTTGACTTGCATGCATAATGTAATTATGTTATGGAAACTTAATATAAGGGATTGTTCATTAATATGTGACAATATGAACCCTTCTAATAGACTATGAGTTGGATGTAAAACATCCTTCCCTCATAGATGAGTTACACTTAAGTGATTAAGATTAACTAAGTAATTACAACTTGATTAATGGAATGACTTAAAGGAAAGTAAATGTAAGTCATTAGACCATTATCGAGTTGAATGCATAGAACCCATACGAAAGTCATTAAAAAAAACTATGGAAGGATCCTAAAAGTATAAATGAATGTATGAGGTTTTTCCCTACAATATACTTATCTGATGTTTCTAAGACATGAGATCAATTAATGAAGGTTTCATACTTAAAGAGATGAAGTAATGAGCAGGAATGAACCTAGCAGATCCTTCTAGTTGACTTAAGTGGAAACATGACGTTCCTTAAAAGGATGTTGATAGAACCCAAGTTAATCTTTAGGAATGAAACCTAAAGGATGAAAATAACTAGGGTGGGATTAAAAATATGCAAATTAACAGAATTAATGAACTTGTTAAGGAAGGAGGTTTAGATTTGGAACTTAATGGGTTGTTGCAGATAACCACTACTACACAAATACCCATCCATGGCGAGATTCATTAGTCAGTCGATTCTTGTGGAGTAGTCATTATGTCACAATAACCCATTCAGCTCCACTAATCAAGACCTTAATAGAATGGGATCTCAATTCATTGTTAAACACTAGGCAATGATAATTCCATGGTCTATGGTCAATGTCTTCTTGCGTGGACTACAGTTGATTAAGTGTACTTGAAATGACAGGGGTCGATTCGAATACACTTGATGACCCTTAATCACCATAAGTGGATCATCTACCCTAGCCCATGTGGGTTATCTCTTCCTAGCGTCTAACACAGAAATGAGAAGGATTGATAAGAGTCAAGAAAGCATAATCAAGATAATAGTTCAAGTGAGGTGAAAGACATATTCCTTCAAGACGATTATGTCATCTCAAAATATAGGCATTGAAAACATGTATGAAACTTTGGCTAAAGTATCACAAGATGTTGGTTGCATTGTCTTAAATTCACTAGACTAAGGTGTAGGATATAGGATGGGTACTTGTAACAAGTACCTAGATAAGCCCTTAGTCAGTTACACTTGATGAACCCTTAAATGAATTAGGGAACCACTTGTATACTGAGTGTATAATAAACATAAATATGAGAGATAGGTTCTATGCCAAGTCATCAATGAAATGAAATATGAGAGATTAGTTCTATACCGAGTCATCATTGAAATGAAATATGGGAGATCATTTTACACCAAGTCATGACAGGTGTATATGGTTACTTGTAGTAGGATTGATTATTAGATTTATTTTGGTTCTAAATGTTGAATTCAGAACGGTGAACAAAAAAAAATCCCTTACTTTTGTAATCATGAAATAGGGATGTTACATGTTGCCAATGGGGATTGAAGAGGTAGGGAGTGATCAATTCCCAACCCTATTTTATTTATAAATAGAAGGATTTGAGTGTCCTACCATCAGAGGAAAAGTGTTGGGGAGAGAGGTCTATTTTTACTCTCCATCCATGAATACATCCCTAAAAGTTCAAACCATTGTAGATGGATAGAGACCAAATTTAGTTCCATGTTTAGTTTTGTGTTGTGTCACGTATTATTATGTATTGAAGAAACCATATAGGATTAGTATAGGAAAAATAATGATGTCTCATTTCCCAATCCTATGGGTGTCCCGATTTGTATGGTGGTAGATGGATTCCATGTTAGGTCATCTGGAAGTGATAGAAATGTAAAGTGACTCCCAAGTTAGGTCATTTAGGAGTGATAATAACTATGATGTAGCTCCCAAGTTAGGTCATCTAGGAGAGATAGTAAAGTATTCTTATTGTATCGATTGATTGATTTGATTCAATGATAGAATATTGATTTGAGATTTTTTGTGCTTTTCCCTATATTAGGTCATTAGGGGAATAGATTTGAAATAGTAGAAAGTATTTGAGTGTTGAATATAGAGTGATTTTGTTCCTTTTCTTGAATAAAATTAGAGAAAAAATTGAAATGATGATGTGATAAGAGTATTGATTAATTATATTGTAACCTGAGAGGGATCGTAAGGTGATCTCGATTGTATTCCCCCCTTTCGGTGAAAGGGGAGGGGTGAAGAAATGAGAAATGAGATGAAAGTAAAGATAAAAGTGAACAAGAGGTAGCATAGAATATATTGTAATAATGTGTGTAAATTGATGAGTAATGGTTCCAGATTTGAATAATGTATTGTGCAAATGCATATAGTATAGTGCTTAGAAGAAATATTGATCTGAATGGTATAAATGGGAAGAAAACAGTAACGAGGCTCAAGATATGAGTGAAATTGTATGTCGTGTATTAGGTGGAAAAATGATTATAAATAGTAACTATAGTATGTGTAAAATTGAAAATTGTTATATATAGTAATAGTGAAAAGTGAATAGTAATTTCATTTGTACCGTGTGTGAGTGAAAATTAGAGCTTTGAGTGGTGAGTAATTCATGTGTTAGAAGAAGAATTTTGAATATCTTCAAGAGAGTAAAGCGGCCATAGTGGCGTAGATGACCAATGAGTTGGTGAGTATGGTTATTTTGAAAAATGTGGTGAAATTTTCTCAGTTTTTGGTTTTTGGAAAATTTTAACTTTTGAATTTTTGGACAATTATGACACAGGCGTGAGCGGCGGTGCATTGATATTTCTTGGGACACTAGTGCCCAGATTTGAGGCGCATTAGTGACCTCGTGTGTCAGGCGCTCGTGACCTAGTCCTTGGCGTGGGCGTCCCAAGACGAGGATTTGATAATGTGCATTGATATTTTGATTAATTTTTGCACTATATTTAGTTGGTTATGAATATGTATGAAGTACTAATCTCATAATTATGTTGGTTTTTGTTTGCGTGAGAGATATACACTCAAGTGATTTGTGGGGCCGGCATTTAAGTACATTGTTGACTTTAGAGTTATATGATGTTTGAGTGGGACATATTGGAACGTGTCTTCTTATGGTACATATCAAGATTGGGGAGGTTCCCATAGTTTACCTATGGTGACTACATTGTGTGAGAGATGGTGTGTCAATACATGTACCTTTTGGTTTCCTAATAGTGAGATGACAGGTGACCCTGGAGGATGTATATCAGATATTACGACTGTCGATTGTGAGAAAGAGAGTGTAGGTTATGAGTATAGTGGATGCCTAGAGAGATAGATGAGAGTAGCGAGGTAGTATTTTACTAGGACATAGTACAAACAAAGACCCATATTAGTCTAGATGTTATATTGATATCGTGTGTTTCGTGAGTTGTAGACGTTTATCGCAGCGGTTATAGCTTCATCGGTGGCTTGATCGAGGGTGGTGGAGTGGGTATATTATATAAGATGCATGATATTTTTCAGTGCATAGAGGAGCATGGGATGATATTTTCATGGGAATGATGTGTGCTAGCCCATTTGTACAAGGATTTATATAGATTCACATAGGAGGACCATGGGGGTGGACTAGAGCCACCACATTGTTACATGTATGGGCCTATGATCATATTGTGATATTGAGGCCACTCGGTGAGCCACGAGTTGAGTGGGTGAGGCATGAAATTTTTGCCAGCAAGGTGGGTAGGTACCTGTAGGAGGAGACCGAACACGACTACTTATAGGTCAATGCTTGATTGGATAGGGCCAGGGGCCATCATATGGAGGCCATATAGAGACTATGGTGGTTGGTTGGAGGATAGAGTAGAGTTGTGATGCATTCGATACACATGTTTTGGAGGACCATTTATAAAAGTTGCAAAATTATTCCATGAATTGATTGTTGATTCATCAATACATACATTGACGTGGAATGTACCTCCAGTGTTCTTGTGGGAGATGGCATGTTAGAGTGAGTGGATACGATCACGAGCGAGCATGTCCATTTGTTTGAGCTGGTGGATATAGAAGTATTCACATGTATTATACTATTGAGTAAACATGATGAGGCTTATATGAAGACAGTGAGCTAGATACATCGTAGGAGGAGGGGTCTTAGCTCAGGATATATTTGTGATATATGGGGAGCTATAAGGCTAGTTCAGTGAGCGATCAAATTGAGGTAGCTATATTATAGAAGCGAGATAGAGAGATATAAGGTCACGACTCAGTGGCGTATAGATTGAGTGGTGAAACATTTATTTCTAGAGATCTTGGTATTGTATTTAGTGATAGTGATGCATGGGGGATTTCCCCACAACAATTATATTTTTGTAACTATGATTTTTGATGAGATATATATATATACATGTGTTGATATCATATGTGTTGAGCCCTTGCATTGGTATATGATGTGATGGTTGTTATTTGCACTTTGATTTTGTTAGATGTTGTATGCATATGAAATGGTTGTCTTGATTGTTAGATGTTTGAAATATATCATGATGTGGATACAATAGATAAGTAGTGAATTGAAAATAATGTGTATGTGAATGAGTAGTATAATGATATGATTAATATGTAATGTAATAGAGTAGTGATAGAGATGGTATAGGAAATTAGAATAATGATATTTTGATAGTTGTATAATGATGAATGATGAACAAAGAGGGGGGAGAAAAGAGTGATTCCCCGTGTGAGAATGAGGTTCATTTTTGTAACAAATCCGTCAACAGTCATGTAATAACCTTAAGAACATGAGTGTGTCATCGGTGATGAGGTGACCATATAGAAATCATCTACCAAATATGGAGAGTCTTGTGAGGGATGGTGGAAGTATGTGAAGTAGCAGTAGCATGAGTATGAGAGCCGAATTGAATGTCATATAAAATGGTGTTGATAATGGGAGGTGTAGTGGTGGGAATCGCAAATGACAACAAATGGGATGTAGTAGCATTGTGAGGTGGATGAGTTGATGTAGCAATGGATGAGCTAGGTGGAGGACATGGATGGATAATGATCTTAGGAGGTGGATGAATGACAACCTTAAAGGTGGGTGGAGGTGACAAGTGAACAATTGTAGAAGTGCACGTATGCAGAATGGGAGAAAGAGACCTCTCATGAGAGTGAGAGCCAAATAAAATGACACCCTTGTATTTTAAGTGTTGTAACTTTTCATGAAGGGCACAACATTCATTTTCATGGTCGGCATTGATGTGGTGGAAATTACAATAAGGGCGATAGGGCTAGTGATGCAAGCGATGAGGAGGAGGACGATGTTTATTAGAAGGAAAGTAAACTAGACACTTATCAAGAAAAGCATGTAAAACATCATGAGGCTTAGTAGCATGTGGAAAGTGTAATGGTTCCGAGTAGGATATAGAGAAGAATTATGTGGATACCGACACAAATGGAGGAAGGGAAGACATTTGTGCGGAGGAGGAGATGGAGACCATGAAGGACGCTCAATAGATGGAAGAGGGGAAGAAGAAGTGGGAAATGGAGTATTAGAAGTAGGGGAGGCGGAACAATACATGTTGTAATTAAATCTTGATCTAGATCTATAACTTTATAGATCTAAAGTGTACGATATTGACATGTATCATAAAATAATTTTTCTTTTAATGCGGAATTAAGCCATGAAAAGAAGATAAATTGATTTTCTAAATCAATTGGCTCAAATAATAATTAATGTATAAAATAATTAAAGAATAAAACCTAATCTATGATGGGTTCCTTCTTTCCTTGATTCAAAGTAGGTAAATGATCATATATAACTCTAGGATCATTATTAACCATAAACTACCTAAGAAAAGCATCCTTCATGTCACAATAAGTGCTAATAAATCCATAAGGTAGATGAGTGTACCATTGAATAACATGATCAACAAGACTATGGCGAAAAGCTTTGAGGAGAAAGGGGTCATTAGAGTGGGAGGCCATTGTTGAATGATAATGCTTGAGATGCAAATAGGGATTTCCAGTGCCATTAAAACATGTAAATGTAGGCATGGTGAAATCCTTAGGGAAAGATGAATTGTGTTTTTTAGGTATGGGATTTCCATGCAAAGAATTATTATCAATGGAAGCATAATAGGATTTTATTTCAAGAGTGAGAGTATGAACTTAAGCTTGAAAATTACTGACAACATGCATGAGAGATAGAATATCATGTGAGGGGATGCTAGAATAAGTGTGAGGCGCATTGAGAGGATGAAGCTTTCCATTGTGAGTGATCATGGGAATGTGAGAAGAAGAAATGGATGTGGAAGGTGGAGAAGAACATGGAATATCAATGGAGATGCTAGAAGTAGATGTAGAAGAAGTACTAATATGAATAGTAGAAGCATCATGAATAATAACTATAGAAGAAGAAGAAAGAGGTGGAAGAGGAGAATAAGAACATGGAATGTCAAGGGATATGCTAGAAGGAGAATCAAAAGATGTGATAAGAGGTGCACTAGTAGAAATAGTATCTAGAAGAAGAAGAAAGAGATGGAAGAGGAGAAGAAGAACATGGAATGTTAATGGAAACTCTAGAAGGAGAATTAGAAGATATGATAAGAGGTGAATCATTATGTGCAATGACTTCAAAAAGAGAAGAAAGAGGAGTATTAAATTCACATTCAGCAGTCGGCAGAGAAAGAACATTATTACTAACAAGTTCATGATCAAAAGCATAGCCTACATCACTATCAGACATATTTTCACATGCAAGTAATTCATCAAGAGAGTCATCAACATATAGAGAAGTAGTAGGAGAACTATCATGAGATTTAGCATTGCATTCATTGGATACATTCTCAGAAGTAGGAAGAGTAGGATATACAATTTTACATTCATCTTGATAATTAGTAGAAATAACATCATGCACATGTACATTTTCAACATTAGAAGTAACATTATTTGTATCTACAGTGTCACAAGTAAGACCAAGCATAGAATCTATAATAGTATTATCAAGTGCTATAAGAGGAGTAGAAGAAGGTGGAGCAACATGGGTGACTATGGAAGAACAAGGAAAACATGAAGTGAAATTTTGAGTAGGCGAGACTATGGAAATGCTAGAGTTGTCAAAAGTAGTGGGAATGGTGTGTTCATGATCAAGAAGTTGTTGGAGAACTTTGGAATCACATTGAGCATAATGATAAAGATCATTAAGTTCAGCTTGTACACCATCATCAAGGATAGGTTTCACACTAATATGTTTCATAGCCTTCTTGGGAGAAGAGTATTTATCCTTATCCATGAGGTTTTTGGAATCCTAGGAAAAGAGTTCTAACAAGAGAGGGGTTCACCAAATGATTTAACAAAAAAATTATTATTAAATCTAATTTGAGTTACTACTATGATAATATACAAAAGAATACAAATTTTAAACACTCTAAATATGCAACCGTGTAAGAAAATGGGAGAAATAGGGTACTTATCTCGATTTTTACTTATCCTGAGCAGAGATTCAATCCCAGGACAACTCATGAATGAAGGCATGGGTAGAGTGTCGAAAATGCTAGATATAAATATTAGAAGCTTCACGAGACAGAGCTAAACATGGGTGCTTGGGATAGGAAAGGGTGATCGGGATAGGGAAAGGGTACTAGAGACCACTCATGGGCATTGGTTATTGTGCAAATGCTCATAATCTAGTTTTTCCTCATCCTTCCAACCAGGTTTCACACTTATTCACTTTTATTCTCTGTGAAAGATCCCAAACCCCTTTTCTTTTTACTTTTTTTAAAATCTTTTGCTCAAGCTTGGAACTATACTAGCAATGTCAAAAGAAACCATAGAACACCACTTTCACATTGCATATACAAATTAAATAAAATAAACCCTGTAAAGCCGGATAAATATAGAAAATGTGCCTAGGGTTTAAACAGACCAATTTCTTCACAAATAATTCAGCCGTGAATTTATATTGATTTTTAATGGCAAATATTTACGAAAAAACAACCAGAAGTCAACAAATGGAATGATAACCAAATATTGCCCAAAACCCTGCCAGAATATATTCAAATCAAGTCGATTTGGTATATATTTGAGGCTGGTAGATACAATAAATAACTAGCATGTTAAATGCCTCGACATCTGCATAAAACAACAATCGTAGAATGAGAATGAGTCCCCCTCTGGAAGATATCTAAATGCTCGGTGCTGTAATTTATTTCTCTTTCTACGATACTAAAATGATAAATAACTGTGAATACAATGAAGTTCCCTAAATGAAAACTCCTATCACTTCTCCTGGGGTTTCAACTCCACAGAGGAATAATCCGGAGGGTTTCCGTCATTGGATTTTCTTTGCAATCCTGGAAAACTATCGGAAGAAAAATAATAATAATCTGGAATGCCTATACTGGCACAAGTCACACTTTTCCCTTTATAAGCCAAAAGCCTCTCCAAATGCAAGTCACACTTTTCCTGGGGGGATATAATTTATTTTTAATTAATTTTTCCCATTCCCAAAGCAAGTCATATTAATTTATTCCATGTACTTTCCTAAGTCAAATTCACTTTTTAAGTCTATTAATTCATTATATGTGCTTTCGGCGTATATTTAATTTATTTTCCAGCACCATATTATAAATTTAATAAAATTAATTCACCCTTGAACTCCCCTTTGACCATTGGGGAGGCAAAAAAGGGCAAATGTTTTCTAACAAACTATTTGAGAAAGAGGGACTAATCTGCATCGATATGTTTTAAAGTACCTAGATGTCCATAGTGGTGCATCATGGAAGGAATGCATAATCTTCTCCTTAAGCTTAGATTCAGGAACTAGGTAAATTCTACCCTTATAAAAAATCAAATCAGTTATTACTTTATATCGGCCATCCTGAATTTTTCCATCCATAATGTCACATGCCCAAGTACTTTTGTAATGCTCAACTAATAGTTGAGATTTCCAATATGTTGAAATATCGCTCAAAGAACATAGGGCAGCGAGATGGGGTTTCTTGGAAAGTACATCAGCCACTATATTCTTCATCCCCTTGACATACTCAATGTCAAAATCATATGCTTGGATTCTAACGGACCCATTTGTTTTGCCTCTCATTGAGCTCCTCCTACATTACAGAAATATTTTAGGTTGTTGTGCTCAGTCCTCACCAAAACTTTCCCACCTACTAAGTATTGTCTGAACTTTTCCAAAGCATGCATAATTGAAAGAATCTCCTTATCATAGGTGGAATACAACCTCTCATTATCTCTCAAATTCCTACTCTTGTAGGAAATAGAATGGAAATCCTCATAAGAAGCTTTTGCACCAATCTCCCAATCCTGAAGCATCACATTCCAAATGAATGGTAGTGAAATCAAGAAAGAGCCAAAGGCCGAGCAGTGCTCATAGTTACCTTGATCCTCTCAAATATTACTTGTGCCTCATCTGTCCATCTGAATACCCCCTTCCATGTAAGATTTGTCAACGGAGCTAAAAGCTGAGAATAGCCCTTCACAAACCTGCTTTATAATAACTACATAACCCCAAGAATCCACACAAATCGAGATATTTCATGGGTGGTGGCCAATCTGCATTGCTGTATCTTATCTGATGAACCTTGGCCGTTGACCCCGTTAGGCTGATGTGCCTGAGATATAGTATCTCAGTAAGTCCAAATTTTCACTTAGACATCTTAGTAAATAAACATAGAGTCTCCATTATGCTAATTACCTAATCAATATGCCTCAAATTCTCATCCTAAGTCATGTTATATATCAATATATCATCAAAAGAAGACCAACACAAACTTCCTCAACTACCTATTGAAGAGATGGTTCATACATGACTGAAATCTAGTAGGTGCGTTGGTGAGTCAAATGGCATCACCAAGAACTCATAGTTCTGTGAGTGACACCTAAAGGTCGTCTTGTGAATGTCCTCATCCCGAGGCGTGAATCGATGGTATCACGATCGAAGATCAATCTTCAAAAAATAGATAACTCCATGCAACTCGCTTATCTATGCGAGGGAATAGGATACTGTTCTTTATTGTTTTCTTGTTTGAGTGCATGGTAGTCATGCACATCCTCATGGTCCCATCCTTCTTATTCACTAAAACAATGAAGAAGCAAAGGGACTAGAAATAGGACAGATGTGTCCCATCTCTAAGAGCTCTCTAATGGCATTATATATCTCATCCTTATATGTCTTAGGATGGCAATAAGGCGTAGTCATCACAAGTTTAGCACCCTCCTCAAGCTCTATAACATTCTCAAACCCTCTATCGGGTGGTCTACCTAGGGGAATGTCACCAAAAATTGGGTCGTGCTTATCCAGTATGGACTAGATGTCTATATGAAAGGGATGCTCAATAACTAAAGAAGATTTAGATGAAATGAAACATTGGGCTGCCCATGTAACCTCTCCATGTTTGACTATAGATTTCATCATGCGTGCTAAAACAAATCTAGGACCACCGTCAGAAACATCCTAAAGCACAATCTTCTTCCTATCCACCATAAACTCCAACTCCATCCTCTAGAAGTCCTACACATATCTACTAAGGGACAACAACCACTGAATACCCAAGACTGTATCAATCTCACCAAGTCTAATAACATAGAATTCATCGATCAATGTGTATTCCCCCATCTGAATACTAAGCCACGGAATCCTATTAGTGCAACTAATAGCAAACCCATCTGCTACTTGTACACTAAACTCCTCAAAGTCCTCAACATGTAATCCCGATTTGTAACCAACCCCCCATAAATGAAGTTGTGCGTAGCTCCACTGTCAACCAAGAAAAATTTTGTTGTCCCTTGAGAATGCCCTTCAGCCAAAAGGGATGGTACTAGGAACTCTGAGAGTGTAACAATAGTGACATTGGATGAATCCAATGCCTCACTCTCTCAAGCTCTACTTGGGGTTGTTCCCCTTGTGTATCATGGTGCGTTGTCCTCACCCTCTTTGGATTTGTATCAGGTAAGTGGTCATCATCCTCATCTGAAATCACCTCAATGAGATGTACCTTACCTTTACCAAGGCAATGATGTCCAGGCTCCCAATGATATTTGCAATGAAAGAAAATCTTATTCCTCCTCAACTCATTACGAGTTTCTTGATCTACCTTAGAAGAAGGTGCACTCTTCTACTGACTAGAAGAGCATTGGAATGGCCTGGAACTCATGGGAAATTTCTTATTGGTTTGATAAGAAGTGGGGGATGTGTCCAAGTCCAATGTCATCTGAATGGCATCATGCAGTGTCCTAGGCTTAAGATCCTTCACCAAACCCCTCAATTTGTCATGAAGTCCCTCAATAAACAACATCACCACATGTCTCTCAGGCATCTCTAGCACCATCACAGCTATACATTGGAATTCATTGATGTATGAATCAACGTGCCCACTCTATCAAAGTTGTATCAAGTCATTATAATAAATCTCCAAATCCTTGCGATCAAATCTTGTAATCAACCTCTTGCTTAATTCCTGTATGACAGTAGAAGATCGTGATTCTGTGTAACTAACCCATGGTGCCACCAATCATAAGCCGCACCCTCAAGGTATAAAGTAGAAAAATATATAGCCTCTTATTCCATCATTGGTTTGAGGGTAAGATGGAGGTTTTGAGCTTGTGAATCCAAGCCACGACACAGATCTTTACTGCTACCATCAAAAGTGGAGAGGGTTACAGTATTGGTAACCTGCATCGATTTACTATTCTGTTGCACTCTAGGCCTCCTGTCCTATCCATCCCTCATATTATCTCTCCTCTAAGCACAATACTATAGGAGGGGAAAGATGTACCTCACATGCTGCAGAAAACTCCTCCACTCATCACTGACTACCATAATAGTATCCAGAAAAGCTTCTTCTTCTGGCCGCACCTCAATCTCTGGTGGATCATCTCTAGGTAGGAAGTAAGGCTACATAGGCTATATGTAATCGGGTAGGCCTCCTCTCGTCACAAATGTATGAGGTGTGCCTCCTCTCACGGCGTGGAGATCCCCTTTCTGATTTCTGAAGCTGATATGATGTGTTCCTTTTAACTACTAGAGCGATATAGATATGTCCCTTCTATCATGTCTATCTAGCGGCCTATCTAGTGCCAGCACTGTCTAGGTAGAACCCATGCACTCCATAGTCTATAAAACAAATGCCTTTGAGGAGCTGCCAGTATCCACTATTGAAGTATCTCATGTGGATATGCATTCTCATCCCCGAGGAGGACTCTCCCTATATATCGCCCCTAAAATCCATTCTTTCACCTCTATAAACTATCATTGAGTCTTATTCTACAGGTGTAGTATACCTGTGTGGACCGAACTCTCTATGATGCATTTAAAGCTATTTTTAAATACTCTTTACTTCCTTCCCACAGATGGGAAGATACACTTCTTTGATCCTTTGAAAGATCCCAAACCCCTTTTCTATTTTTTTTTTTTAAATATTACTTAGGCTTGGAACTATCTTTGAAATGTCAAAAGAAACCATAGAACACCACTTACACACTACATATAAATAATTAAAGAAAATGAAATCTCTGAAAGTCGGATAAATATAGAAAATGTTCCTAGGTTTTAAACGCAGACCAATTTCTTCACAAATAATTCAGCCATGAATTTTATATTGATTTTTATTAGCAAATATTTATGGCAAAACAACCAGAAGTCAAAAAATGGAATGATAACCAAATATTTCCCAAAACCCTGCCAGGATATATTCAAATGAAGTTGATTTGGTATATATTTGAGGCTGGTTTGAATCTAATAAATATATTTCATGAAAAATACCTCGAATACTACATAAAACAAGCTGTGAGATAAGTCGCCCCACTCTGGAAGATATCTAAATGCCCACTGCTGCAATTTATTTCTCTTTACGAATCTGCTGAAATGATAAATAACCTGTGAATACAATGAAGTCCCTAAGAATGGAAACTCCTCTCACTTCTCATGGGGTTTACGTCCACGAGAGGAATAATCGAGAGGGTTTTACGTGGTTGTATTTTCTCTGCAAGGCCTTGGTGAGAAAATTCTTTAGGAAGAAAAATAATAATAATCTAGAATTCCAACACAAGTCGCACTTTTCCCTTTATAAGCCAAAAACCTCTCCAAAATGCAAGTCACACTTTTCCCAAGGGATATAATTTATTTTTAATTAATTTTCCCATTCCCAAGGCAAGTCGCACTTTTTGCCTAGGAAAGCACATTAAATAATGTATTAATTTATTCCCATGTACTTTCCTAAGTCAAAGTCACTTTTTAAGTCTATTAATTCATTATATGTGCTTTCAGCGATATTTTATTTATTTATTTATTTTCTAGCACCATATAATAAAGTTAATAAACTTAAGTCACCCTTGAACTCCCCCCTTTGCGCATCGGAGTGAGCAAAAAGGGCGAAAGGTCTTAAAAAACTATTTGGTAAAATAGGGACATTCTGTACTTTGTATGTGCTTCGCACTTGGATCGCTTGAGGTACATGTAACATACTGCCAACCTGACCCTAACTACATGCAAGCTCACAACCACATCAAATTGGAATTAAAAATGAAATATATGAATTGGTGAGATGACCAGACGGTCATCGAAGGATGAACTCATGGTGAGCATTGTGTAGACACTAGATTATGCATTTTGGGTACATTTATAGGTCAAAGTCACATACCACTATTCATATGATTCCTAAGTGAGAAAACTAGTAATTGACATCTATCTTTGGCCTTTTTTTTTTCTTTCTTTCTTTCTTTGTGGTCTTACACACCTCACTTCCTAGTCTGACTTTCACTGCTTTATCTTTCTTGGCTCTGGACACCATCATCCATCCAGAATGTCAGCGCTCAGGGTTCCCTTGTCCCCTTTGGGCACCCCGACCTCTTTATATCTTACTTGCCCCTTTTGGGCATCTTTTTTTCTTGGTGGTCAGCCTTTTAGATGTTAATTGTGAAATTTAAACAAGGGAATCATATAAATACAAAGATATGTGACCATAATAAAATACCAAGCTCTAAGCATCTATTATCACCACTTAAGGTTGCATCGAAGGCATTTCAAGAGCATCAAAGCATCCATCTAGCTTCATTCGGGACAAGAGAGCTTCATTTTATTTTGCATACACTTCATAGGAGGGGAAGTTCATTTTACATCCACACATCTATTTACATTGCTACATCTAGTTTTTGCTTGTTATTCAGTGCATCTTGCACAAGAAGCTACTAGGGCACAATTCTTCACACACATAAACACACAAAACTACATGGAGCATGATATGTAGTCTGGCGCTCAATTGTAAGTTCACTCTTTTGGGTGACCTCTGAGGTGATCGACTCCCCATTTACATTTTTTTTTTTTAATATTTGATGTGTTTTGGGGTTTTGCATGAATTCTTTTGTTTTGCAGGTTTCAGGTGAATTTGTAGACATCCAACAACATACGGAAGACCAACAAAAAAATTTGCAAACATCTTACGACATAACAAAAATCATTTTAAGAGGTTCTATGTAGTCATGACAATACCTGGCGCCTGACCTAATCCAGGCGACAAGTCACGACATTTCTAAAGTTTTCATTTTTTGGGCTCTGGTTGCATGCAGTCTTCCCTCTTGTTCCATCAGTTTTCTAGTTCGACACATCTTTGGGATTATTGTGAAACAAACTAAGTTTCTTATTCCATCTCTTGCACTTAGGGTTTCAATTTCCAATTGCTTATTTCTTAGGTCAAGTCGCCTTTATTGTTTATCTTTGCGTTGTGACTCTGAAATATCTAGGGTTTTACAAATTTCTATATTTTTTAAATCATTTGGTGAACCCATGTCACTTGATTTAAACCTTCTTTCTAGGTATTTCTTCTTATGCCCGTCACTCATAGTGGTCATTTTGGGTCTTTTGAGCATATAGAGCTCCCTCCATCATCTACGTAGGGTTCGGAATCAATGGCTGAAATTTATAATCCCTTCGCGACTCTCGGCCAAGTTCCTCTCAAAAACATTGAAACATCTAATAGTGAGTGTAAGCTATGAAAAATACACTACTAACAAGAGGAAGTAAAATACCAATAATCATACCTCCTCCTTGCGTTAAAAGTGTAAAGAGCCTCGGGAATGGGCTAGAAACTTGGATTGAGCCACGATTTTGTGATATGTAGGTGCTTTTCTTGAGACGAAAGACCTTCCTGTTAACAAGCAGATCCTCTTACTTTGCTGGATGGGAAAAAGGATTATGAGACTATTTTGGCATTAGGACTAGGCGTAAAAGGATGTTCTTTGCTCAAAGGATGCAAGAACTTAGATATGGCATGAAAGCTTATTCTCAAGTGTGTTTAGAGGAGGGTAAGGAGTTGTATTATAGCTGAGGAGTGATTAGCTTAGATTAATTTAAGTAATCATGGTTTGAAAATGTGGGCAAGATTAAGTGGGTGGTTTGAAAATGTGGGCAATATTAGGTGAGTGGGGGCCACGAAGAATGGGTGAGGATTTGAATTATATTTTTAATTCATAAGTGAAGGAT
Organism: Taxus wallichiana var. yunnanensis; assembly: GCA_018340775.1. Classification (NCBI taxonomy): domain Eukaryota; kingdom Viridiplantae; phylum Streptophyta; class Pinopsida; order Cupressales; family Taxaceae; genus Taxus; species Taxus wallichiana. Next base: position 923,743,453 of record CM031240.1, on the reverse strand, counting down.
TTTAGGTGAGTGGGGACCACGAATGGTGGGTGAGGATTTGAATTTGAATTTTTAATTCAATAGTGGAAAAACATGGAGAATAATGACATGTGGTGAGGATTAGATTATTTTTAGATTTTGAAATGGATAATTAATCAAATTATATTTGATTAATTCGAATGTATTTTGTGGGAAATGAGGAAGGGAAATTAATTGATTTAGGATAGATGTGAAATTGGGGTGTCTACATTTGCCCTCTTTGGAAGTGCTATGAAAGTAGTGTCCTTTGAAAAGAAAGTAGGCAGTATGGGGAAGAATTCAATCTACTTTTTTAAAGGTAGAGCGAATGTTTGTTGGGGAGAATAGAAAGTGGTGAGTGACGGATGTCATAGTATCCTCGAAGACAAAAATGTCATGAGAAGATGTGATTATGGATAGATGTGGTGATGCCCCCTCGAGAGGAGTGATGAGAATGGAAATATGTGGCCAGAACTCTCGAAAAGAAAGGAATGGATTCGGTGGAGAAGAGGATGATAATGGAGTGGAAGAGGCTGAATGACCTTGCAGCCTTGAATGGAGGAAGGATTGATCGACCTTGAATGCTAGGTGTGAGGTGTGTGGGGAAAGAGAAAAGGAATGGATAGGGTTGGGGGTTGATTATGAGAAGAGTAAAGGGAGATAGGGGAGGAGAAAAAAGGAATGAAAGAGGTAGAAATAAGAGAGAGGATGATAGGGGAAGAAGGGAATGATGAAGGACAAGACAAAGGCAAAAGAGGAAAATGATGAGTAGAGGGTGAAGGGATGAAAGAGAGAGATGTGCAAAATGAAGGAAGCAGAGATAGTAAAGAGGATACGTGGAAGTGAAATAAATGAGAGAGTGAAGAAAAGTAGGAAATGGGAAAGGATAAATAAGAAGGAGAAAAAGCGAGGTGGGAGTAGGGGTGTGAAATGGAGGAAGTGGAAAGAGGACAAAAAGAAGAAGTAGAGCGGAGAAAAAAGAAACTATGAGGGGCGAGAAAGTGTGAAAAGAGAAGAAAGGAAGAGAAACATATCTGAGAATGAAACGAAAAGGTAGGGGTGGTAGAGAAAAAGAAGTGGTGGAAAAAGCGTGAAAATTAGGGAGAGGAAAGGAAGATAGAATGAATACTGAGGAGAGATTGAAGGAATCACTTCATTGCGAGGAAGACCAAGGCAAAGAATATGGAGCAGGACAGTATGGAGATGCATGTGGAGAGTGGGATGATAAAAAAGAGCAGGACAACGGCCCCGAACAACCGAGGTTATCGATGGGGATGTAAGGAGGAAACGTGATGGAAAAAGGGGAAGAAAATGATATAGGAAGGAAATAAGATGAGGGTGGGAGAGAAGAGGATAACAAAGGAAATGATGGAGAAGGAAGAATACTGAAAGGGGGTAATAAGTGGAAAGGAAATGGTAGAAGGAATGTTGAAAAGAAAAGAGGGGAGGAATGACATCGATTGGAAAAGATGTGGAGATCATGAAATAAGGATACTAGGATGATGGGAAAATAGAAAAGGAGGTATGATGAGAGAGACAAAAGTAAAGATATTGAAGAGGCAAGAGGAGATGGAGAGATGGGTAAAAGTGATAAGAAAGGGTGGGAGTGAGGGAAAAAGAATAGGAGAGAAAGAGAAGGGGGATAGAAGAAATGCGTACCCGATGAGAGGATGTTAGGAAATCCGCGCGGCAATGATGAGTGGTGAGGAAGGGTGAAAGAAAAAAATGAAGAAAAGAAAGCGAATGAGAGTGGAAAGGATGCTTGTGAAAGGGGCGTTAAGGAAAAGCCGTTACCCGATGAGGTGGTGGGCTTAGAGGAGGGGAAGGAATGAAGGGAAACTCTAGAAGGTCGAGGAGTGAATGAGGGTCGTGTGGAATGCGGATTGATAATTTTAGGAAAACCCGTTGTGATTATGAGTGCGGGAAGAGAAGATGATGATGAAAGAATGATATAGGAGTATTAACGGTAATGGTGAATATGTGTGTAGGTAGAAATGTAGGGGAGATATGTAGAGAAGATGAAGGGGAAAGAGTAGAGGAAGATGGGAGGGGAGGAGTTGGGACGAAGTGAAAGCGAGGAGAGGATGGGGTGATGAGGATGAGCGGCAGGTGAGGATGAAGAGACAAGACATGAAAAGAATGGGAAGAAATGGTATGAAGGATGATGGATCAAGGAGGAGGGAAAAATGGGGAAAAGAATGTGATTGTAGGTGGAAGAGATGAGAGTGTATGTTGTAGAAGATATGTGGAGAAAAAGGATAATAGTAGGAGGAAAAAGTGGGTAATAGGAGATGCTGAGGTGGAAGAAAGCGATCAATAGTGAAGTGAAATAAGAATGAGGCGGGGGAGAAGTTCATGATGACAAAGTTAAGTGTAGGAGGACCTACACTATAAGTTGTCATGTGCGGAAGTAGTTAAGTAAGATTGCCATGTAGTAGTGGAATAAGCTGGAGATGACAAATGGTGAGCGAAGTGGTGTTTGCGAGAGTCGAAAAGGAGGTGAAAGGATGTGATAATGGGGAATCAGGAAAAAATGAAAGGTGAAGGGTGGGTAGTGATGGGGAAAGGCAAGAGACGAGATCATCCCTTTAAGAGGACTCTTAAGTGAGATCATCCATCTTTGGAGTGAGTGGTTAAGTAAGATTGCCCAGCGAGAGGAGGGTGATAGTGGTGGTAAAATATGTGATGATGGAATGAAGAGGAAATATGGTGGTGAGATTGGAGAGTGATGGGCGAGTGTAAGATGACATGTCATGCTTAAAGAGAATCTCTTAGTAAGATCATCGTCATCTATTTGGAGAGAGTTTAAGTAGGGTCTCCCGACCATGAGGGGATAATATCTGTGAAAGAAAGACAAAAATGATATTGGAGATAGGGGTGGGAATGGTAGGGTGAAGAAGATGATCACAATAGAAGTGAGAGAAGGAAGATGAGGGAAATATGATGGGATGGGGAAGGCCACAGGTTGGAGATCGAGCCTTAAGTAGAAGTCTTAAGTAAGATTGCCATGCAATTTTGGGATAGTTAAGTAAGATCGCGGTGAGGAAGAAGAAGGATGATGTTAGAGTTGGTGGGAATAGGGTATGACAAAATGGGTGAAGGGAACCCTCAGTGAATTTTCCATACTATGAGAGCGTGTAAGTAGGATGACCCGGGCATAAGGTGGATTTGGGAAGGATGAGAGAAAGGTGAGTGAGGTATGCTAAGTGGTATATGATATGAGATGAGGTGATAATAAAGAAAGAAAGGACACTGAAAGATTGTAACATAAATGGATGAAGGAATATATGCAGTGGAGGCGGAGAGTGTGAGAGGAATCCTTAATTGGGATGCCACGTGGTGAGTAATGATTTGGGAATGGGAAGTAGAAGAGGTGGAGTTGGAAGATGTGTTTGGTGGTGATGGTTATTTGATGAGGGAGGAAGGTGGTGAAGAAGCTACCATGCGGGAAGATCTTAGGAAGAGGGTAAACCTCCTGAGGATTCCATATAGAAGGGAGTTATTAAGTAAGATTGTCAAGTTTGGAAGAAAAAGGGTGAAAGGAAAGAATACCCGATGGGTGAGGGGAGACGAGGAATGGTGAGAGGGTAATATGAGTATAAGCGGGCGGAGGAGGAAAAATGAGAAGTAGAGAATGAATGGATCAAATACATAGTGATCATGGTGGGGAGAAGGAGGCTGCTTTGGATAGTGAATACTACTTGAGAAGATCATCAAGTAGGATTCGCATGCTGCAACGATCAAGCGGCAGATTACGCAAGCTGGAGAATGCATTATTGAAGTATGGGTGAATGGATGGGGTGCAAAGTAAGATGTTGATCATGCGGGAATATACTCACGTGATTGTGAAAAGCATCTTAATTTTAATATAGCACATAGCGAGGATGCATCATGATATAAAGATCGGGATGACTAGACTATAATATGCGTGATAGCATAGACGGGCGCCATCGAGTTTGATGCCCCGATGCGATATCTGCTAATGGAAGAGAGCATAGGCGAGAGGCCATCGAAAAGTGCTGATGCCCCGATTCACGATATGCAGTCGAGATAACATAAAATATTACAGAGAACACGGAGGATATATAAAATCAAGATGCCCCTGTAATATATCAAGATACAGAAAGCAATTAATTTGCCTGCTAATAATGCAACCACTGAGAACTAAATAAACATGTCCCTAACGTGTTTCCATGGTGATGATTGATTAGATGTGCCCCCCAGAGCGGAGTCACGAAAAGTTGGAGTCGGTCTCCTCAAACAAGGAAACAGATAGAGCGAGGATTTTCCTACAAGCGAGGATTCACGCGAGGAGAAGTGGTTTTGAAATTGGTAGTCATAAGGTGGTTGGACCATTCGTTTGGATAATAGTTCAAAAAGAGATGAAGCGTATTTACTTATTGAGTTTTACAATTTTGTGGATGTTTTGGTCTTTTGAAAATTTTACAAATGTTTTTGTATTTTAGATATTTTCTAATGTTTTATTTTTGGATTTTTGATTTTCTAATATTTGTTTTTTGAATTTTATATTTTTCAGGATTTTAATGTTTTTGAATTTTTATGATGTTTACTTTATGTTTGGATTTTTGTGATTTTGGAAATGTTTTGGATTTTTAGATTTTACAACTGTTTTGGATTTTGATGATTTTGAATGTTTTTTAGATTTTAGAGATTTTTACCTTTATTTTTGGATTTTTGAGCGATTTTGAAATGTTTTTTAGGATTTTGTGGCAATTTTACATTGTTTTGGATTTTAGATTTTGTCTTTGTTTTGAATTTTAGATTTTCAAATATTTTTAGATTTTAGATTTTCAAAATGTTTTTTGGATTTTTAAATATTTACAACGTTTTGTGCTGATTTTATTGATTTTAAATGTTGGTAGATTTTTTTACCTTTGTGAGTGGCGATTTATGGCCCAAAGTGCTGAGACTTATTGTTGAGAAGCGATAAGCGAGGATATTATTTGCATGTAGTAGTGTTCGGTGTGGTAACCTTATACTCGAGAATACTTACAAATTCTCTTTCCATTGGCGAGGATATGTGGTGATGATGATGATGAAAATAATTCCGCTCCATTCTTGACTCCACAGACTAGTAAGATGTGTGGGCTCATCAGGAATCGAAGGACCTTGGGAGATAGATAATGAATATAGAGACAAATGCTAACAGCAATCCCTTTGGGGAAATTGTGACTCATTACTGCATAATGTAAGTACTAAACCGGTTTCAAAAATAGCTTTCACTTTACATGAGTCCACATCTTTAGACTTAGAGCAGGTTATGTGCTTTGTTGATTGATAAGATATGAGGTTAAGGGATAGTTCTCTCTTAGGCATCTAAATTACGTGTTGGGGATTCATAATTTGTAAGCCTTTGTAAAATTTTATATTTTGAAATGACTCCCTATACCTTGCCCATGCTACTAGTAGAGAAGCAAGGCTCATCACAGCAAAATATGGCGAGTGAATTTCCTTTTTGTTTTTTTTTTTTTTTTGAATATTTCTGATATGTTTTATCTTGTATGAGAATGACCCTCTGCTTTGCCCCTTGCCACTTGTAAGAGCGAGGGTTTATCACCACGAATACTGAGCGTAGATGAGTAAGGCACCTTCCTCCATTCCCGAGTCTCACCTTACTAGTAAGAAGTGTGGGCTCGTACACAAAGAACTATGAAGGAATGAAAGATGTGCAATGAATTATTCATATGAAGTTATTGAATTGATGGATTTTTTTTTTTTTTTTTCAATAGTGCTTTGTATTTGGGAAGAAACATACTGCCCCCAAATCTATTACCCACCACCACGACTAGTAGGGCGAGGTTCAACAGAAAGTGAGATGGACTGACGAAGCTTAGGCGGGTAACTGAAGTTTAGAGCTTTGTTATGAAAGAGAATGTATTAGAAGAATATATTACCATCATTAAACTTGGCTTTTCTAGATATAGACCATAGAGGAAAAGCTTGAAAATGGAAGAAGTATAGTACGCTCATGAAGCTTAATAGGATTTATATTAGCACTTGTCTCATGATGATAAATATGAAGATGTGATTTTGATAAAAAATATACACTGTAATGAAATAAATAAATTTATTTGGAGATAAGCAAGATAGAAAGAACAATGTATGCATTATTGTTGTATCACTGGAATAGACAAGTGCTTTCAAGAATAGAATTTATTTGAATGGAATGCATTCATACAGGTATTTCGAGGACTTGGCACATGTCGATTAGCCAATTTATAAACTCTAAACCTAAAATATCTATGATTTCGTTGGGCTCAAATGTGTCTTGTTTTCTATCGATTCTTTAGGTGTGTTATTTTCAGATTTTCTTTGAGAATGCAGATCATGTATGACCTTAAATTTTATAGGTTTGAATTTTTCATGGTGAAGCTATGCCATAGTTGATTTTGATAAAATGGAAGATGATCTAGGGCATTAAGTCATTTTCATCAAGAAAGCTCCCGATTCGTTAAAGAAGCGTATTGTTGATAATAATCTTTATTGATTACATCTTTGAAGGATATTATGAAGGATGAAAATTCAACCTTGGCGTGGCAAAATGGCTTTGAAACCATAAATAAAAATCAGAAGGGATTAGCTACGATAGTTGTGTGATAAGATCTTTGCCTTGTGATAAATAGCCCAAGAGTGCAGGATAGATTTGGTTAAGCCCAGTAAGCTTCCATGTGTGTTGACATGATGGTTTGTGTTATTTGG